>CAUJRU010000260.1:600000-1053161 GCA_963277665.1 Viscum album | reverse complement strand
GATCAACCCTAAATAGAAGGATAAAATATTCCTACCAAAACATAGGATGAAGCACATATTTATATCCATATCAATGCTATCATCATTGAGGAAATATAATGCATATTTGAATCTTCTCAAGGATCCAATGACTCTTCATCCAAAAGTAGAAGGCAATAACTACCACAATAATCCTCCTCATGGTATCACATATATGGATTATATGTATCCTAACCCTTTAATTCACCATGTAAAACCTACATGAAGTGATATATTTCATAGTTAATGGAATCTTACCCTTGTCAATAAACTTTCATATAGATAGGTGTTCAAAAAATTAGGGTTAACTATATATACTACCCCATTTCCATTAGAAATACCTAACCTTGGTCTGTAGGCAACCAAGAATGGAAACCACCATCCTAGTGTTATATATTCCATGAGTCATTTTCCACAAAAAAGAGACCAATGTGGTCTAACAAAGTGGAGGAATATGCCTTTGATGAGGAATAATATATCATGGATATTTTTGAATAGTTATCCAAGAACAACCGACCAATTATGTTCTATCCCATTTCCATTTTCAGCTATGAAAACCCACATCATCTAAAGGAAGGGTTCAATCCTTACCTATGTTATAAACTATGGGAAAAATTTCAGTGGATAAAGGTTGATAACCTCCTTTATCAAGGATATAACCATTATCTATAGGACATGAATATGATTTTCTTTCATACAGACCATAAAAATTTCTTGTGGCTCGAGACCTAAGGTCATAGAATCACCATGAGAGATTGTGACATGCTTGCCTCCATAGCCTAGTAGTATTCTAGAAAATAATCACTGAAGCCTCACTAGATATAAGCATGTGATGATATGGAAAGTATAGAGAATTATACTTCAACATATACCCAGGAAAACATATCTCCTAGGATATGACATCCTATAGAATCATTATCACAAGATAGGAAACATTCCCAAATAATGCGTGCACCAGTTAATCAATTAAAAAAATATTCCCCTCTCAAAGACACAAAAGTGACATGAGAGGAGAGAGATTTCCACCTATAGGATATTGATCCTAGACCCTTGATAAGTCAATGACATGTTTCAGATATGAAATCCAAAATATCTAACTGCAAGATAACTCCCCATGGAAAGAAACTCACATTCAGAGCTGGCCCTACACCTAGCTCATGCACATGTAAAGGTGAGGCAAATCAAGAAGATTGCATTAGAATTCAGCATGAAATCCATTTATGAGTCACCAAATCTCACAATTCTAGGAGATTTTTTACCACTGACTCTTCCCATGGGGACATAAAATCCTATGTGGGTCTAGAATAAATTGGTGATGTCTCCAAATAAATCCCAACCTACATAGTTGGGGTATTTTTTACTATGTACACCACCATAGAAATCATTAAATCCTCAATAGGTATAGGAGGTACCAGTGGAATCATTATATCAACTCCATCCCTCAAGTTTGGGGGAATTATTACCATCTCTTATAATAAAATCATTCTTCTCTAGACTAGAATGTGGATACCAATATCCGACACCCAAGCCATTATTTTTTCTACATGACTCACCCATCTCATCAAGGGATCTCTTAGAGAGGGTGGTTTGAAAATACAGTAGTGTCACTATTCATAGACTAAAACTAGGGGATCATCTTAACATAAAGATCCAAAAATATAAAGTTCATTAGTAAAAATATCCCACTCAAAGAAAGGGGTGGGGAGAATACCAAAATTTAACTCTCAAAGGGGATGTTGGTTGTGTAGAGTCACTATATTACTCGGAGAATGATGACATAATTCCTTTCACCAGATGTTCCTTAGTGAATGTCATTAATATCGATACAATGGATGATATAGATCAATATGTAGATTCCAAAGGACATAATTTAGAAACAATACCCCAAGAGGAAGGTTGAACCATTTCATAGACCAAAACCTCATACAACTAGAATCAGTAGAGGAGATAGAATTTGGAACTCAGTGATCCACCTAACTATTAACCTTTTATTGAAAACTAATACAAAATATATGATAATTATTCATATTTAATGACATCTACCAAGGTAAAGTTTATTTAGGACATGTGATACATGGAAAAGACCCATTGAAAATGACCCATGTATCTACCACATAATCAGAAAAAGAAACTGACTGATAAGAAGTTACAGCTAGGCTTGAATAAAATTTTGTTGACTGGATGTTTTGAAAGACAGTTGATTGGGATCATGCCATTATTAGAGCACAATTTCACCAACCAATCATGTCTTTAATACCTCTCGTATAATCTAAAGTGGAATCACCAAACTCATCCTCTAGATAAATACATGATTGTTATAAGAAGAATGAGGGGGGAAAGGAAGAGGAGTCTTTTCTGACTCCCAAGCTAGCCTTGACCCTAAAACATTTCATTACTTTCTCATCTAGTGCATGGGAACCGCCCCACCAAGTGGAAACCTCGATGAATGAATATGTATTATTTGGTCCTGTTAATGTCATTCCTTAATAAGACCCCTACTTTGATAATGGATATACATATGAACCTCAATTCCCCATACCTAACCGAGGTGCCAAAGTAAAAGACCCTAGAGGACGAGGAAACATGGGAAGATGTGTTCATAGACAAGCCCAATATCCCGACCTCATCCCCACCAAAGCTGTATATGTGGCTAAAACTTATGGGAAGGAAATTTAGTGATCTCATCTCCACATGGATACATCTCAAAATCATCTAAGAGTCATCCAAACCTAATTATTTTAGATGATTCGATGGAAGTTGTGCAACAATATAACCAAACTAGATGAGTGGGTATACCTGATCGACCATATCTATTAGAAATAAGAATTACCCCAAAATCTGTTCAAGTTCTATATACATCGACCTCAATAAATTTATTCCCTAAGTCACATTCCAAGGGAAAACCCCATATTGAGAAGCACATACCATTATTGTATAAGTATGATAATTTGAAATAATTGGATGATATTCCAACCAGGATCCAAATCCTATATTCTCTTCATCTTTCAAAATAAATTAGGTAGGTACTTTTTGAGGACCTCTAAGTCCCTAGAATTTTGATACAGAAGTCATTGCAGCCAAGGTTTATCAAGTAGGTGGTGTAAATTTCCTTCTTGAAGTATTAACACTATGTGTTCACCTATAATAATATTGAAATTATATAATTGGAACCTTATGTGGTTACCCATCACCTATAACTTCTAGATGACCACCGATTCTTCAAACAAGTGTCTAGGAGAATTCATCCCCCACATTCTTCTAAGGTGGAATACAAATTTAACAAACTTATCAAATCTACCTTCATTCGTGTGGTGAAATACCTAAACTGGATCAATAAAAATTTTTATAGTTAAGAATAATAATTGGTAGATCATGGTCTATATTTATTTTAGGTATCTCAACTGATGCTATACAAAGGATGATTTATCTAGTTCCAATCATAGAGCTCATGAATGATACAACTGTAGGCTTCTAAGCCCTTATGTAACACCCCAAGTTTTTGTGAACATTTTTTTGAATACATTTAATTTATTTTATGTTTTAAATTGAAAAATACTCCATGTTTTTATTTTTTTATACAATACACCAAATTAATATTGTGCTGCATGCAACACTGACTTAGCTTGCGTTACACACAATACTAAGTTTCTTCGAAATATTATTTTATTATAATTATTCAAATAAGACAGTTATAAAATAGCCATTAAAATTAGTAATATGAATAGTAATAAATACTTTTTAAATATGTTTTTAATGGTTTTATATAAATAAAATGTATTTGTAATAAAATACATAATTTTCAGTAAAGTCTTTATATATTTTGAAAATAATAATTTCTTGAAAAAGTTGTTTTATATGTATTTCTAGTAAAAATAATAAATATTAATTTTTGAAACTTTTAAAAATTTAATTTTATAAAAGAAAATTCATTTTTGAATTAGTAATTTCGAAATCAGATAAAAGTGATTTTTTGGGATTTTTTTGAAATATTTCATTTTTGGATGAATTGTGAAAAATACTAAATTTTAATTGAAAATTGATTTTTTATATAATTTATTTATATAGATAAATTATATTTTAAATTGGTTTTAAAGTATAATTAGTTAAATTATACCTAAATTAAACCAATTTAGGTCATCAGGATAAATTTCACATTGAAATTGGATATAAAAACATTTTAAACTTGTGAACATTTTCACTTTAATAACCAGTTATTTCGTCCCATCTAAGGGATTAATTTTAAATTAATTTATACCACTTAAATAATTTTAATTTAGAAAAATGGAATCCATATTGGGAATCAGAATAATTTATAATTTAAAACTTCTAATAAGGTAAAATTTATTTTTTGACAAAAATATTAGTGAAAACAATTAAAATTAATTACAGTGATTAAGGTAAAAATGAGTTAATTAGTGGTTAAACTTTAATATTAAAAGGATAAATGACCTATAAACTAGTAAAAAATCCATTGTATGGAAATATTTCTACCATATACCTATTTAATCAAATATGGACCATTATTGGAGGAACATGATGCAAGGTATACCTCTAAATTGTGTTTATCTTTTTTGTATTTACAAGAATGCCACCCCTCTAATATAAAAGAGAACTAAACCCCCTCACTTATTCACACATATAAAGAATTTATTATCATCATAAACCTATAAAAATATCCTTTAAAATTTCCTCCCTTAATCCTAGAATTATCTCTTTGGGTAGAAAGAAAACCAAGGAAGTCCTTTGGTGTAAACCAAAAGGAGTTACCCAAAGAAGAGGTAACGTTCTTCAATGGGAACTTTTGTTTTATTTATTTCTACACCCCTTCAATTATTTTTATTCAATGTTTATATAATAACCTTATTATAATAAATATATTGATATATTTTCATGTTAATGGTAATACCTAAAAATTCACACACTTCCATCAAATGGTATACATATTTATCATTTGTGTGTATAGTGGACTACCACCTCACGAACCAATGTCTTTCGTTTTTTTATTACCATCTATCAAGGTTGGGAATAATGATGGAATTAATATTTTTATATGATATATATGATATTTATTATGTATTTATACTTATGTATTTTTTATATACACATTTATTTATTATTTCTATTTTGTGGGAATACAATAACATCATTTGTGGATGTGAGAACTACCACCTCCTCATAGCGATGTGATTTTTCATGCTTTACAAGGAATTTATTAAGGTTGAGTTTAATAAAAATATGTGTTATATATTAAATAATAATTCTAATATAATGATAATATATATATATATATATCATTTATTTTTCTTTCTTTCAATATGAAAAGAAATGGAGACAACGTTCATGCGTACGTACGACCTACCGTCTCCATGAATAGTGCATTTTATTTTCTATTTATATATTTTATTAATTTTTATAAATACATATATAATGATTATATATTATATTTATATCATTTTTTACATTCTAGATATAAATAAATCATGATCTAATTAAGAGGACCAAGAATAACATGTCAAAAAATGTACGAAAAACAAAGCGGTTATCACCCAAAATGTAACTTTAACATGGAATTATTAATAAAAGAGTAACATAAAGTTATAAGTAAATAATATATGATATTATATTTTTTAATATGGTTATTTTATATATTTATAATAAACTTATATTTTTTATACAGGAGTTTTGAATCAGTACGAACAAAGTAAAGACATAAGGTAAGAGGATTTATAGTATCACTTTTATTTCTTCCAGACTTATACCATATTCACCACTTGATTATTTTGTGTGGTTTATATACTTAACATGAATTTATTATATGAAAATTATCCTTAAATTTATGGGTATTTACATATCCATTTTATTATGTATCTTTCACGGGGTTTATGGTTCAAAAGTTCTCAAATCGGTAATGTAATTTTGTCTCAATTTGTCTTCTTTGAGACACATGTTATGTTATGAACCTATATTATTTTAAAAGGTGTATATAATTACATTTGACATGTTTTATAATCAATACAATTCTTTTAATGATATTTTAAGCTTCATGTAATGTTATTATGTCATGGGTATTGTGATTCAAAGTTACCGAAGTGGTAAGAGTTTATTTCTACGATCTCATCATATATTGGGATTGTTTAATATTATGCTTCCATTGATGGAATATTATGATTATTCTCTCAAGAAATATCATGAATTTTATTCTACTATTCTTATTAATTATTTTTTCATGTAATGATACCATTTTTAAACTCTTTGGTACTTAAGACCATTAACAATTTTTTAAGAAAATATAATTTTATTTATCTATTCAATCGAAAATCTATTTATTAAAAACCATGTTTTATAAAAATGTTTTCAAAAATTTTCTACTATTATCCTATGATTTTTTTTAAAAAAATTTACCCATTTTTTTTACCTTTTTATAAAATGGTTTTAAAAGTAATCTTCTTTTAATTTTCTAATCAAGGCTCTTTTGACTTCTAATGACAATATAATAGGGATCTTTGTTTTGACATGTACGATACAGAATAAATTATACACCACCATGAACGATCACTAATTTGAATATTCATTAGTATTTTTTTTTGAATAAAAATGGTTTTAAAAATATTTTATGTATTAAAAAGAAATTTTTTTTAAAGATCATTCAAAATTATTTTCCATCTAAGATGACATCATTTGGTGTTACTCATTCCTTACTGGGGTTATGATCCAAGGATACCATTAACATTATTTATTTTAATGTTTTATGTTTTTATGGAATGGTGTTTATGAAACCCATTAGTCTTTTATGGGTTATATTATTATGAAACTCGCTTCTTTTCACGGGTTATGGTTTGATGAAATGATTATGAAACCACTGTCTTTTCTAGAGGTTATGATATTATGACATGTTTATGATACCCATTTCATTTCATGGGTTATGATATGTTTAATGTTTATGATCTTGTGGAACACATTTATAATTTAGTTATGTGATGGGTGGTACCTATATCTCCCTCTAATTCATTGGGTAACGATTTATATCTCATGAGATAGACATGGATAGAATGAGGAATGAAATTAGTTCAGTAAATGACTTTGTCTGCTAATATGGTATTGGGAGTGAACCTTGACTTATAAGATGGTATTTGGAGTTAACTTTGACTACTAATATTGTTTGGAGGGGGGGGGGGTGAACACGTTCCACTAAGATTTCCTTGGAAGTAATCCTTGACTATTATTGAAATAATTTTATATGTATATGTTTTTGACACAATTCCATGTCTTATTACTATGTTATTATTTCATAGATTAAGCTCTTGATTACCTTATTATTCATATATTATAAACTTCCAATATTTATTCCATTAATAAAGTATACAATCTTTGATATTCAGGGTGTGATCTTCAAATATTATTCTTATGTTATCATACCCTTATGTTTGTGTTATGATTATGTATCTCCCTTGTTTACCCTTATTAGGAATCTAATCTCTCCCTTTATTTTGTTTCCTTTCTCTAGGTTTTGAAAAATATGTATTATGTATGATGTGTCTAAGAAGGGTTCTAGTAACATAGAACCTAGTGGGAGATGATGTATCTTACTTATGGACCCATGTTTATGTTTCCATGTTTCCAAAGGAACTAAACTAATATGGTCCTTGGAAGTGTGTTTGTGTAATGTATTAAATGTTCTGAAAAAATGATGTAATGTCTATTTATGAGAAGACTGGATCTCTATAGTTGGTATCATTGGAAAAGTTTAGTTAATCTTTGGAAACTAGGATGATAAAACCTTAGTGATAACCCTAAGGACATGTCTAAGGATTATTCTATGGATGAGTCAAAGTATAGAAAAATTTACTATAATTTTGGTAAAGTATATAGTGAATGGTTTCTTAAAAATAAATCCATGTATGGATAATACAAGTGGATGTAGTTTTGGAATAAATGTATATAGGGGTAAAAACCCTGAAAACACTGTATTGAGCTAGACTCGATCTGGAACTGGTGTATGGAAATGGGCCTTGATGTATACATGGTTTGATACTCCCAAGGGAATACTTTTGGAATTCAAAAAATATTTATGAACCATCATGAAGGATTTAAATAGAATTTGTCTATGAATAACCTAGTATAATCCTAAGGATTCATAATTTAAAGATGGTGTCATAAGTTAGGCATCCTATAAATTTTTTCTATGATTATGTAATTTCCCCACCACGATTATTGTTTCTTACAAGATGCTTTTTGGTTTTAGTTAATATCCAAAACCTTAAGGAACAATGTTTATACTGAGTGTGACATAAAATGGACTGATTGTACTCCTTAGAAGCCTAATTTTATGGGGGATAGAATGAAAAACCTCATTGATATGATCATATATCTTTATCAAGATATGAATCATGATGAACTTACAAAAAAGAAAAGTAGGGAACAATGTTATGTTGAGTCCTTCATGAGTTAATGCCCACCTTCTTTCAGTGGGGCTTATGATCCACTAGTTTTTGAGAAATTTATTGGTACCATTGAAAATATATCTTCTATTCTTTAGTGATTAGAACATGAAAAATTCATTTTAGATATTTATCATTTAAAACGAGAAGTGGACCAGTGGTGCACTCTAATCAAGAATAAGAGGTATAAAGATGAAATTGAATCCATGGATTGGGATGAGATCAATAACTTCTTATTCAATAATTACTTTACTCATGTTATTCAAACAAAGACGGATAAGGAGTTACTTGAGTTAAATCAAATGGATGATGAATTTGTTGGTACCTATAAAGATAATTTTACAAGACTAGTGAGGTATGATTCTGGTATTATCATCCAACATGAAAGTAAGGTTGATAGATTATTCAGTGTCTTAAAACCAAGTCTTCAAAGGGAGTTATCCATAAGAGAATTTTTTAGTTATAAATATATTGTGCGTTGTTCTATCAAAGTGAAAATGGAGGTTGGATTTATGTATCAATATCATGGTTTTGACAAGAAAAGGAAGATAAAGTTCAAAGGAAAATCTAAAAACCATAGAGAGAAGAAGATGAGATTTTCTTTACGATGAAAGAATGGGAATAATCATGGAGGAAATTGTCTTAATGGGTCTAATAAAATTTTTAAGTGTATAAATAAAGGTTATCAAGAAATTTATTACTGAAGTGATGTGAAGAATTTAATTAAAAATTCAAATAAAGAGAAATCCACATAGAATGAACCTCACCCAATTCAATTCTTCATGTGTAAATAGAATGGAAATTATTCCAATTAGTTCCCAAAACCTAAGGTTAATGATGATTATCAATGCCAATAACCTCTTGAACCGAGGGACAAGGGGAAATCTCATGCGATCACAATTTATGATGAGGGGTGCAATAAAAATGTGGTGAAAGGTACACTTTCCATCCAGCCTTGAACTAATAATGTCTGATTTGACTATGGATATACCCACTCTTTCATATTTAAATATTTTTCTACAGGTATTAAGATTCCACCCAAATGATTAGATGTGGAAATAGAAGTTCAAACGCATAATGGTATGATGATTTCATCTCAAGTATATGATTCCTATTATGTTGAAGTTGGTGGGAATTTGATTTATGCAAATCTTTTAATTCTTCCCTTAGTTGAATTTGATGTCATCTTAGGCATGGATTGGATTTCTCTCCATAAATACCAATCCATTTTTTGAGGAAGTGAAGTTGCGTTTGATATTTCAAAAAAACCTATGATCATATATCACTGTGACGATAAGTATGAACTTTATATGGAGATTACATCCAGTGTATGGGTCTTAATTACCATTCCAAAGGTGCGTTTATTTCAAATGGTTGGGGAGAAACTTGACATCAATGATATGCTTATTTTTCGGGAATTTGTTTATGTATTTCTATAATAATTTCCTGGTTTTCCACTAAAATGTGAAGTTGAGTTATCAATAGAAATCATACCTAGTACCACCCCAATTTCAAAGAATCCCTATAGAATGACCTTGATTGTGTTGCAGAAATTGAAGAATCAACTCTAAGAAAACCTTGAAAAGGGATTCATTTATCCAAGTGTGTTACCTTATGGTCCACATGTACTTTTTATGAAAAATAAATACAGATAAATGCAACTCTACATTTATTATTGAGAGTTAAACAAGATCACAATCAATAACAAGTATCTTTTTCCCCATATTGATGACTTGTTTCATAAACTGTGTGGAGATCAATATTTTTCCAAGATTGAACTTCATTATGGATATCATTAATTGAGGGTCAAAAAGGAGGATATACCCAAGAAAAAATTATATAAAAGCTATGGACACTATAAATATTTAGTGATGCCTTTTGGTCTTACCAATTACCCTACTATATTCATTTATTTGATAAATAAATTCTTTAGAGATTACCTTGATCATTTTGTGGTAGTATTTATAGAATACATTCTTATTTACTAAAATATCAAGGAAGAGCATGAAGGCCACTTGAGAATTTTACTAAAGGCCCTAAAGAAAAATAAATTTTATGAATAATTTAGAAATTTTAAATTTTTCCTGCAAAAAGTTTCATTTTTGGGTCATATAGTCTCAAGATAGGGTATATTAGTAGATCTATCAAAGAAGGAGGCAATTTAATGTTGTCTTAGAACAACCATGGTGATTGAGATCTGTTGGTTTCTTGCGTTTTCTAGATATTATCGATGTTTTGTGGATAATTTCTTATGACTATATAATCCTCTAACTAAGTTAACTCAGAAGGAAGACAAGTTTCTCTCGATAGATGAATGTGAGAAAAATTTTAAGGAACTAAATAGAAGGTTAGTCAGTGAACCTATGATTACTTTTCCCTATAGTGTAGAAGGGTTTTTAATCTATAGTGATGCATCCAAGAAGGGATTGGGATGTGTTATTATAAAAAATAACATGGTAATATATTATTACTTATGAAAACTGAAGATTCATGGGAAAAATTACCCAACTTATGATTTGAAGTTAGCTATGGTATTTTTTATATTAAAGATATGGAGGCATTATCTTTATAGAGAAAAGTGTGATATATATACTAATAAAAAAAGTTTGAAGTATATATTCACACATAAAGAGTTGAACATGTGCCAAAGAATATAGTTAGAGATTATAAAGGATTATGACTACTAAATACATTACCACCATGGGAAAGAAAACAAGGTGACATAGGGGAGTGGGATGAGCCCGTAAGGGGCGCAACAGCGATCTAGGGTTTCCTGTCGCCGCCTCTTCCCTCCGGTGGGCTGCGCTTCCTTCCTTGGTCTCCCCTGTGTTTTCACGGTGCGACGGTCTCTCTCACGGCAACAGGTGGAATCATAGGAATTCTTCTGCGGTGAGGACAGTCAGGGCTTCAGTGGGTTCGGACTCGGCTTACAGATTCTCCGTGGCGTGGGGTCCTGAATCAGGGTAGCGTCGGGGTCATGTTTCTTCTCTACGGCGGTGGAGTCTTCTTCTGATGCGTCAGATTCGAGACCCGCTGCGATTTTGGGGCTGTTTCTTTTCTCCGCGGCGTTGGGGTTTCGATCCGCTGCATTGGGATCGAGACTTGGTTTCTCTACGGTGTTGGGGTCTTGCTCTGGTGCTTCTCTGTGTTTGCATTCCAGTGCATCGTGCGGTCAATCTGGTGCGGCTTCGATTTGTTAAGGCTTTGGGGTCGTGCTCCTGCCTTCCAATCTTGAACTTTTTCTTCCGCGGCTGTGGGGATGCTTCAGTGTCGCGATCCGTTTAGCAAAGGGATTGTGTTCCAGTTCCGTGACATTGGGGTTGTTCTGCCGGATGCTTCGAGTTCTGGCCAGGGTACCATGGTTGTCTTGATGTGGTCTCTTTGTGTAGGGTTATGGGAGATGACTGGTGTTGCGATGATGTTTATGGGGTTTGAGTTGTTTTATGTGTTTCTTTGGCAGTGAATATGGGGTGTGATCGATTTTATGGAGTGGTGTTTGAGGTTTCATTAACAATGATGATGATTTGAATCTTCTGCAATCTCTTGGACTGCTTGAGAGATGCTGGAAAAGGGTTTGCGGAGTGGCGTATGGTCCGAGGTTGCGCTGCGATTACCTGCAGAGTAGGGTGCAGTGTCAGAACGGCCTGGTCTTCCTCGCTCTGGTTGTTTCATCTCCCTTTGTGGATTTTCTCTTTTAAGATCCCATCTCACTTCGCTGGAGGGTTGGGCGGAATCCGACTGGAGTCTATCGGCGGGTTTGTGGATTTGGGCTGGTGTCGACGGTTGCACTGGTGGGATTTCGCGATGACCGGTTTTGAGGTTTGGCCAGCTCTCCTGACGTTTGTTTCCCCTAGCTCGTGGTACCCCGACCATTCCTTGGTGACTTTGGATCCAGCTGTGATGGTTTTTCAGTTTGAAGGCATGAATGGTTTTTAGTCATTTTGTTTGCATGTTTTTTCGTGGTGATGTGGTGATGTCATGTTAGGTTTCTCACTTTCTCCTTAAAAGTGTTTTCATAATAATAAAAAAATAATTTTCAGTCGGGAAAGAAAACAAGGTGGATGCTGCTTTGAGTCAAAAGGATCATTCTAGATTATCCATGACGATGATCACAAAATATCCAATATTTATGGATTTGAGAAGGATGGATTTTGAAATCCTGAAGGAAGGGGAAAATATTATATTTCTCAATGGAATGTTCAACCATCTATCTATGTTAATATTAGAGAGGCATAGAAGGAAGATATAGAGATGAAAAAAGAGGTTAGATATGTAAAAAAGTTTAACCTTGATCATGATGGAATGATAAGGTTCAAGAATCACATATGAATTCCTTCAATAACAGATTTGAATAAGGAGCTATTAGAATAAGATCATAGTTATTCATTCTCTATTTACCATAGAAGTATGAATATTTATAGATATTAGAAAGAATATTTCTAGTGGAATGGCATGAAGAGATATATTGTAGAGTTTGTATCTCGGTGCTTAGTAGGCCAACAAGTTAAGGTTGAAAGAAAAAATCCTAAGGGGGTGTTGTGTAATAACCCAAACTAGATGCCACTGAACAAGTGCTCTGAGCTGGTGGGTTACGAGCCCTCAAGAATTCTTCCCCATATGCTAGAGGCTACTAACTAGTAGTGGGGTTATAGGGTGTGATAGTGGGGAGATTATTCCCTCATATCAGAGTAAGAATTAATAGAAATATCTAAGTTTCATACACAATAGTAAACAAACAGAGTGTGGAAGTAGTAAATAAACTGAAATAGAAACATGATGTAATAATAAATGGAAAATCTATAAAAGGATGAACAACTATGCCATACAATACAAAACTAGTCACCCATTGGTGAGACCATACAGATATACCATTAAAAAAGTAACTTAAAGTAAAATTATAGATCTATACTACTAACTCCGAGCCAGACCACACACCCAGTCTCCACACACTGTCGAACTATACTAACCTGATTAGAAAAACCCACATGAGAAACATTGCTCGATCATGAAACTATGGGCCTTAGACATATCTACCATGAAACGTGTTCTCAACCTAAAAGCAAGAAATAAGGTCTACACATACACTGAGGTTCACATTTATAGGTGAGAAATAATCTCAGTAGGACACCCCGACATGCAACCTATAAATGTACTACTATAAGTGTATGAAAACAAAAAGTGCCCAGCCTAGCTGAGAAATAACTGAAAAGGTAAGTAAATTCAAACGTGAAACCATAGTCGATCCCTGGGTCCATAATCCCAAACAACTAGGCTAGTTCTACCATGGATATCCATATTTTCCAACGTGCCTATATCAGAGTGGTATAGTCTCCTGCTTGGCATCCAAAAGACCCAAGATCAAATTCGGGCATGGATTAATTTTCTAGACTGAGCAGTACTGTAGCAGCAGTGGAACTGTACTAGCAAAGGCACTGTAGTAGGTACTATGACGGAAGCGGTACTGTAGCAGGTACTGTATCAGTGCGAGTACTGTAGAAGTACTGTTCACTGAGGGGTCTTTTGGGCCAAAAAATGGGCTTTCAAGCCTTGTATTCAGGCCCCTTGGCCTCGGTCCTTCACTACTGGAAAGATGATCTTTCCCAACACTTCTATACCAACGGTTTGTAAAAACCGTTGGTATAGCTACCATTTCCCAATGGTTCACCAAAACCGTTGGGAAAGCCATATATTTCCCCACCTTTCCCAACGGTTTGGCAAACCGTTGGGAAAGGGTCACTCTTTCCCAACGGTTTATGTTAAATCGTTGGGAAAGGGTGTGTTTTGAGCCTCTTTCCCAACGGTTCACCAAAACCATTGGGAAAGAGTGACCTTTCCCAACGGTTCACCAAAACCGTTGGGAAAGGGTGTGTTTTGAGCCTCTTTCCCAACGGTTCACCGAAACCGCTGGGAAAGAGTGACCTTTCCCAACGGTTCACCAAAACCGTTGGGAAAAAACACCCAAAAAACCAACCTTCGGCCTAAAAAACTCAACCCACCCCTAACCTATCCCAATGGTTTTGAAAACCGTTGGGATAGGTTCTTTAATTTTTTTCCAGATCTACTAACCGAGAACATTATATAAATCAAAATTTTAAATAATTATGATAATACATATATATATTTATGAAATTATGTTTACAAAAGTGATGTTAGCTTAGTGGTTAAGTCGTTCGATTATAAACGAGGGGTCCTGGGATCAAATCCCAGCGGATGTTTTATTTTTGGAATTTATATACCAACGGTTCCATTACCGTTGGTATAGATTTCATATTACCTATACCAACGGTTTTTGGAAAACCGTTGGTATAGACCTATCCCAACGGCTTACTTGGTTACGGTTCTCCAAACCGTTGGTATAGGCTATACCAACAGTTTGGAGGCCTATACCAATGGTTCCAAACCGTTGGTAAAGGTTAGTTTTCCAGTAGTGCTTCAGGCTATGTAATGGGTCTCTCTCTACCTAGCCTTAAAGAGGTATTTGATTTAAATAATAAATTGAGGCTTCAGTCCCAACCTTTAAAAAAAACCATGGATATCCATATCTATATACATATACATATATACTCCCATACCTATACATATATACATAAATATGAATAATCATGAGTATGTGTATCAAATAAGATAAAATCAAACTATTGATTATCCTTGGGTCCATAATACCTATCGCCTAGACATCCTGTGCATGGTAATTGAGTTGGATGTCATGCTACTCAAGTTGTGTATCATTAAGTCGATCTATGGGTCTATAATCCTAATCGACATATACTTACTTCGGCCAACGATGGACTTATATATCTAATAAAGCTATGTCAGCACAAGGTAATACTCATCATACCCCTAAGTTCACCCATAATCACCTCCAATCACTAATAAGGATACCGTATACTAACAGTTAATCTTATAAAGAAAGATACCGTATATCTATGGTAAATCCTGCAAATAAGGATTCTGTGGAGTAAATTTAGAAATCCTATAAAAGGTCACTGAGTCATTCACCATACTAACTAGTCATATAAATATAGTCCAATTTCTGATCCCTAAGTATCAATTTGTAGTCAGTCATGTCATTGGAAACTCGAATAATCCCTAAGGGTCTGAACCTTAGGTGATATGTAAAGAGAACTTACCGGTGAGACGATATGAAACACCCCTTGAGTCTCATAACTGATTAGGGAGAGTGTAATCATCTAGATCACATTAATAAGATATCATAATCATCCCCACCACTTAGGAGAGTGTAACCTATAATGAGTCTTGGGGTCTATACCCGTATAAAGATGACTCATTGGTGAGACGCCATGCAACACCCCTCAAGTCTCATAACTGATCTAGGAGAGCGTAATCATCCTGATCATAGGCTGAGGAGATAAAAATCATCCCCACCACTCAAGAAAGTGTAATCAACCATGATTATTGGGTTCTATACCTGTATATCACAATCATAGGCTCAACATACACCAACCAGGAAGCACCTCTAGTAAACATTATTGCATCAGAAATAAAAAAGTGAAACATAACCAAAGCGTGAGGGTAGCCTAAACAACCAACCCAACACTACAACCACAACCCCATGGGATTACCAGTTTGGCATGGGTTCTAAGGTGACACCCGATACCATCTCTACTCAAACCCGATGTATAACTCAGGGTCGATCAAATAATGGGGCACTCGATGAGTCCCTCAAGTCAATACACCAAGAGGAATCCCAATTGGGATCCTTAGGGTTTGACATAAGTTTATTCATCCTACTAGGTATCCTTACCCATAAGTTAAAGGAGGAATCCTAAATAGGATCCTGAAATGGAAAGAAAACAGAGGCATCCAACAAGGGATCCTAAAAAAGGTTAGTAATATTGAGGCATCCTACAAAGGATCCTTGGAACGATACATATGTATATAGATCCTACAAGGGACTCGCTAGATTAGAATATAATCAAAGTAATCCCTCATGGGGTCCTTGGTAACTAGATAGAAGACAAAGGCATCCTACATAGGATCCTCTAGGTTGAAACATAAATAGAAGAATCCTATAAGGGATCCTCAATAACAATTGTTCTCATGGACTCATAGGCCAAAAGGGTACATCTCATAAGGGAGACATCCTCAAGAGAAAAGATACAAGGCATAGGTCAATATAGATAGAGCATGGATCATCATAGAATAGTTCTCAGTCTTAGGAGATACTAATTACAACAACTGGAGAAAGAACCTATTAGTTCAGATAGAAGCCTCTAAAACTCCATTAAGAGTCTTCAAATAGCTCTACAGGTCTCAGCATTACAATCTACATGGAAAACTACTCATAATAGAATAATCTTGGGTCCTATTCCCACTATGGGGCCATAAGACATGAAAAACCCTGAAAGGGTTCAAAAGGTGTAGTACACGACGTGTCACCCTTGGTACACAATGTGTACTCCTAAAGACCCACATGGGTTTGTACTTCTACCAGCCTAGGCATGTAAACACCATTGTTACTCGAAGTGTAAATAGGGTACACGACATGTACCCAACATAGGGTACATGCCCACGTACCTCAACCAGAATTACTGTATACTTGGCCAAGCCATGTACTTTTACATGGTGTGCTACCCACACAGGGTCTGGCCGTGTACTCCACACAACTATGTACCCCTACAACGGGTTCACCTAGACGAGTACTCGACTACACAGCTGGGTACTGGTACATGGTGTGTACACTCTTATACATATAATGTACTCCCAAAACATAATCTTCCCTGAATGGGAAGAACACATGGCATGTCACCCCGGACTATACAACGTGTAGCCTGGTTTTCCTAAACGAAAAACCTTAGGATCACATGAATCCCTTATTTCCATCCCCAAAACAACAGATCAAGACTCTAGGGTACACAAGAAAAAATAATAGGTCTTTAAACATAGAAAATAGAAAATATTTGGGGGTCTATGGTGAAAAATTAAACAGGCCTACCTTTGGGTGGAAACTGCCGAAGCTTCATTTGTTTTTGTGGTCTACGGTTGCCGCATGTCAATCCAGCGTGTCATGAGCTCTGCGATGGTACCCCTCTTCCTTTACCCTCTCTATATTTACCCCTCTACCTATTTATCTCTTAGGTCATTTGAAGGAGGATCCACATTAGGCATCTGTGATAAGGAATAAGGAAAAACAGAAAAGAAAAAGTAAAGAAAGAAAAAGAAGAAAATAATAGAAAAGAAAAGGGGTCTGGGCTGGCCCCAGTGCCGAGCTCAAGTTTATGCCTAACCTAAGATAAAATCACTATTCTGAACTCAATAGAGGATATACAATATCAATCCAAAACTCTGTTCAAAAGTTATGGTCGAACGAACCTGCAAGAATAAATTAATATTTAATTTATTAAATATTAAATTTTAATTATTCCACCAAAATTCGAATGGCTCAGAATTATCCCATACTCTATTCCTAGGGTAAATAATCTATTTTGGTAACAAAATAGTGATCAGAAAAATTATCTGAGATCATATACTAAGGTAAAATACCATTTTACCCTTCATAAGCATCTGATATAAAAAATTCAAATTTCTACTCAAAATTATAGTTTTAAAAAACACGAGTCCTTACAAAATAACCACCATAAACCTTATCATCTATGAGAATCATGGTGAAAAACTAGTAGCCATGATCTTAAACCACACATATGCACAACCCATCTATCTGGACTATCCAATGACCAACCTCATAACATCAACAACTGCCTTCCACACGAAAGGCATTTAACTACAATTGATTTGGTACTCCCCACAATAATAATACCCTAATCATCATCTCAAAAGCACACTATGAGCACAAAGTCCCATGGAAAAGTGAAATTTTAACTAAAAATGGGGGTCAAAACCCTCAAAAGGCCAATGGTGCACTCCCCACCACATTGATTACCTTAAATTTCTCCTTGAGAACAACCTCAACAGTTTCCACTTCCTAACCAGGAAAAAAATTTAGAAAGAAAATGAGATCTATGTATAGAAGAAACTCTCTCAGAATATTCAAGACGAATCAAGATAGAGCTTGATCTTCTCTAACAAGAGTACACTAAGATTATAAAAAAGGGAATGTAAAATTACCCCCAAGCCACACTCACATCCTGTAAAAACCTGACCAAGATTCATCCATGAGTCAACTGTCTTGTAGTACTCGATTTACTCTTGATGTCACCTCTACCACTGAAGAAAATTCATCATTTAAACCATAACTCATGGGAAACCAAGCCATGAAAAGCCCTTAAAACCATCAGTCCTAGACTCACACTTGACCACTCACTGATTAAGATTCAAATGATACCACATGAATTAGAGTGTAACTTAAACACCCGACCTGTACTCCAAAAAGTAGTCCCTTATAAGGATAAGCTGACCTTGATACATGGAACGTCAGTCCAAACAAGCTAAAATCTCTCTTAGAAATCCTCTTAAAATTAGTCAACTTGCCTATTCCATGATTTATTCCACAACAGAATGTAAAATGGAATCATTTTAGTCCTGATCATCTAATCGTGATTTTATTACATTTGCAACAATGAAATTACTGACCAACTAGGACAAGCACCTGAATAGTCCCACCTGTTGAAGCCAGTCTTGATACTAAAACACCCAAGGTTATTCATCAAAATCTGAAGTCATCAACATGCCTATAACACATAAATGAATAAACTATTATGACTTGATGTCAAAATAAGCATAAAACCAAGATTACTACATAAAAAGACATCATAAAGGATGAAAAACCTCTCTCACACAAGTATCCTTTTAATAAAAAAGACGTAGAACTATAAGGGTATGATTCAAACTAAGGACCTCTAGGTTTCCCACCTATCCCTATAGAAAAATCCTCACAACTGGGTCACAAGGTCATACTATATATACAAAAATTTTAAAGAGACCTTTGAGAGTAAAAAATGAAAACACGGCCTATAAGGGCCCGATCCTCACTTAGCATCCCTAGAATGAACTGCTCCCTAGAGGTCATGATACCAACACAAAAGATAAACTGAACTGACACTCATTGGTCATCCACATATGATAATACCCCATGGAGGTCCATTTCATAAGAAAATTCTCAGTATCAATCAACACCAAACTTAGTGATCCAGCTAGATAACCACAAACTAAGAAACAACACCATATAAGGGGTTCAATAAAAGGGCATCACATGCCAAAATGTACTACTAGGGTCATTGCACCTCCTATGTATGAGGACTGAGTCATCATCCTCACAACAAAATGCATCAATATAGATCCACATAACCTACCATTAGAAGGAAATATATACAAGTGATTTGACCCAACTGAATAGTACCAATTTAGTAAAATAACACACTGCTAGGCTTATACGATGTGAATCATGTGTGTCTAATATGGTGTATGTGATGCTTGATGTGTTTACCAGCCAAGAGTAAAAATTCATCCCTAGAATCTTGCCAATGGAAAAGATCTATATATATATATAGTAAATCATAACATACACACAACATGTTCATCTCTCAAGGTGAAAATCATATACAAATATAACATCACATATCATAAAAATTATCCCATACCCTAGAAACCAGGACCTCTTACCAGAATAAGTGTTCTCGACGCACCAGTTCGTTATCCATCCTAGGTTATGAAACATTCCTAATACTCCTATCTACCATATCCCAAATAGTGAAGACTAGGAAAATAACACCTATGATACCAATTTGTAATGACCTGATCTGGATTCCACTGAACCGGTTCTTTGAGCCGTTGGGTTATGAGGCCTCAATCTCTCCTACCTGTATACCAGAGGCTGATGAATAGAAGAGAGGTACTAAGGTTTGATAGTGGAGAAATTATTCCGTCATATCAGAGTAAGAAATAGAGGAAATAACTAAGTATAATACATAGTAGTAAAAAAACAGAGTGTTGATGTAGTAAATAAAATGAAATAGAAATATGTTGTAATAAAAAATGGAAAAGCTATAAAATCCTGAACAACTATTATATATAATAAAACAATGGTCACCCATTGGTCCAACCATATAGATATATAAGTACAAAAGAAACTAAAATTAAAAGTACAAGTATTTACTACTAACTCCTAGCCAAACCACATACCCGGTCTCAAGATACTGT
The DNA here is from genome assembly GCA_963277665.1 of Viscum album. Taxonomy (NCBI): domain Eukaryota; kingdom Viridiplantae; phylum Streptophyta; class Magnoliopsida; order Santalales; family Viscaceae; genus Viscum; species Viscum album. Next base: position 1,032,588 of record CAUJRU010000260.1, on the reverse strand, counting down.
CAGACTGCACCAACCCAATCAGAAAAACCCACATGAGAAGCTTTGTTCAATCATGAAACTCTATCCCTCATACATATCCACCATGAAATTTGTGCTCAACATGAAAAGAAAACATAAGGTCTACACGTACACCGAGGTTCACATGCATGGGTGAGAAATAATCTCAATATGCCACCCTGACAAGAAACCTATAAATGTGCTTCTATACATTTATGAAAAATCAAAGTTCCCAACCTAGTTGATATAAAACTAAAAAGCTATGTTAAACCAAACATGAAAACACAACAGATCCCTGAACCCATAATCCTGGCCTACTGGGAAAGTTACACCATGGATGTCTATATCTATATACGTATATATGTATAGTCCCATACCTATACATATTTACATAAATATGAATATTCATGAGCATGTGTATCAAATAACATAAAACCAAACTACAAATGATACTCGGGTCCGTAGTCCTTATCTTCTGGAAATCCAGTGCAAGGGCATTGAGCTAAACTTTTTTCCACTCGAGCCATGTATCATTAAGTCAATATCTAAGTCTGTAATCCCAATCAACATATACCTAATTTGGATAACACTAGACTTATATCTCTGAGCATGCTACGTAACCACAGGGGGATACTCATCCTTCCTATGGGTTCACCAGTACTCACCTCTAATCACTAACAAGGATTTATCATGCCAATAGTCAATCATATAAATAAAGACAGTATATAATGATGGTCAATCCTACAAAGAATGATTCCATGGAGTACATACAAAAATCCTATAAAAGGTCACTAATTCAATCTCTATGCTGCCTAGGCCTATAAATATAGTCCAATGTATGATCCCTAAGTCTTTTTCCATAATCATTCATGAAATTTGGAACTCAAATAATCCTTAAGGGTTTAAATATTAGGTGATCTATAATGATAAATCACTAGTGAGACGCCATGAAACACCCCTTGAGTCTTTTAACTGATCATGGAGACAATGATAATCCCAGTCATAGGCTGAGGAAATCATAATCATCTGCACCACTAGGGAGAGTATAATCTACAACTAGTCATGGGTTCCATACTCGTATAAAGAGAACTCACTGGTGAGACGCCATGAAACACCCCTTGAGTTTTGTAACTGATTCGGGAGAGAATAATCATCCCAATCATAGAATGAGGAGATATTAATCATCCCCACCACTCGGGAGATAATAATTTACCATGATTCTTGGTTTCCATATCCATATATCATAATCATAGGCTCAAAAACCACCAACTGGGAAGCACATATGGTAAACATTTCTACATCATAAATAAGCAAGTGAAACATAACCAAAGATTAAGGGTGGATTGAATGAACAACCCAACACTACAACCACATCCCCATGTAATTACTAGTTTTACATGGTATCTAAGGTGGAACTTACTACCATCTCTTCCCAAACTCGGTATACAACTCAGGTTCGGTCAAACAATAGGGCACCCATTGGGTCCCTCAAGTCAAAACAAAAATAATAATACTACTTGGGATCCTTGGGGTATAACACAAGATAAGGCATCCTAATTGGGATCCTTAACTGTAAAGTAAATGAGGAATCCTACATGGGATCCAAAAAAGACAAGAAAATGGAGGCATCATACAAGGGATCCTCTAAAAGGTCATTAAGACTAAGGCATCCTACATGGGATCCTCAGAATGATACATAGGTACAAGGATCTTACATGTGACTCTCTAGATTGAAATATAAGAAAATGAATCCCTCAGGGGATCCTTAGTAATTAGATAGAAGATGGAGGAATCTTATGTAGGATCCTCTAGGTCAAAACATAAACAAAGTAAGCTTATAGGGGATCCTCAATAACAATTTTTCTCATGTTCTCATAGTCCAGAAGGGAACATATCTTAGGGGATATGTCCTTAATAGAAAAGATAAAAATAATAGGTTAAGAGAGATAGATTATGGCTCATTTTAGAACATTTATCACTCTTAGGATACACTGAATACAACAACTAGAGGAAGAACCTATATATTCAGATATAAGACCCAAAACACCCATTAGGATTCCTCAAATCACTCCACGCATCTCACAACTGCGATCTACACAAACAAATACTCATAATGGACTACTCTTGGGTTCTATTCTGACTTCGGGGCCAAAAGACCTTAAAAACCCTCAAAGGGTTGAAAAAGTGATGTACATGGTGTGTCAACCTTGGTACACAGTGTGTACTCTCAAAGACCCACATGGATGGGTACTTCCACCAACTTGGGCATGTAAACACCCCAGGTACATGGTATGTAAAGTGGGTACATGGTTTGTACCCAACATAGGGTACATGCCCATGTCCCTCAACTGGCCTGGCCATATACTTGGCCAGGCCGTGTACTTCTACAAGTGTGCTACCCATGTGGGGTCTGGCTGTGTACTCCACATGGCCATGTACCCCTTCCTAGGTTCTCCTGGATGGGTACTTAGCTACACGTTTGGGTACCAATACACAACATGTACACCCTTTTACATAGATTAAACTCCATAAACTTCATCTTCCCTAAACGGGAAGAGCGCATGGCATGTCACCTCAGTCTAAACCCCATTTAGCATGGTTTTCCCAAATAGAAAACCCTTGGATCACCTGTATCCCCTATTTCCATCCCCAAAACAATAGATCGGGCCTCAAGGACCACAAGAAAACATAATAGGGATTTAAACTTCAAAAAATAAAACTCTAATGGGGTCTATGAAGAAAACTTAAATGGGTATACCTTTGGGTAGAAACTACTGAAGCTTCATTTGTTTTTGTGGTCCACAGTTGCTGCACATCGATCCATCACGTCAAGATATCCATGATGGTGCCCATTTTATCTTTGCTCTATCTATCTATATTTATCCCTAACCAATTTATATCTTAGGTTGTGCGAAGTAGGATTCATAGGATGTTTCCATGATAAGGAAGAAGAACACATAAAAAATAAAAAGGAAATAAAGAGAAAGAAAAAAAGAAAATAAAAAAGGGACCAGGGATGGACCTAGTTCCTAGCTCGAGTTTATACCTCTCCTAGGATAAAATACCCATTCTGGACTCCATGGAGTATGTGGAATCTCAATCCGACACTCCATTAAAAATTTATGGCCAAACGAACCTGCACAAATAAATTATTATTTAATTTATTAAATATTGAATATCAGTTATTCTGCTAAAATTTGAATGACTCTAAATTACACCAAACTCTAGTCCTAGGGTAAAATCATTATTATGAGTCCAACAGAGTGGTCAAAAAAATTATCCAAGATCATCTTTTAGGGAAAAGGCCATTTTACCCCTCATATGCATTTGAATGAAAAAAAAAATCAAATTTCTAATCCAAATTGCAGTCTGAAAAAACATGGGTCCTTACATGTTGAATCCATTACCCATAATAGGATGGGAATGGGAGAAAATCACCATGGATTTTGTCAATAGACTCCCCAAAACATCTAAATGGAATAGTTATATATGGGTAGCAGTCAATATCCTTACTAAGTCAGCACACTTCATCACTATTATAGAAGACTTCTCTCTGGACCATCTTTCCCATATGTACATTAAGGAAGTGGTAAGGTTGAATGGAGTAACACATTCCAATGTATCTGATCTGGATATGAGGTTTATCTCAATGTTTTGGATTTTTTTTTAGAATCCCTTAATATGGAATTGAGTTTCAACACTGCTTATCATCCTCAGACTGATGGTTAGTCTGGAATAATAATTCAAACCCTAGAGGATATGTTGAGATCTTGTTTGTTTTAGTTCAAAGGTTATTGGGATTAAAACATTCCTCTAGTTGAGTTTTAATACAACAATAACTTTCACTCAAGAATTCATATGGTTCCTTATGAATCTCTCTATGGTAAGAAATGTAATGCTATAACATGATAGAATGAATTTAGAGAAAGAAATCTATTAGGACCTAAGATAGATGAAGAAATGGTCAATAAGGTTAGAGCTATTTAGTAGAATATCAAGGTAGCTCAAAGTTAACAGAAAATTTATGTTGATAATCACAAGTGTGTTCTAGAATTTTAATTTAGTGAGAAGGTGTTTCTATGAATCTCTCTATAGAATAATGTTATGAGATTCAAGAAGAAAGGGAAACTAAACCCTAGGTATATCAGTCCCTTTGAAATTCTTGATCGTATTAGGATCGTATCCTATCGGTTGGAACTTTATATAAATCTATCTCAAGTCCACGATGTGTTCCATGTATCTCTCCTAAAGAAGTACATACCTAATCCTTCACATAAACTAAACTCATATGTCATATCACTGCAACATGATTATTCTTATGTGGAACAACTGATTAAAATTATGGATCATGCAAATAAATTCCTACAAAACAAAACCAATCACATATTAAAAGTTTTTTCGGAGAAACCACTATCTAGAGGAAGCTAAATGGGAACTTGAGTATATGATGAGGTATAAGTATACTCATTTTTTTTGTATCATAATGATGAATTTTGAGGAAAAAATTCATTTTAATGGGGTAGAATGTAACACCACAAGTTTTTATGAACATTGTTTTTGAATAAATTAAATTTATTTGATTTCTTACATTGCATGATACTACAAGTTAAGAATCGAATATACAATACACTAAGTTAATCTTTCACTACATGCAACACTGACTTAGCTTTCGTTACACACAACATTGAGTTTTTATTAAACAATATTTTATTATAATTATTTAAATAAGACAATTATTACCTATCCATTAAAATTAGTAATATGAATAATTATAAATGTTTTTTAAATATTATTTATAATGTTTTTATATAAATAAAATTTATTTTTAATAAAATACATATTTTTTTGTAGTATTTATATGTTTTGAAAAAACTATTTTCTCAAAAAAGTTTCTTCTCATATCTTTCTCAGAAAAATAATAACATTTTTTGACACTTTAAAAAATTTAATTTAATAAAATAAAATTAATTTTTGAATTAATAATATTAAAGTTATCTTAGGTTGAAGTTTTGGTATTTTTATGAAATATTTCATTTTTGGATGAATAATGAAAAGCACTAGATTTTAATTGAAAACTGATTTTTCATATAATTTTTTATATTTAATTTTTTTTTTCAAATTATAATTAGTTAAATTATAATTAAATTAATCTAAATTAGGTTATTGGGATCAATTTTACATTTATGTTGGATATAAAAACATTTAAGAGTTTTGAACATTTTCACTTCAAAAACCCATTATTTCGTCCCATCCATGGGATTGATTTTAAATTAATTTCTATCAATTGTGTATTTGGAATTTATAAAAATGGACTCCATATTTGGAATAAGTATTATTTATAATTTATATTAAGGTAAACTTAGTTTTTACCCAAAATATTTGTGAATGCAATTAAAATTAGCTATAGTGTTTAAGGTAAAAACTAGTTTACTTAGCGGTTAAACATTAATATTAAATGGATAAATGACCTATAAACTTGTCAAAAATCCATTTTTTCCATATTTATACCATATCAATATCGGATATAATATTTAAAATTATTGGAGGAACATTATGTAAGGGATACCTCTCAATACTGTTTACCTTTTTTTATTTACAAGAATGACACTCCTCCTCCACTATAAAAGGGAACTCACCCCCTCACTTCATCACAAATATAAAGAATTTTGTCTTGGAAAAAACTTATCAAATTGTCCTCAAAACTTCCCTAAATTAATCTTAAAGGCATTATTTTTGTCATAAATCAAACCAAGTAAGTCCTTTGGTGAAAACCCAAAGGAATTACCTGAAGAAGAGGTAATGTTCTTCAATGAGAAATTATGTTTTCTTTCATTCTCCACCCATTAATTTATTTTTATTATATGTTTATATAATAAAAAAGTATCTTAATTATACTTATATGTTTTTATGTTATGTATATAACCTAAAAATTCATACACTTTCTTCAAATGGGATACAAAATCATCATTTGTGTGTATGGAGGACTACCGCCTTGCGAACCGATGCCATTCGTTCTTCCATTAACACCTCTCAAAGTTGGAAATATTGATGAAATTAATATTTTTATATTATATATATGATATATATGATTTATTTATCCTTATTTAATTATTATATAACATATTCCTTTATTCTTTTTATTTTGGGGGAATATGATAACATCGTTTGTTGATGTGTGGACTACCGCCTCCACAAAGCGATGTGATTCATTCACACCTTATGTGGAATGTATTAAGGATGGATTTAATAAAAATATGTTTTATATATGAAATAATATTTCTAATATAATGATAATATATATATATATATATTTATATATATAATCTAATTTTCTTTCTTTCAATGCAACAAGAAATGGAAATAATGTTTATGAGTACATACAGTCTACCATCTCCATGAACAATGTATTTCATTTTATATTTATATATTTTATATATTAATATAAATTAATATATAATAACTATATATTATATTTATATCATGGTTTAAATTATTTAAATAAGAAAGTCATGATTCAAGTAAGAGGACCAAGAATAACAAGTCAAAACATGTACGAAAAACAAAGTGGTTATCACCTGAAACACAACTTTAACATTGATTTATTAATAAATGAGTAACATAAAGTCATAATTAAGTAATATATGATATTATATAAATGAATATGGTTATTTGATATATGTATAACAAACTTATATTTATTATATAGGTGGTTTTATGAGTAAGATAAGAGTCAAGACATTAAGTAAGGGGATTTCTAGTCTCACTTTTATTTCTATGAGTCTTATGCCATATTCACTAGTAATTTATTTTATACGGTGTATGTAATACCCATGAATTTATTATAAGAAAATTTTAATTAAATTTATGGGTATTTACATATATATTTTATGATATCTCTTTCATGGAGTTTACAGTTCAAAAGTTACCAAATCAGTAAAGTAATTTTCTCTCAATTTTCCTTCTTTGTGAAACATGTTATATTATGAACTTATATTATTTTATGATGTGTATATAATTCCCTTTGACACATTTTATCATGAATACAATTCTTTTAATGATATTTTAAGCTTCCTGTAATGTTATTATCTCATGGGGATTATGATTTAAATTTATTGAAGTGGTAATAGTTTATTGCTACAATCTCATCATGTATTAGGATTGTTTACAATTATGTTTCCATTTATGGAATATTATTATCCATATATCAAGAACTATCATGAATTTTATTATCCTCTAGTTATTCATGATTTATTCATTTAATGGTACCATTTTCCACTCTTTGGTACTTAATATAATTAAGGAAACATTTTTTATAAAATAATAATTTATTTCTCTCTTTGATCAAAAAATATATTTTTTAAATAACCATGTTTTATAAATTTTTTTTAAAAAATGTTCTACTATTATCCTATAATTTTTAATAGGAAATTTCCCCACGTTCTTCCTTTTTAAAAAATGGTTTTAAATGTAATATTCTTTTCATTTTCTGATCAAGGATCTTTTGAATTTTAACAACAATTTGAAAGGAATATTTGTTTAAACTTGTATGGTATGGATGGAGTACTCTGACACCATGACCGATCAATTCTTTGAAGCTTTATTTGTATGTTTTCAAAGTTATTTTCAATGAAAAAGGTTTTCAAAAAGTTTTTATATATTAAAAAGTGTTTTAAAAGAGAAAAGTATATTTTTATCAAGAAATGTTTTTAAAAGATCTTTGAAAATTATTTTCCATCTAAGATGATATCCATTGGTGTTTCTCATGCCTTAATGGGAATATTATCCAAGGGAACTATTCAAATTGTTTCTCTGAATGATTTATATTTTAATTTCATTGTGTTTATGAAACCCTTTTCTCTTTCATGAGTTATATTATTATGAAACCCTCTTCTTTTTATGGGTTATGATTTGATAAAATGATTATGAAACCTATATTTTTTCCATAGGTTATGATATGATGACATGTTTAGGAAACCGATTTAATTTAATGGGTTATGATATGTTGAATGTTTATTATCTTGTAGAACATTTATGTATGATTTCATTATGTGATGGGTTGGACATACATATCCCTCCAATGCATTGGGTAAAGATTTATATATCTTGAGATATAAATGGCTAGATCGGGGAGTGAACTTGGTTCAATAAAGTACTTTTTCCACTAAGATGGTATTGGGAGTAAACTTTTACTACTAATATGGTATTGGGAGTGAAAATTGACTTCTAATATGGTTTGGGGAGTGAACCCATTTCACTATGATGACCTTGTAAGTAAGCCTTAACTACTATGGAAATCATTTTATATGTTTACGCGTGTCACAATTCCATGTCTTATTACTATGTTATGATTTGATGGATTATGCTTTTGATTCCCTTATTATTCATGTCTTATTAACTACCAATATTTATTCCATGACTCATTTATATGATATTTGATATGCATGGTATTATCTTTAAATGTTATTCTTATGTTCTCATACCCTTATGTTCGTGTTATGCTTACATATCTCTATTTTCTACCATTAATGAGAATCTAAGATAACCCTTTATTATGTTTCCTTTAAACATGTTATGAATATATGTATTCTGTATGATGTATATAAGAAGGATTCTAGTCATGTCAAACCTAGTGAAAGATTATGTATCTCACTTACGGACCATTGTTTATGTTTCCACATTTCCAAAGGCACTAAACTAATATGGTCCTTGGGAATGTGTTTGTGTAGTGTATTAAATGTTATTAAAATATTATGTAATTTCTATGTATGAGAAGACATGGTCTCTATAATTTTCCTTTATGGATGGATACTTAGGGTACAATAAGACTAAGATTTCCCCTAAATATGAGTAAGCCACCACATTTAGGGCACCTAAAGGGATATTATTATACAAGGTCATGCCCCTAGGAGTAAAGAATGATGGTTCCACCTACTAATGTTTTATACATCATATATTAAAACCCTTATTAGAAAGAATCATAGAATTTTATGTTGAAAACCAAGTGGTCAAATCCTAACAGTGCTATGATCAACTCATTGACCTTCAAACAATATTTAGAAAATTACACCACAACTTGAAGATGAACCCTCTAAATTGTGATTTTAGAGTAACATTAGGGATAATCCTTGGATTCATAGTGCATCACCATGGCATCAATATCGACCATGAGAAGACTAGTGCAATCCTCACAATATTTCCTGCTTGAAACCTAAAACAATTGAGAGGGATCTAGAGGATCCTTTCTTATATTTGGAATTTCATAGATAAACAAGTTGGAAAATGCCTCCTCTTCACCATGTTAATAAATAAGGATTCTCTTACTAATGGGATTAAGATTAACATGAGGCTTTCAATAATCTCAAGAAATATCCAGTACAACCACTGATCTTAATGCCACTAGTAGAAGGGAATCCACTTATCTTATATGTAGCCACTATAGAGTGATGAATTAATATAATTATTGTGTATATGAATGAAATAGGAAATGGAAAAAATATATTCTATATAATTCAAACAATGCAATATACTGATACCCTATATTCTGATATTGAGAAGAACTAATTTGGACTCATATTCATAGTAAAAAAGTTTATGCACTTCTTGTAGCACCCAAATGTTCACTTGGTCTCCTGTATGGACTCACTCAAGTATATCCTTAGACAAATTATAATGACCATGCATATGGACCAATGGGAAGTCATCCTGTAACAATATGACATTCAGTTCATATCATAGAATTAAATCAAAGGGCAAGTGCTAGTCAATTTCCCATAGAGAATACTACCCTAGAAAGAAATAAAATAAACACTAAGCTCTTAGAAAAGAGGTATTTTATACCTAGGACACCACCAAACATAGGAGATTTATTTTTATGAGTCCTCTTGAAGGACAACCGAAAAGATAATGAAAACCCCTAAGTTCAACTGGGTTGGTCTTGAGATTATCTTTTTTCCTCGACCAAGAAAGTTCATCCATACTTATTCCTTCTATATAAATGCTACACTAATAATGAGGTGGATTTATAAGCCCTCACTGAATGCTTATAACTATCCATATAGATGTAGATTGCCAATTAAAACATAAAAGTTTATTTAAATTTAGTAATTAAGAAGATCATTAGTAAATACGCCACCAAGAATGATGAGTCGATGACTATTATTGGATGGATGATCCTCTCCATTGACCAAATCTAAAATAGGGCCCTCCTATTGGACCAAGCCAATAAGTAATAGATCTGACTCTAGACAGAAAATTTCACCCTTTATGAGAAGCTGAATGAACATAAAGTCCACTATAAACAAGGATTCAAAGATTCCACCAAACATTCATCTCATAAGGATAAACATTATATATAATTTATGAAGTCCATGCAGGCTCTTGAAATTATCATCATTTAGGAACCAGGATCTCCCACCAAATTAGGAGGCTTGGTTATTTCTGGATGAAGATGGTACAAGACTATGCAGAATTCACCAGGAAGTGTCAATCTTGTCATATACATAAAATATTTATCCATCATACCATGGATTTGTTGTATATTTTCAAATAATCCTAGCTATTTTACATTTGGGGAATTGATATCATGTGTCCATATCCCCCATATATATCCAAGCAGTTTAAGTACATTCCTACTACTAATGAATTCTTATACAAATGGACTGAGGTAATAAACCTCAAGGAATTTAGGAAAAATAACATCATAAACTTCATTAAGTCTAATATAATCACAAGATTTGGTGTCCCTCATACATAAATGACAAAAACGACACAAAATTATATTATTTCAATTTAAAAAGGCCATACAAGGAGTATAACATTGAGTCCAACCATTCATATCACAATAATGTAATGAAAAATGGGTAGATAGAGGCATTAAATAAGTTTTTTTTTCAAATATAATCTAGAAAATAGTACAAAAATATTAGAAGTCTTTTCCAAAAAAAAATCTATATGCCTTTTGGGCCCATCGCCCCACATCCTACACCACAAAATAATTGACCCCATATTTTATTGTCTATGGAACCGAGCCAATGATGCCCATCAAACTCTAGTTACCCTCACTCTGAATCATTATCTACAATCAACTGTTAGAATATTAACAATAACATAAGTGGATCAAAGAGTTAGAATGAATTGATGAGAAGTGGTAGAAAACATTAAATAAATCTAGAAGACCATCATAATAGAATTGCACAAGCCTTCAACAAGAAGATTTACTTCTCACCATTCCTTTAAGTAGAGATGGTACTAGTTTTTAGAATCTTGATGATACAAGAGAAGAAACCTAAAAATATATAACCAAAGTGGGGAGGACTATATGTCATACATAAGGTCTATTACAATGGAGTTTACTCCTTAGTCATGATGGATTGGTAATGCATCACATAAATAAAAAATTCAAGGTTTATTAAGAAGTAATCTACATAATTACCACTTGAGAAAAATTCATAAAAATTAGAATTAAAACTACGCAAAAACCATGTCATAGTATCAAGTCTTTAAAATGAATAGAATTGAATGCATGAATGAAGGACTTTAAACTACACAACACCCAAGTCATAACAACAAGAATTTAAACTGCACAACACCCAAGAATGGACCAAAATACTTTAAACTATAGAACCAATAAGTCCAAGAATAAATAAATTAAACTAAACAACACCCAAGTAATGAAATAAATACTTTAAACTACATAACATTTATACCCTTGTTATATGAAATTAAACCACATGACACGAAGTCCATCTTGAAGGACAAAAAACTTATTATATCTGTTTTTTTGATGAGAGCCACTACCCATATGAGTGATAGATCTGTGTAATGATATGGGGCATGTACCCCTATCCATAAAACTATTATAGGGTTCAATTTTCAATTCCCATACCATAATAGAATATGGAAATTCACCTATGTATGAGCTTAATCTACATAAGGGTCCCTTAGTCGACTATATTGTCAAGTCACACTCTGAAAGGAACTAACAATTTAATCTCCTTATATGTGAGCCATATCAATATGAGGAAATTTCATTTCAAATAACTATGTGTGGCTTGATTATCATTATTTTTGGATATGTAGTGATGTCTAGATATTCTACTCCAGGCCCAACTAAAAACTCTAAAAATAGTATGTGGTAATTCACCCTCTTTTAATATCTATAACGCCCCAACCCCAAAATCCCAAAGTCTGTTAATTATTACTTATCTTTGGAATGATCACAAAAGATTAAGTCTCGAAAGACCGATTAGTTTAGTAGCCTTGTAAGTACTAGATACATTTATAAGGTTTATATTTCATCATAAAATGTAAAACTACAACAAAATTGTTTCCATGGAAAACACTGAGATCCCATAGACTATCCCAATAGGTTAGTCATAATATACTTCTTTACATCCAGGAAAAAATAAAACATAGAAATGGGTGAGCTCAGATTCCCATTAAGGATAAAAATATAGCAGAAACTTTCATAAATAAGCATAAAAATTTAAGGAAATGTATAAAACTAAAACAATTTTTTTAAACATGAACTTCATCATAATAAGGCAAAGATAAAATCAGAAAAATTCCATTTACTTACTCACATGGATATTATACTAGTTGAATAATCACATGCAATATCAATAACCACTTTCAAAATGATGGAATGCATAATTCCAAACTTTTATAACCACATAGTCAAGGCCTTGTGCTAAGACTAAAAATAAGATTTTGTCAAGGCCTTGTGCCAAGACACTAGTTTGTCTCATGAGACCTACCGATGCATTGAGGAGCTATATCAGGCTCCACCCGTCACTTACTATGTCAAATGCATTCCCCATATAAAAAGGTTTAAACATAACATAAACATTCATATTAAAACTGGCATAAAAAATGTGGATACTTTATCCATAAACCATGAATGGTATAAAAATAACACATCCATAGTCAAACATATCACAAAACCTTCAATAAAGTATGGAAGATTTTTATCATAATAAATCAACATCAAACAAGTTTAAAATCCATCAAGGGATGTTGACATAGATGAAAATGATTTATAAAAATATTTTAGAGAAATATCCCTTTTTTATAAATAAATTTAAAAGTCACAATTTAGATAGGAATAAATTTAAATACATTTTTGAATCAAAGTGTCCCATACAACTTTGAAACTTTTGAAAGGAATTAACATTTTAAAAACATTCAAGTCCATATAAATAAATCCTTAAAAACCATTTTGAAAATTTGGACATTAATGAGAATGATTTAGAAGAATAAATATTTAAAGCATTTAAAATGATGTTTTAGTAAAAGATTACCTAAAAAATAATCCCTTTGAAAACTCTTTTATGAAACATGGACATGGATAATAAATATGTCCCAGTAGATACTTACGTAAAAACAACCTCAGATAATAAAGAGATGTAGAATTAACCCTTACCAATTTGGTAACTTACGAAACATACACCCCATGAAAGAAATATAATTAAATTAATATGTAAATACACCTAAATTAAAGTGTCTTACACAAAGAATAAAATTATGAGAAGTACATACACCACACAAAAGGTAATAGTGGAAATATAGCATGAATCTCACGGGAATGAGGAGTGAGATGAAAACCCCTTACCTTGTAATTTTACTTGGTTGAGGGTAGGTTAACCTCCTGTATAATGGTAAAATAATTGTTATTAAATTATAAATTAATAATATATATTAATATGATATCATATATGATCTTTTAATATTGCATTGTTAATAATATTTTAGTATTATCGTTGTTTCGGGTGTTAACTGACTCGTTTTCCTTTATATGATTTGTTACTTAAGTAATGTTTGTTATGGATAGGATGTATATTATTCATATTAAGAATTATATTAAGTATTTAAAAATTATTTTTAATCATATAATTAAAATTAGTCTTGAATGGATACGATGGGTAATGAATCTCATCACATTCGTGGAGACAATAATCCATACATACACACGAGCGACAATATCATTCTTTTGATATTAAAATAATATATAATTGGTTGGTTTATCATATATACAGAATCATTATCATGTTATATTTATTATTTACATCAATTACACATCATTATTATACCCATCCAAATAATAATGTATTGAATAACAATTACACCACGACGTGGAGACGGTAAGCTGTATGTACGCACATATGATGACATGTCACTCAAAGGATGGATAGAATAATGAATATAGTTGAACCATATTTATAATAACATCATAGTATATAGATGATACTGGAGTTATTATTTTAGTATGTAAATAACAAAGAAAGAGATAATAAAGAAAGAGGAAGTGGAAGAAGAAAAGAACTTGAAAGAGGGTGGTGAAATCATTACCTCTTCTTCAGGTTATTCCTTTTGATTTGATCAAAAGGGCTCCATAGGTTGGCTTTATGACTAAAGGAAGGACTCTAGGATGAAGGGAGGACAGTTGAGAGGGTATTTGGGTAGGGTTTGGCCGAGCCAAAAGTCTTTGAAGGTGTGAATTAGAGAGAAGGGGGAGTACCCTTTTATAAGAGGAGTGAGGGGCACCTTAGGAAGCGCTAGAAATATTATTTTATAATAAATTAATTTTCAGTTTCTAATGGCTCAAAAGTGGATTATTTAATGTTTAAGGTGGGGATGTGTTGAAAACCACTCAACCAATAGGTTTTATACAGGTTTTGGTCACTATATTAACCTTATCTTTTAGATTTAACTCTTAGTTACATAGTTTGACATTTACCGTGTCTCTTTGTATTTTTTTATTATATGGTTAATTAAATTAATATATAATTCCAAGATAACCCCAATAGGTTCATTAATTACACATATAATATTATTTAGGCCTTTTGGATGAACCTTATACTTTTAGGAATATTATATCAACCAATAATATAGTATTTGTTTTAAAAACTCAATTATGTCAATTTTGACATTATTTAATAATTTATTTTTGTTAGTCATAAAAGCATTATCAGTTCGAAAAGAATTCATTAAATCAACCTTAATATTTCATATTAACATATAAAATTCATGTATGTCATAAAAACTTCGAAAGTATATTTATTTTAGTATTTATAATACAATTTATTTGATTCTTTCATTAATAAGGAAATTACTGCATCATCATTGTGTCATAAATAAATTTAAATATTTAAGGTCTAAAAATTATAAATAAAATACCATTATGTAGGAAATTGTTTTAGATTTATAATGAATATTTATCGTTGAAAATATTACTTATAGAACCCCATGTAAAAATTGATTTACTAAAAGATATTTGTTTATTTCATTTTTTCCTTTACTTTAAGTAAATTAAAATAAAGTGTTATTATCATTCTTAAGTGGCTCCATGGGGTTCAAAAATCGACCCAAGGATTCCCATGGTCATCCATGACTCATCCAATAAGGTTAGGACAAGTGTTAAGGTAATTGTGTATTATTTTAATATTCTCTTTACCTTGATTTACCCTATTTACCTTTAACCGCGGTAAATAAAAGCCAAAAGTTACTATTCACCAAAAATTATTTTCATCTTATTGAACCACATTTTACTTATTGAGGTTAAACGTGACTCTTGGATTTTTGAGATTCCAGTCACAGAAGCGGTAAAATTAAGCTTTATCAGAATTTGTAAATTCTCTTAGGAGGTGGGTAAAAGACGGTGAAAAGTTCAATAAAATTTTTATATATCTAAAATTTTTATAAAATGACACCAATTAATTATATTTCACTTATATAGGTATTATGTATCTATTTTGACCTAAAATAAATTTAAATAAAATAAATAATTATTTAAATAAAAAGTCGGTTTTAACCAATAACTCAGCGTTTTCACTATTCACCAAAATTTCACCCTAAGCTAATTTTGATATTCCAAATTCAAAAATGAAGTCTATTTTACCAAATTAAAAACATATAAATTTCATTTATTAATTTAAAATTAACTCCCATTGTCAAAACCGAAAAGCGTTTTTTAAAGAAATAATAACTACCAAAAGATTGACACTTGTTTATCTCCAAATTCAAAGTGAAATTACATCCAATGACCAAAATTAGATTAAATGGTAAAAATATAATTCAATTATACTTACAAACCATTAAAATGTATAATTAAACACTATAAATTATTTTTATTAAAACAGTTTTTTTCAGTTAAAATATAGTATTTTCACTATTCACCCAAATATGAAAGTTATCAGAAAAAACCAAAAAATTATTGAAACTAAATTATTATGTCCCAATTTTAAATAAGAAGTTCATTTTGTCAAATTTAATATATAATAGTTTCAAATATTGTATTTAAAAAGGGTTCACCATTAAAAGGCGGTAAAAATGCATTTATTGAAAAATAATTCTTTTATCTGAACAAAATGAATTTGTTCTTACATTATGTCTAAGAAACTCATAATATGGATTTTAAAATTATAAGGTTTGTTAATGTTCAAAATTCAGTTAATATTATTCATAACCGCTTTTGAACGGCTAGTTTGGTAAGTCGTGGTGCGTTTGAACTCAGTGTTGCGTGTAGTGCAAGTTATTGAATTACTTTGAAGAAATAACATACTATGAAATCTTGGGGTGCTACAATATCAGAATTTAGAATACTCCAACATTGTCTTAGTATAACGACCCATACTTTACATACATTGTTAATACTTCAAAATTGAAGCACACTTATTACAACATATGACAAAACCACAAAGGACCGTATAGGTATAGTGTCTTTAGAAACTGGGAAACATAAACAACTGGTTCATAAATCTTCTACAGTATCTCCCGTTTATTTCATCATATCTAGGGTCCCTTTTAGCATATTCTATTTAATATCCATCTTCCTGACCTGGGGAAAAGAAAACATAAAAGGGTGAGCTCAAATGCTCAGCAAGGGCAAATAAAGGAAATAAAAATCATATCATATCTTTATGAAGATCAAAACCTGCAAAAGAGATCATAATATCTTAACATGGAATAAATCATAGAAGTGAAAATGAGATCCCCATAATCATAACATAAAACTTGAAACTTTGTGGCATGCACACATAATCATGGAAAATCATTTCTTGTTAGTCATGACTCATTGCCAAGACTATCTTAGTGGACAAAGTCCCTTTCTGAACCGAGTTCACTCCTCGTTTCAGTCCTGTATCACTGAACCGAAATAACCTTCCGTTCCAGCCATGTCTATCTCATGAGATATAAAATCTTTACCCAATGCATTGGAGGGAGATATAGGTCCCACCCATCTTATAATGAATCCTTTCTTATGTGTGCCACATAATCATAAAACATACATCATCGCATAACACATATAACAACAATGGGATTATTGAAACATCATGACATCATAAATCAATTCATATATGATAAAGGAATTCATAAACATAATTCCATCACAACATAGTCAAACCAATGTAAAAATATGGATAGAAACAGAACCCTTTATTATCTTAGATGGAAAATAATTTTGATAAAACACTTGTATTGAATTCTTGAGGAAAATATCCTTTCTTCTTCAAAAACATTTTTCCTTTCATAACATGTCATACAACTTTAAAATAAAAGAAGTTGATTAAAAATAAACTTGAAAACTTTTAAAGGAAGCTTCTTTGAAGTAATGTTTTAAAAATCCATTCATGCCGTATAAGTTAAAAAAAACATTCTTCGTACTTTTGTCGGAAAAGTCAAAAAGTACCTCGTACGGAAAAACGACAAAAGATTCCTTTCATATTCTTTACTAAAAACTCACCTAAGGGTAAAATTGGATTTAAACTATTGCAAGTGGATGGAAACAATATTTCATATTGAGGGAACATGGATGTGGATGATAAAATACACCCCAGTAAATACTTACGAATAAACAATCTCGGATAAAAATGAGATTGTGATATTTCCCTTACCTTAGGTCCAATTTGCTTTGTACGTGTCCGAAGCTCCTGTATAATGGTTTAAATAATGTTATTGACTTATTCCAGAATCATACATCATATATGGTCATATTATTAGCTTCTTGTTAGTAATATTTCATTGTTACTTGTTACTCGGGTTTTTATAACTTTTTGTTCTTATGCGTGTTTTGTCGAATAAATTCTTATTCTTATCTTTAGGTTATAGATAATTCATTTCCAGAATGTTATTAGTGTAGTATATACCATATTCATTCATTCAATTCATTTATATAGTCATTATGAAATGAAGATCATGTAGAACGAGTCGCATCACATCGTGGAGACGGTATTCCGTACGTACGCACGAGTGATGATATCGTTCCTATGATCGTGGAATTGTATTGGAGTATATATATATATTATTTCAGTATCAATATTACTTAATAATAATCATATATAGTTACTCATTACACCATTATACCCATCCTTGTAAGGTGATGGTGGAAAATAGATTACACCACGGCGTGGAGACGGTATTCCGTACGTACGCACGCGCGGTGATTTCATTTTTCCGTAGGATGGATAGAAGGTGAATTAGGGTTGTTTCATATTTATAATAACATATCAGTATGTAAGTAATACTGATGTTATTACTTTATCATGAAACAACTAAAGAAGAAGAAGTTGAAGAAGAAAGAAATTGAAAAGATCGGTAATGGATATTACCTCTTCTTTGGAACGCCTCTTTGAATCCTCCACTTAAGGAACTAAGATTGGTCTTTGGAGAAGACCAGGACCTCTAGGATTATTCTAGGGAAGTGGAGAGGAGAAAATGGAAGGGGTTGGCCGAGCTTGAGTGATCAAATTGGTGTGAGGAGGAGGGGGAGGAGGTGCCCTTTTATAAGGGAGGAGAGGGGCACCTTAGGAATATCTCAAAATATTATTTTATATTAAAGTCAAAATCGGTTTATAATGGTTCCAAAGGGTCTTATTTCGAAGCTAAAGTGGGGATGGGTCGAAATCCTATCAACCAATAGGATTTAGACAAGTTTAGGGTATTATTTTAACCTTATCAATTAGATTTAACTCTAAGTTAATTAATTTAACTTTTACCGTGTCTTTTTGTTTTCTTTCACTATATGGTTAATAAACTTACTATAACATGCCAAACGAACCCCAAATTGTTTATTATTAATATATATATCCTTATCTAAGTCATTTGGCCGAACCTTAGATTTTTAGGAATAAAATAACAATTAATAATATAATATTTTATTTAAAAACTATTTTGTGTCAATTTTGACACTATTTGATATATGATTTTTATGAAAGTCATAACAGAATTATATGTTCGAACCAAGTTAATTAAATCATTAATAATATATCATAGTAACCTAGAAAATTAGTGGAATTCATAAAAAGTCTCAAATTACATTTATTTTGGTATTTATATTATCAATTTTTTCAATATTTCATTAATAAGATAATTACTGCATCATCTTTGTGTCATAATTAAATTAAATTATTTGATGTCTAAAAATTACAAATAAAATACCATCATGTAGGAAATCTTTTTATATTTCTAATGAATATTTACAATCTAATTTATCTTATGTATTACCCTATATTAAAAATGATTTACTTATTAAACTTTGATTTTAACTATTTTAACCCTTCTTTAAATAAATTAATAATAAATGTCCTAATCTAATCCAAGTGGGCCTAAATGGTCATATTTTATTCCTAAGTTTGTTTTTGGTCGAATTACACTTGTCCAATAGAATTAGGACATGTGTTAGGGTAATATTAATATCATATTTACCCTTAGTTACCCTATTTACTATTAACCGCGGTAAAAATAGTAAAAAGTTACTATTCACCAAAAAATTATTTTCATCTCATTGAACCACATTTTAGTCCTTGATATTAACCGTGTCTCTCGGATTTTTGAAATTCCATTCACAGAAGCGGTAAAATTAAGTTTTATGCAAAATTCAGTTTTTAACCTACCACTTAGTGGTTTCACTATTCATCAAAAATTGAAAGTTTTCAGAAAAATACCAAAATTTCACCCTAGGCTAATTTCGATATTCTGAGTCCAAAAATGAAGTCCATTTTGAAAAATAAAATTTATAAAATTTCAAAAAGTGGTTATTACTATTCATAACGGCTAGTTTTAATAGCATATTGTTGTTTAGTGAAACTCGGTATTGCGTACGACGCAAGCTATCGAGGAAGGTCGCGATTGCGTGTAAAGAAAGCCAAGCAAGTGTTGTGTAGAAAAAGATTCCTTTGATGATAACATAAAAGTCTCGGGTGTTACATTCTACCCCCCTTAAAAAGAATTTCGCCCTCGAAATTCGTCACTTTGCTACAAACAAATGAGGATACTTCTCCCTCATCATATCCTCAAGCTCCCATGTAGCTTCTTCAAGTTGGTGGTTTCTCCATAAAACTTTCACCAAGCGAGTGGTCTTGTTTCGTAGGACTTTTTCGCTACGATCCAGAATCTCTATCGGCTGTTCTTCATAAGAAAGATCTTGCTCCAGCGGTACAACTTCTGAGCTGAGTACATGTGAAGGATCTGGTATGTACTTTCTCAGGAGAGATACATGGAACACATCGTGAACTTGAGAGAGATTCGGTGGAAGCGCCAATCGGTAAGCTACCTTCCCAACACGATCCAGTATTTCAAAAGGACCGATATATCTAGGGCTCAACTTCCCCTTCTTTCCAAATCTCATAACCCTCTTCCAGGGAGATATTCGTAAGAACACTTTATCGCCCACTTCAAACTCTAGGTCTTTTCTTCGGTTGTCGGCATAACTTTTCTGTCGACTCTGAGCTGCTCTTATGTGTTGTTGAATAGATCTGACCTTTTCTGCCATTTCATCAACGAGATCAGGTCCTAATAGCTTTCTTTCCCCAACTTCATCCCAGCAAGTTGGAGTCCTGCATTTCTTTCCATAGAGAGCTTCATAAGGAGCCATCTGAATACTGGAGTGAAAGCTATTATTATAAGAAAATTCCACCAAAGGTAGGTGTTGATCCCAACCTCCTTTGAAATCCATAGAGCAAGCTCTCAACATATCTTCTAGGGTTTGAATTGTTCTCTCAGACTGACCGTCTGTCTGGGGATGATAAGCAGTGCTGAAACTCAACTCTGTATCCAGAGTATGCTGAAGACTTCGCCAGAACTTCGAGGTAAATCTCGGATCTCGATCAGATATAATAGAAAGTGGTACTCCATGCAATCTTACCACTTCCTTTACATATATCCTGGCAAGCTGATCTAGAGAGAAATCCTCTCTAATAGCAATGAAGTGTGCAGACTTTGTAAGACGATCAACTATGACCCAGATAGCATTATTGCCTTTGGATGTTTTAGGAAGTCCTGTGACAAAGTCCATAGTGATGTTTTCCCATTTCCATTCGGGTATGGGTAATGGTTGTAACATCCCCTTAGACTTCTGTCTCTCAGCTTTAACTTGTTGACAAATCAAGCATCGAGAGACATATTCAGCAACATCTCTTTTCATGCCATCCCACCAGAAGTACTCTTTCAGGTCCCTATACATCTTCGTGCTTCCAGGATGAATAGAGAATGATGAACTATGAGCCTCATCCAGCAGCTCATTCTTTAATTCGGGGATGGGAGGAACGCAAACCCGATTCCTGAACTTTATTATCCCATCACAATCAAGGTTGAATTCAGGAACATTTCTCACCTTCTTTTGTAACTCGACATCTTCTTTCTGTGCCTCTTTAATCTTCACATGTATAGATGGTTGAACATTCATTTGAGAAAGATAAGATTTTTCCCTTTCCATTATAATTCCAAGATCCATCCTTTGTAAATCCATAAATATTGGATCTTTTGTGATCCTCATCATGGATAAACTAGCATGGTCTTGTCGACTTAATGCATCTGCCACCTTGTTTGCTTTCCCAGGGTGGTAATGGATTGAGCAGTCATAATCCTTAATCAGCTCCAACCATCTTCTTTGACGCATATTCAACTCCTTTTGTGTGAAAATATACTTTAAACTTTTATGATCAGTATAAATATCACACCTTTCGCCATAAAGGTAATGCCTCCAAATCTTTAATGCAAAGATTACCGCAGCCAACTCCAAATCATGTGTTGGGTAATTTTGCTCATGGATTTTCAACTGTCGTGAGGAATAAGCTATCACCATATCATTTTGCATAAGAACACACCCCAATCCCTTCTTGGATGCATCACTGTAGATCACAAACCTTTCTCCACTACAAGGCAGTGTGAGCACAGGTGCACTGGATAACCTTCTTTTCAACTCCTTGAAATTCTCTTCACATTCCTCTGTCCAGACAAACTTAACTCCTTTCCGAGTCAACTTGGTGAGTGGATTAGATAATCGTGAAAAATCTTTTACAAAACGTCGGTAATATCCAGCCAAACCAAGAAAACTTCGGATCTCAGTTACTGTTGTTGGTATTGACCATCTTTCGATAACCTCTTTTTTTGCTGGATCCACAGATATCCCCTCTTTTGAGATTATATGACCCAAAAATGCAACTTTTTTGAAGCCAAAATTCACACTTGGTAAATTTGGCATAAAGCTTCTCCTTTCTCAGGGTCTTCAATATAATTCTCAAGTGATCTTCATGCTCTTCCTTGCTCTTTGAATAGACAAGAATATCGTCTATAAAGACTACCACAATTTGATCAAGATAGTCTCTAAAGACTCTATTCATTAGATCCATGAAGATAGCAGGGGCATTAGTAAGACCAAATGGCATCACTATAAATTCATAGTGTCCATACCTTGTACGGAAAGCCGTCTTTGGTATATCCTCCCTTTTGACCCTTAATTGATGATACCCTGAACGAAGATCAATCTTGGAAAAGTATTGAGCTCCGCGTAGTTGGTCAAATAAGTCATCAATGCGTGGGAGAGGATATTTGTTCTTGATAGTGATCTTGTTAAGTTCTCGATAATCAATGCAGAGTCTCATTGATCCATCTTTCTTCTTAACAAATAGAACAGGTGCTCCCCAAGGTGACGCACTAGGGCGTATGAATCCCTTATCAAGATTCTCTTGGAGTTGCTTCTTCAATTCCTGCAACTCAATTGGGGCCATTCTATAAGGTGTCTTTGAAATAGGCAAAGCACCCGGTACGAGTTCTATTGAAAACTCAACTTCACGATTTGGTGGAAGACCCGGTAATTCCTCCGGAAAGACATCATCAAACTCCCGTACAATGGGCATATTCTTAATCGTGAGTTTCTCACCAACCATTTGAGATAAATAACCTTCATTTAGTGGAATCAATACCCATAAGATGGAAGAAATTTCCACTGGAAGGTTATGTTCATCCTTGCATTGATAGACGATCGTAGATTGATCTGGAATATGAAATGTGACTTCCCTTCTTTGGCAATCGATATGAGCTCCATGTAGAGAAAGCCAATCCATGCCAAGAATCACATCAAATTCCACTAAAGGAAGGATCATAAGATTTGCAGGAAGCACCTTCCCACAAACTTCGATCGGAGAAGAATTATAAACTTCTGATGCGATTGATGTGCCATTAGGTGTTGTCACAGCTAACTCAACATCTAATTGTTGAGGTAATACGGTGATACCCTTAGAAAATTTTTCAGAAATAAAAGAGTGGGTGGATCCAGAATCAAATAAAACATTTGCTACTTTAGAGTGGATGGTAAGTGTACCTTTCACCACATCGTTATCGTACTCCACATCGCTGATAGAAATTGCATGTGACATTCCTTTGTCTTTATCCTTAAGAGTTTGTTGACGTCGACCATCATCATCAACCCTTGGATTTGGGCATTGATTGGCATAATGCCCCATCTCCTTGCACTTGAAACATTGAAGTGTTGTAGGTTCATTCTGTGTATCCCTTCCTTTGTTTGCGTCATTAGACATCTTCTTCCCATTATCACGGCATTCAAATGCCCGATGACCTTCCTTTCCACATTTAAAACATTTACTTGTCCCTTTAAGACAACTCCCTCCATGTTTCTTTCCACACTTTGAGCATAAGGGAAAGTTCATCTTCTTTTCCGTGTGCTCTTTAGATTTTTCTTTGAATTCCATCTTCCTCTTCTTATCAAACCCATGTGACTGATGGGTCACTCCAATCTCCATCTCGACTTTGAGAGCACATCGAACGATTTCCTCGTAGCTATTGAAGTCCCTTATGGCTAACGCCCTTCGAAGACTTGGTTTTAAGCCACTAAAGAATCGATCGATCTTACTCTCAGGTTGGATAATAATACCAGAAGCGTACCTTGCAAGTCTTGTAAAATTTGCTTCATAGGTACTAACAGATTCATCATCCCTTTGCTTCAGTTCAAGGAACTCTTTCTCCATCTTTGTTCGGAGAATACGAGGGAAGTACTTATTGAAAAATAAGTTCTTGAACTCGTCCCATTCCATAGACTCAATTTCATCCCTTTGCCTCGTATTCTTAACAAGATTCCACCATTGATCCGCATCTCCTTCCAAACGATACACTGCTAGGATGACTTTATCATGCTCAGAACATTGAAGAACTGAAAATATCTTTTCAGTAGTACTAATCCATTGTTCAGCAACTAACGGATCAGTAGACCCGCTGAAAGATGGTGGACGCTGCCTCATGAAGGATTCAACAGAATGTTGCTCCCTCCTTTGTTCGTTTGGAAATCCTGCATGATTCATAGCTTGAGAAAGTTTTGTGAGCATGGCTACAAGATTTTGCATTCCAGCTCCCATATCGTTTGGTTGCTCAGGGGGACAATCATTGCATTGCCCATCGCATTCCGCATTAACACGGTTCCTTCGGGTTCCAGCCATTGACTAAAACCAAGAAGAATAGTGTGAGCAACACTAATTATAATAGGAAACCACATAATTCAAGAATAAAATTTTCATGCTTAAGGTCTTATCCTAGGTTATTCAAGGCCATTTCTAAAACACTAAGATTGTGTTCTATGCTTAGACTTATCCTTAGGGTTCTTACTAAGGCTTTCACATCCTAGTTTCCAAAGGTTGACTATATCTTTCCTCTGATACCAACTATAACGACCCATACTTTACATACATTGTTAATACTTCAAAATTGAAGCACACTTATTACAACATATGACAAAACCACAAAGGACCGTATAGGTATAGTGTCTTTAGAAACTGGGAAACATAAACAACTGGTTCATAAATCTTCTACAGTATCTCCCGTTTATTTCATCATATCTAGGGTCCCTTTTAGCATATTCTATTTAATATCCATCTTCCTGACCTGGGGAAAAGAAAACATAAAAGGGTGAGCTCAAATGCTCAGCAAGGGCAAATAAAGGAAATAAAAATCATATCATATCTTTATGAAGATCAAAACCTGCAAAAGAGATCATAATATCTTAACATGGAATAAATCATAGAAGTGAAAATGAGATCCCCATAATCATAACATAAAACTTGAAACTTTGTGGCATGCACACATAATCATGGAAAATCATTTCTTGTTAGTCATGACTCATTGCCAAGACTATCTTAGTGGACAAAGTCCCTTTCTGAACCGAGTTCACTCCTCGTTTCAGTCCTGTATCACTGAACCAAAATAACCTTCCGTTCCAGCCATGTCTATCTCATGAGATATAAAATCTTTACCCAATGTATTGGAGGGATATATAGGTCCCACCCATCTTATAATGAATCCTTTCTTATGTGTGCCACATAATCATAAAACATACATCATCGCATAACACATATAACAACAATGGGATTCTTGAAACATCATGACATAATAAATCAATTCATATATGATAAAGGAATTCATAAACATAATTCCATCACAACATAGTCAAACCAATGTAAAAATATGGATAGAAACAGAACCCTTTATTATCTTAGATGGAAAATAATTTTGATAAAACACTTGTATTGAATTCTTGAGGAAAATATCCTTTCTTCTTCAAAAACATTTTTCCTTTCATAACATGTCATACAACTTTAAAATAAAAGAAGTTGATTAAAAATAAACTTGAAAACTTGTAAAGTAAGCTTCTTTGAAGTAATGTTTTAAAAATCCATTCATGCCGTATAAGTTAAAAAAAACATTCTTCGTACTTTTGTCGGAAAAGTCAAAAAGTACCTCGTACGGAAAAACGACAAAAGATTCCTTTCATATTCTTTACTAAAAACTCACCTAAGGGTAAAATTGGATTTAAACTATTGCAAGTGGATGGAAACAATATTTCATATTGAGGGAACATGGATGTGGATGATAAAATACACCCCAGTAAATACTTACGAATAAACAATCTCGGATAAAAATGAGATTGTGATATTTCCCTTACCTTAGGTCCAATTTGCTTTGTACGTGTCCGAAGCTCCTGTATAATGGTTTAAATAATGTTATTGACTTATTCCAGAATCATACATCATATATGGTCATATTATTATCTTCTTGTTAGTAATATTTCATTGTTACTTGTTACTCGGGTTTTTATAACTTTTTGTTCTTATGCGTGTTTTGTCGAATAAATTCTTATTCTTATCTTTAGGTTATAGATAATTCATTTCCAGAATGGTATTAGTGTAGTATATACCATATTCATTCATTCAATTCATTTATATAGTCATTATGAAATGAAGATCATGTAGAACGAGTCGCATCACATCGTGGAGACGGTATTCCGTACGTATGCACGAGTGATGATATCGTTCCTATGATCGTGGAATTGTATTGGAGTATATATATATATTATTTCAGTATCAATATTACTTAATAATAATCATATATAGTTACTCATTACACCATTATACCCATACTTGTAAGGTGATGGTGGAAAATAGATTACACCACGGCGTGGAGACGGTATTCCGTACGTACGCACGCGCGGTGATTTCATTTTTCCGTAGGATGGATAGAAGGTGAATTAGGGTTGTTTCATATTTATAATAACATATCAGTATGTAAGTAATACTGATGTTATTACTTTATCATGAAACAACTAAAGAAGAAGAAGTTTAAGAAGAAAGAAATTGAAAAGATCGGTAATGGATATTACCTCTTCTTTGGAACGCCTCTTTGAATCCTCCACTTAAGGAACTAAGATTGGTCTTTGGAGAAGACCAGGACCTCTAGGATTATTCTAGGGAAGTGGAGAGGAGAAAATGGCAGGGTTTGGCCGAGCTTGAGTGCTCAAATTGGTGTGAGGAGGAGGGGGAGGAGGTGCCCTTTTATAAGGGAGGAGAGGGGCACCTTAGGAATATCTCAAAATATTATTTTATATTAAAGTCAAAATCGGTTTATAATGGTTCCAAAGGGTCTTATTTCGAAGCTAAAGTGGGGATGGGTCGAAATCCTATCAACCAATAGGATTTAGACAAGTTTAGGGTATTATTTTAACCTTATCAATTAGATTTAACTCTAAGTTAATTAATTTAACTTTTACCGTGTCTTTTTGTTTTCTTTCACTATATGGTTAATAAACTTACTATAACATGCCAAACGAACCCCAAATTGTTTATTATTAATATATATATCCTTATCTAAGTCATTTGGCCGAACCTTAGATTTTTAGGAATAAAATAACAATTAATAATATAATATTTGATTTAAAAACTATTTTGTGTCAATTTTGACACTATTTGATATATGATTTTTGTGAAAGTCATAACAGAATTATATGTTCGAACCAAGTTAATTAAATCATTACTAATATATCATAGTAACCTAGAAAATTAGTGGAATTCATAAAAAGTCTCAAATTACATTTAGTTTGGTATTTATATTAACAATTTTGTCAATATTTCATTAATAAGATAATTACTGCATCATCTTTGTGTCATAATTAAATTAAATTATTTGATGTCTAAAAATTACAAATAAAATACCATCATGTAGGAAATCTTTTTAGCTTTCTAATGAATATTTACAATCTAATTTATCTTATGTATTACCCTATATTAAAAATGATTTACTTATTAAACTTTGATTTTAACTATTTTAACCCTTCTTTAAATAAATTAATAATAAATGTCCTAATCTAATCCAAGTGGGCCTAAATGGTCATATTTTATTCCTAAGTTTGTTTTTGGTCGAATTACACTTGTCCAATAGAATTAGGACATGTGTTAGGGTAATATTAATATCATATTTACCCTTAGTTACCCTATTTACTATTAACCGCGGTAAAAATAGTAAAAAGTTACTATTCACCAAAAAATTATTTTCATCTCATTGAACCACATTTTAGTCCTTGATATTAACCGTGTCTCTCGGATTTTTGAAATTCCATTCACAGAAGCGGTAAAATTAAGTTTTATGCAAAATTCAGTTTTTAACCTACCACTTAGTGGTTTCACTATTCATCAAAAATTGAAAGTTTTCAGAAAAATACCAAAATTTCACCCTAGGATAATTTCGATATTCTGAGTCCAAAAATGAAGTCCATTTTGAAAAATAAAATTTATAAAATTTCAAAAAGTGGTTATTACTATTCATAATGGCTAGTTTTAATAGCATATTGTTGTTTAGTGAAACTCGGTATTGCGTACGACGCAAGCTATCGAGGAAGGTCGCGATTGCGTGTAAAGCAAGCCAAGCAAGTGTTGTGTAGAAAAAGATTCCTTTGATGATAACATAAAAGTCTCGGGTGTTACACTTAGTACATTACCCTTCACTCAATTATATTGGGTATTTTCTTTACTCAACATAGAGACAGGGTTCTTGCATTTCACATGTGGATCAGAACCATGTGAAACCAATCATAGGGCCATGAAGTCAGTCTTTAAATTGTATAACATCCATGTACTAGTTGAATGATATTAAAATACATGATAACATCCTTAACATATGATATTAAACTTCACCGCCAACATCCCTACCACATGATGATAAATGGTGAGGTGATAAATCCATCATACATGACTCTAAATTGCTCAGAGTGACCTATTCTTTTTGGTATATTTCTCCCATACATGAGGGCTCTACCCATGAAGAAGTTTTGGAACTTGATTGTCTTATGACTTGAAGAATTAATTCCTCCCATTCCTTTCATACAATCTATATCTATGAATGTATTCATTCTCCTCAAGAACTACCTACAAGATTGATTCCCACTACTATGGGATATATAGTGACATACATGTAATCTACCATGGACCTAGCCTCCACCATCATAAACAAAATATGAATGTGACTCCCTCTATTGTATGATCCAGATTTTCATGGGATATTTCGACATGGGTCCTCTCATTTATGAATTTATGCCCAAAATAAAATCCCACTTCCCATACATATGAGTCAGATCTATGTAGGGAACCCTTTCTTTTTTAAATAACTACATGCAGTTTTACACTTTTCTATCTAGGATATGTAGTGATATGTAGATCCCACATCCTGGGTATAACTACAATGATAAAAATTACCTCTCCCTACATACAAGATAGATTTGTATAGGGAACTTCCTTTTTAATAATTAAATGTGGATTGATTCCTATTATCACAAGATACATAGATATACTAAGATCCCCTAATCCCAGGACAAACCAAAATGTCTAAAATAATAATGCATCTTGTTTTTTCCATTGAATATGAGCTAGAACTATGAAGAGGACCCTATTTTGTGTCAATAAATATTTATGGATTGATTCATGTCTATACAGAATATATAGTGATTCCTGGATACCACATCCCAGGAATAACCGCAATGTGACAAAAATACCCCTCCCTACATGAGAACCCAATTTGTTCAGGGAAATTTCACTTTAATAACTATGTGTGGATTAATTCTTATCTATATAGAATACATGGTGACAAATAGATCTTCTATATTGGGACCATCCTTGATTTTTAAAAAAATTCTCCCCCCTACATGAGAGTCAGATTTGTGTAGGGGAATTTCTATATAAGAACAATGTATGGCTTGATTCCTAAACTATCAAGATACGTAGTGACACCCAGATATATTATCTTAGGCCCAGCCATAGGTTCATCTCTATTATAAACCTATCTATTTTTAGTCTATATTAAAGTAATTCACCTTTTCTATATGAAATTTGGTAAATATCCCCCCAAAAGTGAATAAATCTCCCAATATGAGAGCACTTCACCTTTATAATAACCAAATATAA
Source organism: Viscum album (assembly GCA_963277665.1). NCBI lineage: Eukaryota > Viridiplantae > Streptophyta > Magnoliopsida > Santalales > Viscaceae > Viscum > Viscum album. The sequence continues at coordinate 1,002,583 of CAUJRU010000260.1, read as the reverse complement.
TGTACCTGGAAGGTAGTGGATGACTCTTATTTTGAGAAAAAGTTCCCTTTTCTTGGAATATGAGTAAGACCTATAAAAGGGACCTTTTATTAAAGAATGATGTGTGGATAAATCCTTTTCAATAAATGATATGCAGTGATGCTTGGATTCTCTGTCCTGGGCCCAGCCAAAATCCTTAAGATAACAATTCCCCTTTTTTCCCTACATATGAGCCAGATATACACAAGGGAATGTGAAATTATTATTCTAAACACATATATCATTGTTAGAAAATAAAAAATTACAATATAATATTTTTACATTAGTGTTCCAACCTCTGTGACCCCTTTTAATAATCACATGTTAAGGTATAACCACTTTTCATTTCCCCAGTATATGATTCTGATCTCTATAGGGGACTTAATAACTATGTATGGATTTATTCCTATTCACACAGGATATGTAGTTATGGATAGGTATCCTATCCTAGGTCCAACGAAAAATTTCTAAAAAATTCCCACTTACCTTAGTGATTGAACCTTCATAATGATACTTCACTTCCGAGATAGATTTGTACTAAGGTCTGACATAATTTTCTTTCCATGAACATAACCCGAGTCTATGTAGAGTAATCCTCACAAATATTGTGTATGTATTGATAAAAATTACCCTCTTCCTACAAATTAGTTTGATCTATGTAGGGATCCATATAAGAACTACTTATGGACAGATTCCTAACTCTATAAGATACATAGTGATGCATAGATCTTCTACACTAGGCCCAACCACAATGTCTAAAAAAAATCCCCTATTTACATAAAAGACAGAACTACACATGGTAATTTCTTTAAAAGAGCTATCCATTTCTTGATTTATATTCTTATAAGATGCATATTGATGCCTAGAGGGGTCCAACATTCGAAATTATAAACACATCTAACTCATCTTGGTGCCTGATCAAGTCTGCCTTCATCTATGATTAGTATCATCTATTCTCGATGCCAATTTTGGTTTCTTTTACCTCATGCAGAAATCAGATCCATGAAAAATCATATACTATAAAAGATAATCCTTTTTTATATGATTATGATCTATGTAGGAGTCCTCAACATGGGTTTTCTCAATTATGGACCCATGATATGGTAAGATTCCACCATATTTATTGAAATTTTATTATAAAATCCTATCTAACAAAGTATGAGTTATATCTTCAACCACCTATTATTCCTTAAAACAATAATAAATCATGTGATATTTGAGTATTGATATAACCCTTTTGATGTGTCTTAGAGTATCATGGCTAAATATTGAAAAAACACTCCATCTTGTAGGACCTTAAATTTGTCAAGAATGGCTGAGTCAGAGACACTCTATTTTCTTACTTATGAATTAGATATATGTAATTTATTCTTGTGTATGAGTCAGATCCATGCAAAGGGGCCCCAACATATGGCCATTTATACATGATATTATGTAAATATAAAATTCCCCCCGCATATCATTTCTGTTATATGAAATTTAACTACATAGAATAAGGTCCTAATCATATAACCCTAAAAAAAGAAAAAATGAGTCCTTATCACATGATATTAAACTACATGATAGTTTCATCCTTGTTCATGAAGTGAAACTACACTGACAATCATTAACAACCACTCCTTATCAAAGGACCACAATAGAATAACCGTGGTCAAACAAGGTTTAGGATGCTTCCATATTCTTTCTAAGTACCTCAATCCATAAATCATAATTTTATTCTTGAGTGTATTGGGTTGCTTCCTATCTTCAATGGAACTTGTATAGGAGAATATCTAGCTTTAAGAGACTCTCTGTTTGACTATGCATGAGTTGGATCTATATATGATCCCGTATCATGCCATGTAGAGGCATCTTTTCCCTGTAAAAATATCCTTTGATACTTGTGAGATCTAATAGAATTGAAATGGATACTATCACCCTGTAGAGATTCAAGGTCATCCCACATAATTACTCATAACCTGAGAACCTTGAGCTACAATTTAAACCATTTTAACCTCCCATTCAAAAGTGCGTTAGAGAATATCAATCTCTGGAGTTCTAATTAAGTTGTTGTGTCACACATCTCCCCCATTATTGGTCCATGAATTATGACCTTAAATTTCAAGAACATAGGTTAAAGTGGTATGAAATTAAACTCTATCCCTTGATGGTCCTGATCTTAAGTCACTAAAATGCTAGTGAAAGGAGATAAAAATTTTCAAATTAAAAATACATAAAGGGAGATATGAGAAAAATTCAAGTTTCTTCTCACTAATATCTCCATCTATGAAGCTTAGAAAAAAGTTACAATGAAAAAAAAGAGTTGAAAATCATGTAGGGTATACCTAATAACCTTAGTAAAATATGATCCATGCTCTCTGGACTATTCCAATCAAAGAAAAATATTAGAGTAATGATTTATCATATCATTTATCCTTGATATCATGTTTAGTATACAACAACACAACGTTTTGGGTCCCAACCCCCCCCCAAGATAGGTATTTTCCCATAGAATTATTCATTTCTCAATGTGTTTTAATCTTCACAAATCTTCCATGGAACTTGGTAAGGAGTGTGTATGCCTTTAAGTGACCTTATTCTTGACTATGTAAATTAGCCTTGGGAACTTTCATATGAGCCCATGGACTATCAACCAAAGGTGTATTTTCTTTAAAAAAGGTCATTTTATCCTTGTGTAACTTAGAAACACTACAATACAACTCATCACCCCGGTGTGATTCATGATCATCCCTGACAAGTATGACCTATCTCACCATCCTTGGTTAAAACTTCTTAAGACATGATTTACACATCCCATATTTAAACTATTCTGGTGGATTAGACATCCTCAATTTTACATCACCATATATTGTATCCATTATCATAATAAGGATATAATACCTCATCCATGAAACTTCTTCCAATCCTCATCATGTGTCCCTGAACTTCTTGACATATGGTCTAAGATTCATGACCATAAACTAAAAAGTCTTTTTAGAAGAGAGTCTATAATGGAAATTGAACCTTCATTAAAATCATGTTTCACTTATCCCTTATTGTATGAACTATCTCCAATGTTCTAAAAACCACCTTGGATAACCTTTTATCCATACCCTATTATTTTTCTAAAGTGTTTGAACCGTCACAAATCATTCATGGCCTTTGAAAATGGGAATGTTCAGATTCAAGTGAACTTCTTCATGAATTTGCATATGATCCCCTAGAACTTTTATATGGGCCTTCTTCCAATCAACTAGATACATATTGGACTTATAAAAAGGACCTATAATCCCTATTAACCCTGATAGCATTACAACATAATTCCTCACTTTAGAGTGATTTGTGAGTATCCATGATGTGTTTTCCCCATCTCACCATCCTTAGTTCAAACTATTTGAGTCATGAGTTACAAAACCCATAACCCAACTATCTAAGTGGATTTGATATCCTTGATGTTATGTGAATATATACCAAACATATTCTTTGAATTAAATATATAGTGTTTGAGAAACCTTCTTGAATTCTCATATTTGAAGCAAGGATGTGGGGTTCAAGAACCCTTCTCAAATATCCATCCTCTATTACCCATTTCATGCCCTGAGCATATGAATTACTACTAAAATATTCCATGGTCCCTAGTGTGGATCATATCCAAATTCAAGGGACCCTATTCTTAACTATGAATGAGATAGATATACATATGATCCCTTGACCTGTCAACTAGATGCATACCTACATTACAAAAAATGTACTCTGATCCTTGTGAGACATGCCAACACTACAGTAGAACTCATCACCTCAGAGTGATTTTTGGGTGTCCCCACTGGGTTTTCCCCATTACATAATATTTAGTTGAAACTCCCTGGGTCATGATTTAAAAAACCCACAACACAACTATCTGATTGGATTTGATATCATCGATGTCATGTCACCATATACCATACCCATTCTTTGAAGTAAGGATACAAAGTTCCATAACTCTTCTTGAATGATCATATTTGAAGTAAGGATGTAGGGTGCCAGAACCCATCTTTAATATCCATCCTCCATGACCCATCTCATTCCTTAAGCATCTAAATTCATCATAAAATATTATGTGGCCCCTAGCGAGGAGAATATATAGTTTCTAGGTAATATCTATTTGACTATGAATGTCTACCTATGGATCTAACATATAAGCCTATATACTATCAACCAGATGCATCTTCACCCTATAAAAAGTGTCATTTAATCCTTTTGAGCCCTGAAAATATTATTGCATAAATCTTCACTTCAGTGTAATTCATGATCATCCTTAGCATGTCTATCCCATTTCATCTCCTCAATCAAGATCTTTGAGACATGATCCCCTTTTCTATGAGTCTAATGTTCAAGATATAATATTTTTTCCTCAATGTATGGTCCAAGATATGTGAAATTAAACCATAGAAACATATGATCCAATCTATATAACCTTAAACTACAACAACATATGATCCAAGCTATATTACCTTAAAATACAATAACATATAGTCCAAGATATATGAACTTAAAATAAAAAAATACATGGTATAATATATATGACCATAAACTACAGAAACATATGGTACAAGATATACAAACTTAAAATAAAGCAACATATGGTCAAAGTTACATTACCTTAAACCACAATAAAATATGGTCCAAGCTAGATGAATTTAAACTATAAAAAAATATATGGTCAAAGATATACGACCTTAAAATTTTTCATTCCTAGGTCAAATAGATCGAGAATTTCATTTTTATTATTATTCAAAAAGGGAACTGCACCCCTCCCCAAAGGAATCATGGTAGTCTAAAGTAATTAATCCCTAGTGCATCCCCTTGAAAAAAATTCTTACTTACCCAATGTAGAGATCCCACATTCGAGAACACCCTTCGAGGTTCATCTGGGATACTCTCTCTAGAAAGAGAGTCCACCGAAAAGTTAGCTTCTCTTGGGATATGATGGATAGAAAAATCATTTGGGATTTTAGTGGAACATCTACGAACAATGTATGTTAAGTCCCATGACACCTTCACTTTACCATGTAAATCCCTAATCAATATATCAGAGTTTGATTCCACTTCCATACACACCAAGGAGAACCTATTACAAAGATCAATGCCTGTGTGTAATGCATGGACTTCCACACCTAGTGAATTTCCCGGTCCATGAAAGCTACTGAAGGAAATGATGACCGAGTCATTCCCATCACGCACCAAGACATCCCCATGAATAATCCCATCCATGAACGAACCATTAACGTTAAGATTGATTCCTATTTCTGAAGGATTCCACCTTACCTAGTACACCTGCGCCCAAGTACATTCCATTGGCATGTTCAAGAAATTTCAGAGGGTTAAAGACCACTGTCCTCCTTTGAGCAGAGACCATAATTAATACACCAACCCTTTAGTTTTCACCACTAGTAAGCAGGTAGACCACCAGTCCTCTAACCGAGATTTGTTCTGTGCCTCCCAGATCATCCATAAAACCACCGAAAGCAATATGCTAAAGATTTTGTATTCAATCTCATTCTGAACCGATCTTGAGAACCAACAGATGAAGAACTCCTTCATGGAGGAGTAAGTAGCATTGAATCTACGCCATAAATCTAAACTAGACCAGAGATGCACAACCCAATCTATCTTAAGAAATAATTTAAACAAGGACTCAGCCTGAGGGTTAGAACAATAAAGACATGCTGAATCTAGTTGAATCCCCTTCTTCTGGATATTGTCATCTATCGATAGGGCTTGGTTTCCCGCTCTCCAAACAATAAAGGACATCTTTGTGGGAAATTCTCTGCACGATAATCATGATCCCCAATCATTTTGGATCCCTCTTGACTAATCAGACGACGATAATCTTGGATGTTGAATTACCCATAACTTTCCCCTGTGAAACAGAGTCTATCAACCTCCTCTGAGAACATCACTTCTTTAAAAACTTCCATCTTCTTTGAGAAAAGAACTGCTTCAAGAAACCTGGGATGTTGGCTGGCCTCTTTGAAAGAGAAACCTGGAACTGGGCAGTGAGGAAATAAAAGCTTCTCCCCAGCCCAGTTTTCTCTCCACAAGTTGATATCTCCATGCCCCACAACCCACCGAGAAGACTCTTGAAGGATTTACAGGTTTCCTCTCACCATTTAACCCAGTATGGATAGCTTCTTGGGCTCTGAATCACCCCAGTTCGATCCATACTTCATCCTATGAGTTTTGGACCACATTGAATTTCCCTCCAAAAAATCCCATGCTAACTGAGCCTGCATGGATTTCATTGAGACAGAAATATCCCTAAGACCAAATCCACCTTCCTCTACTGGTTTTGACACCCAAGACCAGGTATCCCAATGAGTTCATTCGGAAAGGTTGGCATCTCAAAAGGACTTGTTCATCAGCTTCTCCATAGCATCAATAATCCCCTTAGGTGGAGTGATAATCGACAAGACGTGAATCGGTATGGAGGAGACCACACTATTAATCAAATCCATCCTCCCCCGAAGGAGAAGAACTTATTTTTACAATTGAGCACCCTCCCAAACATTCTACCCAGTATGTCCTCAAAGAAGACCTTTTTCACCCCACTGCTCGAAATTGGTTCCCCAAGGTAGATCATAGGCAACTGCCTCCTTTTAATTCCCAATATGTATTGAATGGTCTAGTCCATCCTTGAACATGTACTAGAAATAAACACATTGCTCTTACTATAATTGAACTATTCACCGATAAGGATATCATAGATTAACATAATCTTCATTAAATTATGAAATGACAACCTCCTGCCATTCAAAAAGATGAGAATGTCATCAGCAAACATAATATGGGAGCAAAAACCATCCGAAGCTTGGGACCGGTATGGACAGATATTATGGTCCCTCAAGCATCTAATAAAGTTATGAGAAAGAGCCTCCTGTGCAATTAGAAAAAGAGAAGGAGAAAGAGGGTCCCCTTTCCACACCCCATGAACACTCTTGAAAAAACTAAATCCCTTCCCCAATAGTGATATAGATAGCCACAGAGAGGAGAATCACCATAAGCATAAGTCACAAATCTATTCATGGAAACCCATTCTTCTCATCACCCGAATTAAAAAACTCCATTCCATTTTATCATATTCCTTCTCCATATCAACTAGAATAATCACGTTGGAACAAACCACCTTCTTATTCAAATCCACTATTAGTTCTTGGGCTACTCCCACTGCCCCTTGGATGCCTCTACCATGGATAAATTCGTATTGTTCTTGAGAAATGATCCTCAGAATCACCTTATTGAGTCTCCTAGCCAGCAAACTTACTAGGATATTTTATGATGCATTACAAATAAAAATAGGTCTATAATGACTAATAGAGGAAGGATCTTCCAATTTTGGAACCAGCACCACCCTGAAGGCACATGATCCCCTATTTATGGCCCCCCCTGAAAAAATCCCGAACAACCTCAATGACCTGAATCTTGAAAAAATCCCACGCTGCCATATAAAAAGATCCCAAAAAACCATCAGGTCTGGGTGCACTCTCCAGCAGATCAATCTGTACTTTCTATAAATGCACTTTGTGTGGTGTAGGAAAAATCAATAATTAATTAAAATATATTTAAAGAATAAAAAACTAGTTAGGATAAAAACCCATAAAAGTATTCCTAATAAAAATTAAATTCTATGCCTTCTAAGACTTCCATATATGAAGCATAGTAAAAAACAAAGGTGATAATTGAAAAAGACACAAATCTTGAGAGGTCCACTATAAGGACCCAATAACAGTCAAGCTATGATCTCTAGGAACTTAGCCTAGGAAAAATTTCAAGCACTACCTATTCATAACACACTTTCTTAAGTCACCCATTTGAACCATAAAATTATGAATGTACTGGACCAAATGTGTTGATGATGGTGTTTATACCTATCACTTTCCCCAATCCATTCCCTATATAAATTCATGATATATTTCTAAGTAAACTGACTCTAATGAAATGGAGATGGTGCATTTTTCTATACCTATCTATGAGACACACCCATGGAGAGTTCTCATGGAATTCAAAGTTTGGGATTTGGATGGTATTATAATGAATAAAAAATTAGATAAAATATAAAAATGTCAAAATAACTCAATAAAAGAGAATAATAATTTTTTTGATAATCATACCAAAAGGGGGAAGAGGAATACATAAATCAGAGCCTTATTCATGAAAAAAAAATCATATAAAAAGTGGATTTATTAAGTTTTCTAGGTTGGTCAAAACCTGGTGGGAGGAATCAATTAGATGTTAATGTTCACCCATGCTGTTTCCACCACCTTTTCTAGTGGGAAAAGAAACTCAATTAAAGAGGATAAACCATGACCCCATTTCCAAGTTGATTCTAGTAAGGTTTTTCTATCTAAAATACCAACCTTCATATGATATATATACTCTTAATTTTCTGATATCTTTTACACTAAATCGATCCTTTGATCATGAAACAGGGAGGCTTTATGATGTTTTTGGTACAACAACTTTGAGGCCTACCTCAAAGATTGGAGTAATAAAATTATTTCATCAAAGATACATTGATATATCACATAACTGGATAGTTGTTTCTAGGTCATATGGATCCATTTCATGAATTCATATAGTTTGTGATAATCAAAGCTTCTTTCCCCTGTGTTATGGAATAGTTGGTAGTGGAGTTCCCCTTGGTTGCAAATTTCTTCTAAAGGAATCTCAGTAATTAAATCATGAACCTAGTGTAAGGATAATATCCATGTTTAAATTCTTTTAGAAGCTATTTTAGAGGGTGACATTGCATGATTAATGAAAATATATATATATTCAGGTAAAAATGATATAGATGGAAAGTTTTTCCTAGTTGGTGAGGTAGAAAAGGAGGTGGACCGAGTTACTTCCCCTCTACTAATAATATAATCTATCCCTCCTGTGATTGGTAAGTTACCTAATATTGGCACAAAGGGGATATAACCCTAATAAAATATTCCTTGTCATAGGAATATTACTTGTTATAAAAGGGGTGATTTCTTAGTGGGATTCTTGAATCATTCATTAGATCCACTATAACCACATGTAATGGATTCAAAGAAGCATGAGGTTTCTCAACTCACTAAACTAGTTGTCTCAGTATACCAACATCATAAAATCTCATACAGTCTTGGTAATAATTCAATGATAGCTGAATTATAGCATTAATAAGTGGTAGGTTTATTCTAGTGATAGTATCCTCCCACTTTAGCATCATCCAAAAATGGCGAACGAGTCTAGGGTTCCATTTTCGTCACACTCCAGAAAAGGGTAGGGAAGAAATCCTCTAGATAAAATGAAACAAGAATGAACATTTATAAGGTAATATGGATCATAAATGACTAATTCATTAAAGTGAGCTATAAGAACCAAATATTAAAGTGATATTTTATATGACTTCTCTTTGAGGGAACCACAACCATTTTCAACAATAAACCTAGAAGGTGTGGCATATGAAATAAAATGGAAACTGTGGATGTTACTTAATATATCATCAACCTCATCAATATTTAGTAGAATCACCTCAAACCTATAGAAATTAAGTGTTCTAGTGAGAAATAGGGAATGAAAAATTTTAATAGTATTTTGATACTTATAACATTAGATGTGATCACCTATGTAGGCGAATAGAAACTGGAGTGGCCCACTAATATAGTAAGGGGAATTACCTGGTTGAATGTGGCCAAGGTGTTAGTAAATATGGGAAAGGGTTGGTATAACCAGGTTGAGTGCTATCCCTTCTTCTAATAAGTTTACTATCACTAGTATTCCAACTGATACACCCAAATGTGCATATCTAATTGGGTAGATCAATACCTTAAAAACATGTCAAAAATCCCACTAATGAAATACATGGGTATATGCTTGGATTCAACCTATATTGCTACGAGGTGTACTCTGTTGCCTTTATAATGGAACAAAAATATAACTTACTATCTTAAATCTATCAAGAAGTAAAGTGATGAGGGAAAAACTTATTTTTCCATGATCTGATCTGATAGAGGAAAGTTCTTATCCAGTCCTTGAAAGAAATAACTAAACATAGGCTCACCTCCTTATTTAGAATCTCCCTTATGATAACAAGAATATCACTAACTAAGGAGGGATTCTATTTAGGGTCCTCCCAAATGTTTTCATCAAGGAGGAACTCATCATACATCTCATTAATATGAGGTATCCCACCGACCTAGTAGATATCCCATAGGTTGATCCCTACCTCCCCAAGGGTAAGGTAGAAGAAGTTAGTTCCAAGACACCAGTGGATGATCAATTATTGAAGAATATTTGGTAATTAGTGCATGATAAACTAAAATATCCATGATTACTTATAGATATTAATGAAACAAAGTTTATCATCAAATTGTTTATAGATTTGATTGACCCAGAATGACCACACCCATTCACCAGAGAAATTACTGAGAGGACCAGTTTGGGATATGTATAACACTGAGAGGGGGGGGATCAGTGTTGGGGACTTTTTAAACCAATTCCAACTTTTATCCCTATACCTCACGACCTGTTAGGATCTTGATTCTCTTATTCTATTTTCCCTGTCGCATGCAATAATAGAAAGCAGTAAAAATATGTACATGATATTTTTACAAGGTTCACCACTCAATAAGAGTAGCTACGTCCTTTCAATGCATGGGTATGACCACTGCATGGATTCTCCATTATAATGTGAAATTCTTTTACAATTTTTTGGCTAGGAAAACAATCCTCTAGCCCTTGTGAGTCCCTATACTTTGGAGGGGGTGGGAAACAATCCTCTTCCCTAGACTGGTGAAAGCCAAGTCCAACTTGCAGCCTCTAGCTGGTTCTTTATACTGCCTATGGAGACAGTCTTCTTCCTTCTTCAGTAAGATAGGTTCTGCTCTTGATCTTCTTCAGTGCTCTTCACTTGATTACTTGCAAAGCAGTAGGAATGAAATTCTTTGTGTCTTCTTCTTTTCTTCTTCACTAGTGTAAAACCAGCTGCACTAGGACTTCTTCTTCGTCTTTAGTGCAATAACAGAATTCACTAGGACTCCTTCTTTCTTAGCAAGAATCACATATACCAATATGATTAATCAAGAAACAAATACTAGATTAATTGGCATCATCAGAGTGAGTTCTAATCTTGTTCAAAAATTCATGTGATCATGCATATGGAATGTAGTTGAACTCTTTTCCTTCTTCTTCTTTCCTCTCCAGAAGATGGCAGGAACTCCTGGAACAAAACAGCTTGTGCACCCACTTCCAATTGTGCGCCCTATACTTGCGTGCCTTCAACTTGCGCGACTCTTCTTCCACGATGCTACTTGCACGCCACAACTTGCGCGACAAGACTTTCCAAAAATACTTGCGCGTCAGAATTGCATGACAACACTTGCGTGCCGTATAAATAACCCTCAGCTTGCGCGCCACTTCAGCTTGCACGCTGCTTTCTACACTTGTGCGTTCAGAGCTCAAATTTTTCTCTTAAGTGTTGAGCCTTAAGAAATGAGGAGGGTAGTCACCTATTTATAGGCATTTTGTTGACTTGCGCGCCCCACACATGCTCGCCAAGACTTTCATGCCAATACTTGCGCGACACTCTTGACTTGCGCGACACTTTCAAACTTGCGCACCACTTTATTTCCTTTGTCATATTTTGATTGGATGATCTTTTAAATAGGACTTGTGCGCCACTTACACTTTCACGTCAACACTTACGCGCCACCACTTGCGTGCCACCAATTGCGCACCACCACTTACGCATCACCACTTCCTCACCACAACTTGCCCACCACTTTCTTTCCTTTTCCATATTTCTGAAATAATGAAATTTGAAATATGAATTTCACACCTATAAAACACTTGCGCGCCGACACTTTCATGCCACTACTTGCGCGCCACCACTTGCGCACCACTTATACTTGTGCGTAAACACTTTCGCGCCACCTATACTTGCGCGGCACTTTTTGACTCGCGTGCCAATATTTAACTTGCGTGCCATGTTATTTCCTTTGGCATATTTTGATGGGATGATCTAGAAATATGACTTGTGCACCAATACTTGTGCGCCAATACTTTTGCGCCAAATACTTGCATGCCAAATACTTGCGCGCCATTCTGGAATTGAGTTCCACTTTCTTTCCTTCACCATATTTCTGAAATAATGCTATTTTGAAATATGACTTGCGCGCCTCTACACACTTTTGCACCTACTGCATACTTGCGCGCCTACTTCTTTCCTTTTCCATATTTTTGATCTAATGATATTTTGGATATGACTTTTCCCAAAACACTTCTTTTTATCTCCCTTTCCTTCATAAGGATTGCATCACAAGTTCTCTAAACTTATGATATTTGTCAAATACAAATCAGAAAAGCATCGTCTAGTTTATCCTTTCATTTTGGAATATGAATTCCAAAGTACTTCTTTAATCCTCACTTCAAATCCTCAATTCTTCTTCAACAATCCTTAAATAGATGATACTTCACCATTCTGCTCCAATAATCCTCAAATGGATGATACTTATCCATTCTTCATTGTTGTAAACAATGTGTCACCTTTGACACAAGTTCTTTGAACATAGGATCAGTTCAACAATTGTCTGAATTTATCTTCTTAGAGAATTACTCAAGTATGACATCCAATGCTATGATTTCATAATAATTCTCCAAGCATCCTCACTTCAGCTGATCTCCATTAAATTTGGAGTCCTTCTTTATCTTCTTCTTCATTTTGACCAGCATTGACAACTGTTGACAACAAATACAATCTTCACACACAGAGTGGTCCCAACAATCTCCCCCTTTGTATTTTGTTGTCAATACCACAAAGTCTTCTCAAATGAATGTGTCAACGTCAAAATGAGAATATTATCTCTCCCTTTTACTTATGTCTCTCCCCTAGACATTCATTTCATTTTTCTCCCCCTTATTGACAAGAAATACAAAGTTCATGGTAGAGAGGGTATCATTCTATACTTAAGAAATGTGCCATCAATCATTTCACTATAAGTCTACTTGAGCAATGCTCGGAATATAAAACAATAGGATTTGATTTAGACAACAAATATGTCCATTACCCACATAATATGACACCTCATGATATGAGAACTCATACACTTGTCTTCAAGGGTTTTTCACTTTCATTCCAGGCCGAAGATATTGAATGTGAAAGAAATAATCAACCTGAAATTCTTGCACTCACTTCAAAAAATGGATCAAAAACATTCATGCGCAATTGGCAGGATAAGTGTCCTTGGATCACATTCACTCTTCTTATGTCATTGATTATCTTTGTTACCCCCCCTTTGTAGAATGAACTTTATTTTGAGAAACCAAGGATGAATGATTTAGAAATAACATACCATTTACAATGACATGATCTTCAGACAATCTTCAGAGTAGATGAATTTAGTACCAACTGAAATTGATACTTATTGAGATAATGACTCTGGAAGCTTCTTCATGTGTATCACTCTATAGAGAACTCTTCTCATCACTGAATCTCAGGTTCTCCCCCTTAGATCTTGCATCACCTTCAATTCCATGTATTTAAAGAGCAAATACAATACACAAAGATTTAAGGGAATAGGGTGGATCCTCCATGTTTCTTCAATGTGAGCAGGAGGGCTGAGATGATTTTCTCAACCAGGATGCTCCATTTTCTCCACTCCTCACACTTTCACATTTGATATTTAATTTTGAATGTAGTTGCGTGGATCTCAATAAATCTTCTATCTCTTTGTGTGTGAATCTTTTTTCTTCAGGAGAATTCCAAGCACTAGAATCTCTCGATGCAACATTCATCCTCTTCATGAATTCTTGTTGGGCTGGAATAAGTTCAAAGCACTTTTTGACAGTGTGACCAGCCTTGTTGCACCTCACACACAGAACTTCTTTTTCTTCATGTAGAATATTCTTTTTGTTTTTAGCACTAGCCTTATCTTCTGCATCTTCCATCTTTCTCATTCTTTCCAAATCTTCTGTCCAAATCACCAAAATATCATTAGGGACTGAGGCATTAAGATTGGATCTTCTACATGGATTCTTCTAAGTGGATTCCTTCATAGTTGTTCTTTTGGATGCACCACCCTTCACCTTCTTGAACATGGAATTCAACGACTTCTTGGTTTTCCTCATTGTAATATTCTTGGGATCATTTTATTTTGAAGCATAGTTATGATTACTTCCCAAGATAGATTCTTCATTCTTCTCCAGCTTTTGTGGTATTCTGTTCTTATTAGCTTTGAAAAAATTCTCAGATAGGCATCCACCATTCTTGTGACCACTCCCATTGCATACATCACAGATGTTGTACAACATTCCAAATCTATTGTCAGTATACAAATGTTTCTGGATATGTGGATGTTTCTTCTTCTTCTCTGGATTTCTACCCCTTGAGACGAGACTTCTCTGTGCTTTTACATTTAAGGGATTGTACCAACAATCCAGTGCACAATGCCCAAACCTGTTGAAGCACCAGCATTGACCAACAATCCTTAACTTCTTGTCATCTTCTTGATAAGTTTGTCGAGTATTCTTCTTCTTGGTATGTTGTGATTTCTGTGGGGATCTATCTTCCAAACTCTTTCCCCTATCCACCCTATCCATGGTGATAGATTTCATCTCACTTTTCTTCATCCAAACTTGTTTAGAATTTTTCTTTCTACCTGAAATTTTTGTAGGAGAAATTTTAGAAACATTAATAAAAGTTGGTATGAATGATACCTTTACTTTCTCAGCTTCTTGTGATAGATCAATGAGTGAAGCCATGATCTTCTTATCACATGTTTGAGGTCTTTTGACAGTAGAATTCTCCAATGAGCATTGAGTACTGGCGGAAACTATTTCCTTCTTTTGTGGAGACTCAATATGTGTCTCCTCAAGATTTGTTAGTTCATCTACCAATTCTAGACATCTCATATTGAGGATGACTTCCTGGTTTTCAATCATAGTAATCTTCTCTTCACAATCCTTGTTTAATCTTTCAACTTCATATTCATACATCTTTACTTTGTTTTGTAATAAAGAGTCAAGTTCATTGATCTTCTTGGATTTATCTTCCAAATATAACTTCTTGACTTAATTTCCCCTTTTCAGCTCATCATCTAGTGCATGGATCTTCTCTTCTAGAGTCTTGTTGACTCCCTCCTTTTCTTCAACATCTTTGAGCCACTTTGAAGAACTTTCTTCAAAACCGCTCTTTGTTTCTTCAAAGGCTCCAACCTGTCTAGAGAGATTTAAACATTCAACAATTTTTGTTTGTAAGCCTTTCTCCAAAATGTCAGTTTCTTCTTCCAACTGAGTGATGTTTTCTTGTATGCATTGAAATACTCCACAGACCAGGGATGCACTCTCTTCAGGAATACCATGCAGTATAATTATTAATCTATCAATTGATATTTCTTGAAATATTGTAGATTGTTCATCACCACTTGTGCTAGAATTTCCATCATGAGGATAATTTCTAAATGCACTAACACATACCTCTTGATCAGTTGAGGTAGGAAGGTTGTCCATCTTCTTGGTGGGTACTTGAGCCACCTTCTCATTACTTTACAAATTTGGTGTGTCTTCAATGTCAGCCAGATATGGAGAACCAGATACTTCCTCGTCTTTAGATAAGAGGGAATTCTTCTTCAATTTTCTATTCTCTTTCTTTTTCTTGTTCGTCATAGTCTTGGTAGATATGTGCTTCTGCTCAGAGATAGATGAATCTTTACAAACACTGCTCTTCATTTTTGACTCAGGAAAGGAAGTCAAGTTTTCAAAAGAGAATAACTTCACTGTAGAGAATCCAAAAGAGGTGAACCTACCTTTGATACCAATTCAGAGGACCAGTTTGGGATATGTATAACACTGAGAGGGGGGTGAATCAGTGTTGGGGACTTTTTAAACCAATTCCAACTTTTATCCATGTACCTCGCGACCTATTAGGATCTTGATTCTCTTATTATCTTTTCCCTATCGCATGCAATAATAGAAAGAAGTAAAAACATGCACATGATATTTTTACAAGGTTCACCACTCAATAAGAGTAGCTATGTCCTTTCCATGCATGGGTATGACCACTGCATGGATTATCCATTATAATGTGATATTCTTTTACAATGGTGTGGCTAGGAAAACAATCCTCTAGCCCGTGTGAGTCCCTACACTTTGGAGGGGATGGGAAACAATCCTCTTCCATGGACTGGTGAAATCCAAGTCCAACTTGTAGCCTCTAGCTGGTTCTTTATACAGCCTATGGAGACAGCCTTCTTCCTTCTTCAGTAAGATAAGTTCTGCTCTTGATCTTCTTCAGTGCTCTTCACTTGATACTTGCAAAGCAGTAGGCATGAAATTCTTTGTGTCTTCTTCTTTTCTTATTCACTAGTGAAAAACCAGCTGCACTAGGACTTCTTCTTCTTCTTTAGTGCAATAAAGGAATGCACTAGGACTCCTTCTTCTTTCTTAGAAATAATCACATATACCAATGTGATTAATCAGGCAACAAAGACCAGCTTACTTGGCATCATCAGAGTGAGTTATCCTCTTTTTCACAAATGCATGTGATCATGCATATGGAATGTAGTTGAACTCTTTTCCTTCTTCTTCTTTCCTCTCCAGAAGATGGCAGGAACTCCTAGAACAAAACATCTTGCGCACCCACTTACACTTGCATGCCCTATACTTGCGCGCCTTCAACTTTCACTCCTTTTATTGCAATCTGATACTTGCGCGCCACAACTTGCGTGAAAAGAATTGCCCAAAAGACTTGCGCAGAAGACTTTCGCGGTAACACTTGCGTGACAGACTTGCATGAAAACACTTGCGCGACCGACTTGCGCGACAACAATTGTGGTCCATATAAATAACCCTCAGCTTGCGCGCCACTTCAGCTTGCACACCACTTTCTACACTTGCGTGTTCAGAGCTCAAATTTTTCTCTTAAGTGTTGCGCCTTAAGAAATGAGGAGGGTAGTCCCCTATTTATAGGAATTTTGGTGACTTGCGTGCCCCGCACTTGCTCACCATGACTTGCATGCCAATACTTGCACGACACTCTTGACTTGCGCGACACTTTAAAACTTGCACACCATTTTATTTCCTTTGTCATATTTTGATTGGATGATCTTTGAAATAGGACTTGTGCGCCACTTACACTTGTGCATCAACACTTGCGCGCCACCACTTGCGTGCCACCACTTGCGCGCCACCACTTACGCACCACCACTTCTGCACCATGACTTGCACGCCACTTTCTTTCATTTTACATATTTCTGAAATAATGCAATTTGAAATATGACTTGCATGCCTATAAAACACTTGCGCGATGACACTTGCGTGCCACCACTTGCGCGCCGCCACTTGCACGCCACTTATACTTGTGCGTCAACACTTGCGCGCCACCTATACTTGCGTGCCACTTTTTGACTTGCGCTCCAATATTTAATTTGCGCGCCATGTTATTTCCTTTGGCATATTTTGATGGGATGATCTAGAAATATGACTTGCGCACCAATACTTGTGCGGCAATACTTTCGTGCCAAATACTTGCGCGCCAAATACTTGTGCGCCATTCTTGACTTGCGCGCCACTTTCTTTCCTTTACCATATTTCTGAAATAATGCTATTTTGAAATATGACTTGCACACCTCTACACACTTGTGCGCCTACTGCATACTTGCACACCTACTTCTTTCCTTTGCCATATTTTTGATCTGATGATATTTTTTATATGACGTTGCCAAAAACACTTCTTTTTATCTCCCTTTTCTTTTATAAGGATTGCATCACAAGTTCTCCAAACTCATGATATTTGTCAAATAAAAATCAGAAAAGCATCGTCTGGTTTATCCATTCATTTTGGAATATGAATTCCAAAGTACTTCTTTAATCCTCACTTAAAATCCTCAATTCTTCTTCAACCATCCTTAAATAGATGATACTTCACCATTCTGCTCCAATCATCCTCAAATGGATGATACTTATCCATTCTTCATTTTTGTAAACAATGTGTCACCTTTGACACAAGTTCTTTGAACATAGGATCAGTTCAACAATCGTCTGAATTTATCTTCTTATAGAATTACTCAAGTATGGAATCCAATGCTATGATTTCATAATAATTCTCCAAGAATCCTCACTTAAGCTGATCTACATTAAATTTGGATTCCTTCTTTATCACTTTCTTCATTTTGACCAGCATTGACAACTGTTGACAATAAATACAATCTTCACACACAGAGTGGTCCCAACAATTACCATTAGGGCACATGTCTTACTTCAAACTCTAGACACCCTTAATATTTTTTAATAACGTAGTGAATATGATTGAATAAGTTTGTGTGAAGGGGTGATGAGTGATATCAAGTACATTCATTCTCATAGGATAGTTTTTTAGTATATGGGATAACCCTTGTAGTGGTGCCAAGACCAATTTCCCACTCCTAGAGTTCATCACCCAAATACAGACATAGGAGCACTAAAACTCGGATAATGGAAGATTATGGATGGGTTAAGGAATGGATAATTATTTAGAATAGAAAATCTATATGAAGATAGTTTTTTTAATTGAGGATACTCTTGAAGATCTACTAGAAAAAGACCATTGAGAATCTTATTATTAGATGAAATCCAATACTGGGGATTAGTGTCATGGTTCCTAGGAATCATATTCCAATGAATGGACATATTGTAATAATTACACAAGATCGAAGTAATCTAGACCAAAGAATGAGAATAATTTATTAGGATAAATACATATTTAACAGTTCAAATGGTCATGTGACTTAACATAAGTCATCTGATCACATATATGTCCCGAGGACATGAGATCATGTGACAAAATAAAGGTCATGTGACTTAATAATGATTCAAGGATTAAGATATCCACTTTACATTTTAATTCCCATCAACTAATCGATTTAATTACTTCATAAGAGACACAAAATCACCTAAGCTCTCTTATTCCATGAAATTTGTGTGAGTTCCCACCTTTAGAGATTATGCGGTTTATTTATGTTTTTATTCCATACGATCAACTCACATGATATAAGTCACATGATTGGTTCTAATTATCTATTCACATGAGGTGTTTATGAAAGATAGATTTGTTTATCTGTTCACATGAAAGTAAAAAAGAACCCTAGAGATCTCAAATCTCTGAATTTTGAGTGAAGTTACCTGACCCTTACTCTCCTATTTATAAAGAGATTCGAGTAATACCAAGGGTCACTTGGAAGTCCCGAAGTCACCTGAAATACCAAAAGACATATGGAATCCCTAGAGAATCTAGAAGAAATTTAATTCCTCATAAAAAATTCCCTACTTAATCTTTAGGACTTTGTTTTTGATGGGAGATTATGTTGATGACTTCCAGATGAATGATGTAAAATTAGTGTTTCGAAAATACCCAAAACAAAATTTCCATTTCAGTGAAAAGTAATAGAAGATAAATATTAAATAATTCCTATTTTTTGACCACTTGAGGGTCATGTGATCAGGTTATTCCATCATGTAACCCCAACTGATTCATGCGATTCCCCATGACACATGATTGAATAAAATTGAAAGATTCACATGAAAAAGTATGTATGAGATGAGAGGGTATTGTGATCACCATTATTTACATATTCCCACTCCTAGAATCATGTGTTTTCCCTACAAAAATGAAGTATGTGATTAAATCCAGGAAGAAGCTCTCTATAATGGGGGGATCATGTAGCCATTATTTTTCATGTGTTTCAATTGATATGTAAATGATGACACATGACCTAGTCACACGAGGCACACAATACCTCACTGACTTATTCATACATCTTTCACTACCTCATGCCAAGGTACATGGGTCTATTTCCTTATAAATAGGCGCAAATATTGTGGGGGGAGATATCTATAAAATCCCTTGACAAGAAAAGAAAAATAAGATAGGAAGATAAATTGAATATGTATGGAGAATAATTTTTGAGGCTAAGTAGAGTCTTATGATTTTGAAGATTATCATTTGAAATTTTGCAAAGTAAAATTCAAAGAATTGAATGTGCGACTCTTGGATAGATGACCTATCGGTCATGTAATCATGTTTTGACTTATATGTCACATGATTGTGTAAACATCATGAATTTTCATGGTCACACAACCTAATTTACTTCACATGAATTTAATGGCCTCCATGCCTTCACTAAAGTGCATGATCCCACTACCTTCATGTAAAGCGCATGACCCCTTCCTTTTTGTGAAGCGTATGACCCCATGTCCTACATGCGATCACCTAACTCCCAATAGTGACACTCGAATATACTAAGAACCTATCATATTATTTTCTCAAAAGGACATAACCCTAAATATACTTTTTAATATTTCCTTACTCATGGTAAATATTACTTTTATTTCAACCATGATTCCTTGCCCACTAACAGGATAAGAACTTAAAAACTATGAGGAATCTCATTCCAGTTACAATCAAGATATGTATGATACCTTCTTAAGGTCTAAGTTCAATATAAAATAAATTTACATTGATCTTATAACATAGAAATATGACCCATAAAGACCATAATACTCCCATATATAGCTTTCAAATTACAATATTCCTTGTGAAAGAGAATGCCTCCTCTCATGGATCCATATCCTATATGAGACTCATGACCACAATTCTCGTGGGGAAGCTTCAGTGTGTAAGTGCTATTAAAATTAATTCTTTTACTGATATGGGACATGAATGATCTTCTACCATCCCTTTTTTTCACACTAGGAATGTCTCATATGAGATTATAGATTTTTAATAATCAGTTCATTATCACTATGAAACAATACCCCCAATATGAGCCTATTACTTAGGTGTAAACCACAACTTTATTTTATTTTCCTTCAGAGGGAAATACTCCCAATGAAGTACCTCAGGGAAGCCTTAGTGTATAATCCCAATATAGATTTAATTTTACACTCTCATGTTGTACATAAGATCTTATACTATCTATTATTCCTCACACAAATCATGACTCATATGGGCTTAGATAAATGAAATGATCATGTCATTAGCATGAGTAAAAGACCTCCAACATGAGCCTCCTCCTTAGGTGTAAGTATTGACTATATATTCCTTACCTATAAAAGTTTATAAAGCTAATAGAGCATATCAAGACTACTTCACATGTGTAATCCCCAATCAAACCTCTATTGTCACATATTTTTCTATATAAACGGATTCAACTAAACTATATGTAATTTGATTACAGTTTTCCATAGATATGTAGGACACCTCTAAAAATATTGACCCCTCTTGTACAATATCTAAATTTTTTCATACACACCCTTACAGCGTGACATTAAACTATAGGGTATAGTATTGTCACATGACCTTCAATTGTTTCATTCAAATTATATGGGCTTTGATTCATGTATCAATATAATATGTAGGATGCCTTTCTAAGGTTAAAACCCAACATCTAATTAGTACATATTTTTTATGAGATCATATATATTATACCCTTTCTTGGAAATAATCCCATGTGTCTTGACATCCCATCCATATGGGCCATATTCCACACTGACCATATTTTATCAGGCCATATTCCCATAGAATCATGCTTCCACCCGGAGTTCCATATTTCTTTCAGGACCCATCATACAATCCTCATAGGGCCATACTTCTAGTGGGGATCTCCTTCATAGGGCCATATTTCTTATGATATCAATCAATTATCATTGGGAAATACTCTAGGTGGGGATCACCTTAATAGGTTCATATTCCTTATGATATCATTCTATCATCAATGGGTCATACTCCTAATGTTGATCACCTATATAGAGCCATTTTTTATAAAATTAATCTATCCACATTGGTCCATACTCCTAATGGGGATCAACTCCAAAAGGCCATATTCCTAATGAAACCAATCCATCCTCATTTAGCCACACTCTTAGAGGAGATCGCCTCCACATTCCCATATTACTTGTGAAAATAACACATCCTCATTCGGCCATATTAAATTAGAGGATAAATAGAAAGGGATAATCATTTATAATACCTACACCAATAATTTCTAGGAACATTTCACGTAGTCATTCTTATTTCATGAATTTAAACTTAATAGATTGGTCCTTGTCACACAACCTTAAAAGGTATGATGTGTCCTATTAAGAGACTCCATACTACATGGGTTATAATTCCTTTTATAAAAATATGTAGGAACCCACTTTATGAGCTCAATACTGACACCATAAACACCTACCACCTTCCTAGATGGAATAAAATCTAGATCACTTAACTATATGGATTTAAAAGACAAAAATCCCTAAACCATCACTACTATGTAAAATGAGTAACATGATGGAGAATATCCGATACATAAAGATGTTTATATCAATATGATTCCTCTGATATGTACAAGTGTTCACATCAGTATTCAAAAACAAATTATTATAAATTTTTGGGAAACCAGTCCCATATTAGGGATTGAGAAACATTCATAAATGTTTCTTAAATCTGTAAGAGAGTCCCATAATAGGAAATAATACCCCCCAATAGGGTATGATGAAATTAAAATCCCATTATATTGATCAATGTGAGTTATAATGAATCACTGGAAAAGAACCACAATGTTTTCCTACCATTTTAAAGTTGGTTTGAAGCTCAATACATATATGAGAACCATTGGGTGTTTCTGGTTCCATGAATAAACACATTAGAAATCGTCTGAGATAGGAGTCATGACCTAAATTCTGGGCCACCCAAGTCTTGGGTTGAAACAATAATTATCATTATTCCTCATCAGATATCAAATAAGAGTAGTTTTATAAATATCTAATGAAACTTCCTTTTAAAAAGTATACTTAATCACTAAACCCTTTAGATTGGAATGAATTGGAAATATTCTTAAGATACACCTTATACTTTTGATATCATCAATAGTTTCTCTAAGTCCATTAATTTTCAACACAAAAACATTCACCCAATAAAATAATGCGTTGACTGATTCATTAAGGTGGGGATTTACATGACATTATATTTTTATAGACTATGTTGGACAAAGTTTCCCCAACACATTAATTACTTTAGTGTTGAAATAAAATTAATTAATAACTCTTTTTTATAAAGCAAAAATTTTTATATTGATTTTAATTCCATGCATGACAACTATGTACACATCCATACATAATAAAAATAAATTATGTTGAAACTGATTATTCTAAATATGAAAGTCCAGACCATCAATGATCATAATTCCTTTTTTGATTCATTGTTATCTCCATGTATTCAAAAGATAGAAAACACCTTCAAACTGAACATTATTCTCTAACAACAATTGTTTACCCTAGAAAAGGAATATACTATGGGGGTATGAATCGGGGTATGATAAATTAAAATTTCCCTTCCCAATGATCCTATTTTCCGGTTAGTCAAAACTCACTTCTCTCCCTCATAGCTAATGAAAGTAAGGAATTAAAGACAAATACAATACATTTTTATGCGGTTCACCTAAACCGAAATATATATAAGGATTATAAACTTAAAGATGTAAAAATATACCAAAATACATTGTAATCACACTGGTTGTTCATATAAAATTATATTAGACTTACTATACCTGTAGGTTTACAACCCTTAAATAATTTAAAACTCCTTACTATCCTCATTCAAAATAACTTCAAATCCTCTTAGTGAACACCTCAGTCTTATATGAACTAAGAAAAAGAGATAACACTAATAATTAAGTATTAATAAGCTTTATATTCATCAACATGATAATATATTTCAATTTTCATCAATATAGACTCCTGGAATGCTCGTTCATTTTCTTCGAAAAAATATTTGTAATTCCCCCTTCTCTCTCACACCCTACAATATATCTTTTTCTTTATATAAGAATGTAATTTTATAATCTCCCAAGAAAATTTATATGTTTACATTGATAAAAAATTAAGTTTTATTTGAGTATGAATACATAATTCATCCATAAATTTCCTTCAAAACAGAGTAAAACAATCAAAATTCAGATTAAGAGATATTTTCTGAGGGAAAAGAAATTTAAAATTAATAAATATTTCATACTCAATATAATAATGGTATGAAATTTTTCATCCCAACACAATCCTATTTGCCTCAAAAAATCATGGCCTCAACCTAATTTATATTCCTCAATTCAAGTCATAATAGCTTCCTTAAAATATATCCACATTCATCATATTATAATTCAGTCCATCATTCATGACATAATGAATGTATTCCAAAGAAATAATAAAATTTAATAGCCACCACATTATGGTGAAATATTTTACTTCATGATATAACATTGATCATTATGGAAGGATACCCTAACCTTTATCCATACTTATCTAAAGTTTTACTCTTATTTAATAATCATAACATAATCTCATTATATTACTATGTAATAGTCCAACCAACACCAGTTAGAGATACACTAAAAAATCACAACATGACTATTACAACGCACTAATTTAACTATAATACAAACTTTTTCAAAACATTTCCTTTAATATAAATCACAATGTGATCCTTATTACATCGAAAAATAATTTTTATATGGTATATAACTTGTACACATAACTCTAAACTTACCCAAAACTCCCTAAAGAAAATTATCATGATTTATTGAGTCTTTAAGAATACACTTCACCAGTGTTTCTTACAAACATAACCCAAAAATTCATATGAGTATTTTTTTTCTATGAATTATCATTAATAAAAAATCCTCATAAATAATGAAGGTGGTATAAAACCACTCTGGGATGGAAGACCTACCAACATGAATAAGTGATAACACCAAATAAGGGACCCATATCAGACTTGAAAAAGAAAAATGATTGGGGATGAGATATTTATAGACTCAAATACCAAGGAATAACCAACACCTGAGATTCAAAAAATAGAAATAAAAAACATGTATATAGTGAGTATAGGGGAAAATAGAATAAAAGGAAAACCAAAATGGGTGGAAAGTAGTGAGAAAGGATTTAGAGACAACAAAATGAAAGGAAAAGGATAGGGAAATAATATCAATCTTGAACCCTAGAAAATAATTTTCTCAGGAAAAAGTGAAGTGTGAGAGTATAAAGATATAGAAGGGCACAAGGATAACTAAAAATTTAAACATCATTTTAATGATCCCAAATTACTAATTGAAAACTTGAGCATACAAAGATTTTTTATACCAATTATCATGTCACACAAAATAACGTCATATATTAGAGAATTAAAATCATATTTCATAAAGAGTTGAAGTCCAAATATTAATGAAAATTTTCACATTTTTTATCACACTTTTATAATTATGTTTGATATATTGAAATATCATGATAAAGAAAATTGAGAATATACATAAAATAATTGCGTAAAGTGGGATTTATATTTTAATGGATAAAACACACCTAAATCAATTGATTAATGTATATCCCACTCCATACTATTTGTAAATTTAACCTAGAGATAAAACACAAAAAATAAGTTATTTTTGTAAATTTGATTATAAAAAAATTATATCTTGGAGAGAAGATATGATAAATATATTTTTTATTATTTATAGTCAATATTCATTTGTCTAGAACCTGAATTCTCAAAAATTTCATAGAATCTGATGTTAGAAAAACAAATTTGGACTTTATTAATAAATAATAGATTTTTTATATGTCACAAAAAAAATATTTATTTAATGTTAATAAAATACATAAATATTAAATTTTAAATAGTATTAATAAATTTTTAGAGTAAAACTTTTTTTTACTAAAAAATATTTCTTTTTCTAAGGAAT
Organism: Viscum album; assembly: GCA_963277665.1. Lineage (NCBI taxonomy): Eukaryota > Viridiplantae > Streptophyta > Magnoliopsida > Santalales > Viscaceae > Viscum > Viscum album. Next base: position 976,841 of record CAUJRU010000260.1, on the reverse strand, counting down.
CATTGAAATTTCATATCTATTAATCATTAAGTTTTTATGTATAAATTTTCAATTTATATCCAAAATCAAATAATGATAATGATATTACTTCAAAAACTTAAAAAATGCGATCAATATTCATTTTTTTGGATATTTTGGACCCATGATGACATGAAGTATGAAAAACTATTATTTAGGTGATATAGATAATAAATATACTCTAAGATATACTCAATCTAATCATATGCATCAATATTGATCACAATATAAATCCTCTAAAGATGATCAATTTAAGTTAATATTTTATCGATATCAACTTAAAAATTGATATTACTGTACCCATTATTACCATTGATTATTTTTTTCTCCCTATATTTATTCCAACACTAGAATCTTTGATCAAACCCAGGACTCACTAGATAGTATTCTAACTGTGATACTATAACCTTCATCAACAAAACACATTTTACACAATAGTGTAAAATATTTTCCTAGTATTTTATATATTCTAGTAAAAATTTAATAATTTTTTTACTCTAAACAATTATTATTATGTTAATTAACTCATAGAAATTAATTTATTTTCTATTATATATCAATCTATCAAAAATCCATGAGAAATAATTTTATTATGAAACACACACCCACCCACCCACCCACACATGCATGCGCAAGCTTACACCCATGCATGAAAATGACCATATCCACAAGGACACACACATATTTCCATCTTCACATTCTCACCAACATAAAACCATGCACATGATTGTACATGCACAGGCGCAGACACACGCCCTGTGTGCATGCCCACATGAACTCACCCACCGATTCCCATGACCATTCATGTACATGAAAAAAACATGAACATTCCTATGTACATACCCATTTCCAAATACCCCCTCACATGTAAATTTCTATGGACACACACAAATTTCCACACCCTATGCACACAGACACACACACCCACACCTCTAAGAACACCCACACCCACACCCACACCCACAACCACATGCATATAACCAAAATCACACTCATGAGTACACACCCAAAAACACTCACACATGAAAATGATCACACACACACACACACACACATGCACATGTACCCACCCACTCTGAAGTTCCCCTTGACCCACACTTTTATATTTGGTGTTATACATACATAATTTTAATATATCAAAAGAATTTAAACCAACTTAAATAATAAAAATTTCAAGGTATTTGGGAACTAAGAAGATAATACATAATCATCATAAACTTATATCATATAATTTAATCAAATCCTTTGTTGATGAGAACTTATAAGTTGATCCAAATCATTTTTACACTTGTGATTGCCTGGGGAAATGGGAAAATATAAGAAAAAAGTTAGATAAAATTCTTAGTAAGGGGTAAAACATAATCAATGTGGCATATAATAATTATCAATAGATTATAAAAAATCCAGAGACACAATCATAAGAGATATGACATGATTAACAGAATAAGATCATGGAATCATAAGAAGTGAATACATGGGAAAAAATATAATAATAATAAAACATGAAATAGAGAATTAAAACCATAATATATTATTATAAAAGAATAAAAAATACTATGGAATAAGGATTTGAAATAAAAAGAAAATAATCTGAATCATGGAAACAAGACCTATCCCACTAGGACCCCACATGGGTTGATAGTAAGCTGATTGTGCCACCCCAATCCCTCATTAAATATGTCCGAGGCTGATAACTATCACTATAGAGGCTTAAACATACATCATAGGTATTTTTATATATCAACTTATAATAAATATTTAATAAGAGTACACTAAATATTAATAAAAATCACTATATATATAAATAATTATATGATATATATTATAATGAATTCATTTGAAAATAACTATAAAATAAAACATCCCATGAATTAAAACCAATGGGTTTCCAATAAATATGAAATAGATACCTTGTAAAGTGGATATAAAAAGTGGGATATCCTCACTTTTCTATAAGAACTATTGGGAATATTGTTTCATCAATAACTGCCACCATCTATAACCATAAAGTTCCACAAAAAATTATATCTATAAAAATAAACTCTTTAGAACTTTGAGAGGCTAAAAATAAGGTAATAAAAAAAAATCATAGATATCATTTATAGGAAAAACATGGGAATATAGAGACATATACTATAATTTCAACTCATTTCCATAAAAAACTGTATCTTATAATTAACCAAGGAACTCAGGATAACTTATTAATGAAAGATCCAAAATTAAAAAATCTAGATTTATGTCACACCTTGTTAGTGATCATGGATATAGGTAGGATCATCAATTAACTATATTTTAGCTTTATAAAGCTCATATGCTGAGGAAACCCAATAATTTCATATAATACATGATTTTCTAATCATCTAGCACCTCCCAAATATAATTTCCCCATCCTAGAATTGTAGAGTCTAACCAAATATCTTTAGGGTAATGTATATCTAATTAGGGAGTATTGTTTCATAGAAAAACATATTCCTTAATGTTGGAATCAAAATAAACATTTCCTAGGAGTATTTGAGGAAGGAATGACTGGTTCAGAGCGAATCTGGGCCAAAATGGCCCAAAAATCCATCTAAGGGACTGGATTTGTTATGGTAACCACCTTTGAAAATGGAAAAATATTTCTAAGGCCCTGAACATGTGAAGGTTTAATAGTAACCTCCATATAGAGTAAGTTCAGATTCATGGATCTCCCTTAGTGAACACATGGAGGTTTGATGATAAACTTTTCACAACATAACTTAGATTCACAAAGACCTACCTATTCTTGAAGCACATATAGCTTCGTGAAGGCCACCATCCTTTGTGAAACTAATGACCCCGCCTCTATTGAGTCTATAAATACCACCTTCTTACTCTATTTAAGGGGTCGTGACCTTTCAGATTCCAATAAATGCTCTAAGTTCGTGACACTCCTATGCTCCATGAACGAAATAGGACATAGACCTTCAAATGTATCCATCATTCACAAAACCACCTCCCATGGGTTTTTGAGTACATAAAACCATAGTGCAGATGACTTTTATGAATTTCCATGACCTTAATTGAAGAAAAAATCCCCATGTGGCCCTTGGTGTTTCGCGAGACACCTATCCTTCATGAACCCAACCCCATGGGGAGTAAGAATGTACCCTGAGGCAGGGGAACCCTATATTGTGAAGCATAGTTGTTCATGAGACCTAGGACCTCTAAGAATCCCCAACCTTCATGAAAACCCTATCTTCACACCATATAGTCCATTCAAAAGGTGGTGGGCCCCTGAACCCCTACTCGCGATCAATATAGAAATGCAGTCCCGGACCTCTGGCCTGGTCCTTTCGCTACTCTCACAGACCCCCAAGAAAAATTGAGAGTCACATCATAAACTTTTCAGGTTGGGTTGAAGAAATTTTGGAATGCACCTTATATATCCCCAAAGTCTACCCCATTTAATACCAAAAGTCAAGATACTCCTCTACACTCCTTGAAATACCTTGATTCGACCTACCCCTCTTGGTCCCTTTCCCATTCTAAGAGTTGAGTTTCTCCTCTTCAATTCCTTAAGTTTATTGAATTGAGATACTCCTCAAGAAACTTCTGAAACCTCATCACATGAATCCTATGCCATAATGAATCAGAGAGGGCCACTATTGCATAATTCCTACTCCATCCATTTCTAGGTATCTTCTTTGAAACATTCTACACTACATGAATTTAAAATGTAGTATACAATATACGAAAAATAATAGGATTCCATCCCTAAAAAACATGAGATTCCTTATGTGTTAAGCATAATATGCCTCATTCCATGATCATGATATGATCCCCTTAGTCATCAATTCATTATTTTAAACTATAGTATACCTTACATAATTATAATAGGATTCCTCCTATGGAAATAATGAGATGCCTTATGAGTCAAGCATAAGAATAATCATCTAATAATCATGATATGACACCCAAACATCAACCACAAGCATCCATATTAAATTTAAGCACCAATCATATCCCTAGAACCATTATAAAGTCAAGATTCCCTCATAAACCGACATGGGTAAGTGGAACGATAATCCCTAGAGTGCAATGCATACATATTCCTCAACCCACCAGTAGGTCAAGATGCCCTCTTGACTATAATTGAGGAGGAAAGGATAAGAAAACCAATGCATAATCCCCATACACCACATCCCTTCACATGATGTTAAACTATAACCTTACCATATTCCTAGAACATTAGATTATTTCTTGACCATACTTGAGGAGGAATGGATGAAAAATCAATTCATAAGCCCCACACACCACATCCTTTCACATGATGTTAAAATATAACCTTACCCTATGCCAAGAAAATGGGATTCATCTCGACCAAACTTGAGGAGGAAAAGATGATAAGTTTAATGCATAATCCCCATACACCTCACCATTTCACATAAAATTAAAATGTAACCTTACCCAAGAATCTACCACATGTAATCCCCAATCATGACACCACTACCCCAAGAATCACCCTGGGCAGCTTCCACACATAATCCCCATAGCATATCCAAAAGAGTGATCCTCTTGTATTGGGACGCTTCTACACATAATCTCCATACCATATCTTGTAGTGTGATCCTCTTATAGTGGTAATATCCCACACATAAGCCCTAATCACATCATTACTTCTCATAGGATCACCCTATGAAGCTTCCACACATAATCCCCACACCATCCCTCGTTGATGCTCCTTCCACGACATGAGCATCCTTACCACATGGCGTCAACATGCATGGATCGATCCTATCAAATGGCCATAAACTGAAGAAATAAACTATTCAGATTTTGATCCCTATCTCTTAAATAGGGTACATAGGATGCCTCTATAAGGTTTAATTCCAACATCATCCTCGTGTGAAATATTCCCTCCCAAGTACACACCTTATCAATCAGTCTCAACAAGAAATTTTGATATGTCTCCACAAGACATTAATCATGTGACCTGATCAGTATCAACATGACATTATGATCTATCTCCATGTAACATTAATCCCATGACCTGATCTATCTCAATAGGATGTTTTGATCCATTTCTACAAGATGATAAACCTTTACAGTGATCCATAATCCCTACCCCATGAAAAAAACATGGGATTCCTGAGGTAAAAATCCTTGGAATATTACAACCTTGGCACCAATTACCTCATGGACACCATAAGATTCCTTGGGTTCTATGCCAAAGATGACTGACATGAGATTTCCTCTAAAAGAAGAAGAATTTATAGGGTCCCAATACACTCAATGTTCAAAGATGCATAAACATGAATGAGGTTACCATATTCTACAACTGAAGGATTCTATTCTATTGAGATATAAGCATTATAATTAACTATCATCCACCTTGAGATTTCCCTAAGAATGAGTTTCATGAACATGACTCAATTCTATGAGGGAGACCCAGACTATAACGAAATATCCAAGGAGGAATCCATGTATGGAGGAACCAATATCCCATCATAATGTTTTGATAAAGGATCCAACATCACCCACCATAGTGGTAGAGTCCACATGCATTTGGAATGAGGTAATGTAGGGAAATAAATATGGGTCAGTGTGATGATACACACCCTAGCTGCAAAAGAATGAGAAACACCCAATGCATGGGAAAAAAACTAGCTCTATTACTAATAATGACATCCCTATGTAATATAATGGTGGACTAATGACTCATTGAATTGTTTATTCTAGTTTATGGTGTCATTTACCACTATAGATAATCCAAACCTCATCCTTGGTGGTAATGTGTTTTCAAGGGGGTTACCAACCTCATTTCCGCTTTAGATATCCCTCCCAAATCCATATTTATCTCCACAAAGATAAGGATACAAAACTACCCAAAATGAATATAAAATAAGAATTTATTTTTATGAGGTTTGAAACCTCATGTTATACATGAAATTTTTTTAGAATATACTTTTCATGTGTCTGTTTCTAACATCCAAATGATAGGTTATTGAAACTATTATAGAATGCACAACACATGGGATATACGTTGAAGTAAACTATGTGTGGTCCTTGTCCAGTGGAAAGATGTGTACCAGAGCTACATGATCCATGTGAGGTTGAAATATAGGGAATGTATAGGTAGGTTACATAATTTATGGGTCCCATTGATCTAACTAGTGTATAATACCAGTACATTCTACATCGTACTGCTCGAATACATGATATGTACTATAACACATGATGTATGGAATGATGTTCCTAAGATGGTTTGTACTTATCTAGAGTCTTTTTTTGTGTACTTTGGTATATATAATTTAAATTATGATACATGATTTTTAAAATCATGAGGGATTGTCGATGTTTACATTGAGTACACACTAATGCATCTTGTTAGATGTATACGATGTGTCTTCCATACCACATGGTGTGTGGGACCAAAGTGTTTACCTACTGTGTACTCATGTAAAAAATAGGGTATATGGTCCTAAGATATATGTCATGTAATTTTTAGTCACATGTTGTGTGATATTTAGGAAAATGTGAATCCCCAACATGAAAGAATTCAAAATGCACCACGTGTGACCAAGTGGGATACAAGGTGTGTAGTTGGGATTTAAAGATCCAGATCATAAAATCTTCTATATTTCATGTTGTAACCACCACCTTTTCCCAAATATCTAACAAAAAATTTAATAAATTTTGATCATGATGCCCCCAATTCCCCTACTAGTGTTCATTAGATAGATTTATGGCTTTCCACCACCCCATTCATCACCATCACCCCCTACATCAAATCCATCATAAAAAAACTCAATTAAAACCTCTTATCAAATTACTTATACCCAAAGATAACCCAATATACATACAATACTTTTTATAGTTATATTTATATATTTTTTAAATATTTTATAAAGTATGGAGAAAGAGGGAATTGAAGGATGGTGATTGGTAGGAAGTCCAATCACCCAAAAATAGGACAACATGCACATTTTTTAAAGAATACTATATAAAGGATGTAGAATAATATGTTTGAGAATGAAAAATTTCTCCATTCTATACTAATCATCATTTTACATTGTTTTTTTTATCATGTGTTGATCACAATCCACGAAATAAACATTATTATATTGATATTAATAATATCATTATTGAATCTATAACACAATTATGAATCTAAATGATTCATAAAAAAATCATTAGAAATAATTCATGTATAAATTCACAATGAAAATAAGTTATTAAAATTATTTCCTTGAAAAAATATCTTATACTAACAAGCTTTACAAAGGCCAATTATTAACCACAAAAATATAAGACGATGCATATATATCAGTATCACAATATATTATAACCATGGGTCACCCTTATAAAAAGAATTTATGCATTCCTTAAAAATAATAAGAACCAAAAAACTCATCCACACCCATATCATGTAAATCCTAGTTTACTATCTGATGGTTAATTCACTAAGACTTGATGGAGGTTATATCCACTTTTTATAATTGGGGGTCCCACTCACCACTGAAGGTGGGATACACCTCATTTTATAAATTGTATAATACCTTAAAATGATAGAAACTAGTAATAATTCCATACCAAGGATGATACTCCTAGTTCTCATCTCCACCATGGAGATATAAAATTAAAGGAATATTTTTCCAGCAATGATATATTCAATCCATTTGAAGGTGAGAGTGAGAGATAATTGTTATCTATGGAAATTATCCAATCGATCATGTCTAGTTATAGGTTCCATAATAATATATAACCCACAAAAAAATGTAGTAAGGATAGCTCAGGATTATGTAAATGGGTATGGGGGCTTGTAAAAATAACAAAAACCGTACTTCAAACGACACCAACATTATCTGATCATAGCCTTATATTACATGTATCTTTCGAAATATCTTCCTACTAGTGCCCTAAAACTAAAAACAGCCACCTAAAGGCGTTTTTGGTGGATGTGAATTGAATAATCACCCACCTCCAAATACTTCTACAATATAATATCCTTGTATGAAATCACCTATTGGTAGGCTACTATGCATACAATGAAAGGGTTACTGGTTCAAAACTATATTTAACATAGGGTTTTTACCATTTAATGGATCACTATATATATATATATAACCATGACTTGTTACCAAAACTAGGGTGCATATCTACCTAAAAACACTATACTATCGACACCTTCTAAAGGACTCTGACATAGATGGGGGAAGTGTGGTAACACAACCCCAACCTAATTCCTCTATTTTAAATCTCCTCTTGAATGAATGAGATTGAATAAATACACTATGAATGATGTCCAGAGAGTACCTAAAAAGTCATATGGGCCAAAAAATATAGTCAAACATAGTCATTCTACCGTGTGAAGAGCCCAAAATATTCTGAACAAGTACTATACTCAACATCCTAACATGGGACCCCATTCTGGTTAAGGGATCAAACTCCAAACATTATATTGTATTCCTATTGTTTATTTTAGAAAAAAATAATCTAATAATAACTATACCTGACATGTAGGGGACTTAAGAAAAAACATCATCATGTCAATTAATGTCTAGAATTTATATAATATGTGATTCACTTACTCTAAGAAACCCTATTTAAAAGGAGGTCTAGATAGATCATGGAATCTAGAAAGCCTCTACTACTAGAAACAATAAACCACACCAAGCCTATGGGTTGTATCATCCAACTCAATGGAAACTAACATCTACTATATAAGAATTTCTATACTAAGTACAGAGGTAATATATTCTACCTCAACTCATGGGAAAAGGATATATCTCATTAAAGTTTCAAAATATATAACCTTTCACTCAATCAATTAATGGTGAGAGGCACAATCACCAACACAAGCTCATAAAAATAGTGCCTCTAGATATGAGTAAGCTAATTGTTAGTGGAATCCTATATTCGATAGGATGAACCCAAAATTATTAAATAATAGTCAGTAAAGATGAAATAGGAAGGGAATGAAAGATCAAAACAATCCTCTTAATAATTTGATTAACCAATAAAAACACATATGTTAATTACATTTTAATGGCATTGAATGTTCATTTTTGATCTTATGTTCCCGAGTTAGTGGATTTTAATTTTGTACATCCATTCTCATTATTTGTGCACTTCATGCCTAATGTACACCAATTTAGGCCCAATGAATCATCTGATTTTAAGGAATGTAATTATCTATATTTTAATTTAAAATTTTGTTAAATTTATCTACAATTCAATATGAACATTATTCATTTAGGGATCAATGGAGGATTCATAAAGGATGATGGGGATATTTGGTGATGAAAGGAAACAATTCTGGAGAAGGCAGATTGGACACTAGCCCGCTGATGAGAATGTGGGGACCAAAATATAGGCCTAATGAAGCCCATATTTTATGGAATTCTAGAATACATATATAGTAACAAATCATTATTCAGGATCCTGTACTAATTTGGCCTCCATTATGGCTATTAAGGCAGTCCAAATAAAATATCAAAATCTTGGCCAGAATCTGTGGTTCAGAATGTTAACCCACTAAATCTTCCATACCTCCCAATGCACAACATAAAATTGGCCCAAATTTTACATGCGGTTAGGATACATCAGGGAATAAAATTTATGTTTCTATAGCCCACTCTAATTATTCCATCTAGAAGGTCACTTCGACACATCTATTCGGTGAATGCAAGATGTCTTCCACTTCAGGTAAAAGGAGGAAATAAATTTTTATCCACTAATTTCCACCACCCTAAGGCCTAAATTAATTTAATAATTGGGAATAAATTGATTGAGGATCAGCCTAAGGCTTCCCAATTTCCTGTTTAAGGAAGTGGTGGTGAGGGGGAAGGGATCTCTTATGATTGATGTAATGTTATAATGCCAAAGTTCCTTTGTAATGTTTTTAATTTTCATGTAAGTTTCTTTTTGTATTTATATGTTATTAATCAACATATTTCTCTTATATTCTACCCATTTATTTCAATAAAACTCTATAATAAAAAATAACAGTGATATCTCTATGTTTTTGTTAATTATTTCACACATAGGTGTGAATTTCATTCACGCACACGGAGGAGTGCTCGTTATTTCCACAATTTTAATTTCTTTAATCTAATTCTTGTAAGCCATCTTCTGAACACCATTGAGAGTATACCATCAAATGAGGGATAAACCTTTAATGGGTTTATCTTAAAAATATTAAAAGGTTGTATTTAATTTTATTTTATGAATGAATTGTTGTTAATTGGATAACTAATTTAAGACTTCCATTCTTCAGTAACTTCCACTCTTCAACTTCACTGTGTATGAAGAAGATAAATCCAAGTACTAAAATGACCATATACCTTGTAGAGATCATTAATTTGGTTATATAAGTGTGTAGGGGATTATTAATTGAGTTTAGTTAGCGTCAAACCAGAAAATTATGAAAGTAGTGTTTTTTTCGAAAAATGGATTCATCAAGAATTAATAAAACCAAAATTGTCTATAGAAGTAAAATTCATTCAATCCACCCTGAGAATAATCCGAAGATCAACCCATTTTCATTGAATTTAATTGAATTAGGTTTCTTAGTATTCTTTAAAACCATCTAAAATCAAAACCTAGTTGGCCACTTCATAGTAAAAAATCCATCTCATAGGTTGTGTATCTTAGGTATCTTCTTAGGTCTCAGTGGATTCGACAACCCAAGCTAGACTATAAGGACAATTCTACCATCATCTCTTAGGTAAATTTTAGCATGAATCCAATTTTGGAACCGTTTTGGGGACCAAGTATGTACCACAGACCAAAACCTTCTTTACTCACCCAAATTCATCTATTCTCACCCAAGATTTCTTATCTTGTCCCTTTCCCGATTTTTTTCCTTTTGGCGCATGTCCGCCTACACCCACGATAATTTAAACAGACTAGTTAGGGTGGAAAGTCCTAGGATATGGGAGTCAAGTAAACCTAGGGGATTTTTTCCATTAGATCCTAATATTCTTAATACCCCAGAATCAAAAATTTAATCAATTCTAATGAAGGGTCTTCCAAGAAATAAAATTGTAAATCCTAGGGGAAATCAAATGGGAAACAAAAATAAAGAAGATCCAAACCTAAGGAATGTAGTCGATCACACCATGAATGAGTACCTCACTCCAGATTGGACCAATTCCCCCCTCATGAATCAGACACAATTACCTAAGATATATCAATTACATCTTTAAACCCTATATCCTAAACCACCTTCCATCCTTTCACGGGATGGAGTCTGAGATGCCTTACCTTCATGTTAAGTAGTTAATTGACATTTTAGGAACCATGTATCCCCCACATCAACTAGAATCAGATAAGATGAGGCTCTTTCCTTTTTCATTGAAGGATTGAGCTAAAAATTGGATAACAACTTGAGACCTACATTAATTCACTCATGAGACCAATTTCAAAGAGAATTCTATAAAAAATACTTCCCCCATCACAAAAAAATTGCACTTAAAAAGTTCATTCAAAACTTTTTTAAAAAAGAGGTAGAGTCATTCTATGAAACATTGGATAGGTTCAAAGACACCCTAAAAATGGTTACACACCATGGTTTTTATATTCTTGAACAAGTGAGAATTTTCTATGAAGGGTTTGTACTGGATAACAAACAATTCATTGACATGATGTGTAATGAAACCTTTTAAAACAAAGCCCCAAATGATTCTTACGAGTATCTAGAAATCCTTTCTAAAAAAACAAACATGGGGAACTTTAACTTATTCTAAAAATCCATAAAGAAATACTATAATTCATACACTTAGAGAAGAAGAAATCCTTGGGGCTAAACTCAAAACACTCTCTAGTAAGGTTGAAGAGATAGACCTTAAGAAACTCTATGAAATACAAATTGTAGACCCTATTTGCACAATTTGTGAAAAACATGACCATAAGACAGAAAACTGCCCAACCATTCCATACATCAAGGTTTTTTTAGGAGGACCCCTAGTGGAAGTAAATGATTTGAACTTTAAAAAGCCTCAATACCAAAACACCTTCAACCCAAGGTATAATGACCACCAGGCTTCTGTTGGGAAGATAACCAAAAACCCAGCTAACCATAAGGACATAATCTTTACACCCATCAGAATTTCCAAACCCATAACCAGTTCCAAACCCAACCCATCCAATACCAGAAGCCACTGGTCCATTTTCAATAAACCATCCCACCTCCAAAATATCACCCCTGGTATAAACCAATATTCTCAATCCCCAAACCAAACTATTCCACAAATCCTACTAGAACAACTGTGCAAAAAAATGGAAAGGATGAACTTGGAAGTCTCTTCCCTAAAAAAATAACTTCAAACCATCAAAATTGGAAAGGTTCCCATGCCTACACAATCCATTCCACAACAAACAATAAGAGGAGATTCAAGTTGCACTCAAATAACTCATGAACAAATAAAGGATGTGACCGTTTTAAGAAGTGGTAAATCAATTGAGAAACATGAACAACTAATTCAGAACCCATCTAAAGATTCAAACTTAGATGAAAATTCAAATGAAACAAATGATCAAACTGAAAAACATGATAACATTTTCAAAGAAACAACTCTTCAACAAAAAACCCCACAAACTTCACCATTTCTTCAATTCATGAGGGGGATAACCAAGCCTGAATTGAGTGAAAAATTGAGGGAGATCTTCTCACAATTAAAGTTAAACATTACCCTTCTTGATGCAATCCAAACCATACCTGCCTACTCAAAGTACCTTAAGGAATTGTGCACTTTTAAAAAAAAAAATTCACATAAAAACCAAGTCATTTTGACTACTAATGTGAGTACCACAATTCAAGGGACCATTCATCGTAAGTTGAAAGACCCGGGTTGCCCTTACATCAATGTTGAACTAGGAGAGAGAAAAGTTGTCAAGGCCTTGTGTGACCTAGGTGCTAGTGTCAATCTCATCCCCTATGCTGTGTACTACCAGTCAGGCTTAGAAGAGCTCCAACCCACATCTGTCACACTTCAACTTGCTAATTGTAGCATTAGGGTTCCAAAGGGGATTTTAAGGACATTCTGGTAAAGGTTGAAAACTTAATATACCCTTCTGACTTCATTGTCCTTGAAAACCATCCAAACTTAGGAAATAAAGAACAAACCCCAATAATAATTGGTCGTACTTTCCTTGAAGCAATCAACTCTGTTATCCTAGTTTGAAATAAGAACATGACTATCACCTTTGGAAACATTATTCTAGACTTGAACATCTATAATGCAAGCTCATAAATAGGGGATGATGAGGACATTCATGAAGGAAACAGGATAGCAATCATTGATAATGAATCCGTAGAACATCAAGGAATATTTGATGGATGTTTAAGTGAGGATGAGATTGATTTAATTTGTTCACATGAATGATGTTTATCTCCTTGGCTTGAATAATTTTCAAATTTCTCTTATCATGAAGTCTTAGATTCAACAATCAGTGAAACCTTTCAGGAAACCACTTTTATGGAGACCAATCAAACTTCCTTCCCTAAATCTAATCAAACCAATATTGTAGCTGAATCTTCTACACATGGGGATTAGATTCTATCTAAAACCCTAGAAAAAAATTGATCTTGATCCAATTTACCAATCTTCTGCTGAAATTTTGAACCAACCTGATCTTGAATTGAAAGAAATTCCTTCTGTACTTAAGTATGTCTTTCTAGGAGAAAATGGAACACATCATATTGTCATTTCTTCTTCTCTTCAAGCCGATCATGACAAGATGATTATAGATGTTTTTAAGAAACACAAGAAAGACATTGGATGGACCCTATCTAATATTCCTAGGATTATCCCACTTATAGGGACTCATAGGATTGTTTTGGAATCTGATTCAAATCCACGTCATCAACCTCACTGGCGACTCAATCCTAATGTCAGGGAAGTAGTGAGAAAATAACTTCTGAAATTGTTAAAAGCTGGTATCATATATACCATAGTTGAGAGTGAGTGGGTAATCCCAATACAAGTGGTTCAAAAGAAGTCCATAATCACAGTGATAACCAATAAGGATAGATACATTCTTCCAACTAGGGTGAGTAGTGGCTGGAGTGTCTTCATTGACTGTAGGAAGCTAAAATCATATACCAAGAAGGGCCATTTCCCCTTACCATTCATTGTCCAAATCCTTGAGAGTCGTAGGTCACGCCTTCTACCGTTTCTTAGATGGGTACTCAGGGTATAATAAAATTGAGGTCTCCTTAGAGGATCAAGGGAAGACTACATTCACCTGTCCATTCAACACCTTTCCTTTCAAATGCATGCCCTTCGGATTATGTAATTCCCCTGGAACCTTCCACAGTGCATGATGGGAATCTTCTCAGACATGGTAGGGGATTTTCTAGAGGTCTTCATAGATGACTTCTCTATGTTTGGGGATATATTTGAGGGATGTATAAGGAATGTGGAGAGAGTCTTGTCAAGATGTGAGGAAAATAATTTTGTCCTAAACTAAGAAAAATGTAATTTCATGGTTAAGGAGGGACTAGTACTTGGCCATATAGTCTTTGGTAGAGGGATAGAAGTTGATAAATCAAAGGTTTAAATAATTCGTAACCTTCCATCACCCAAAAAATTTCAAGGAAGTTAGGTCCTTCTTAGGACATGAATGATTCTATAGAAGGTTAATTAGGAATTTTAGCTCTATTTCTCTACCACTTTGTGATCTTTTGGTGAAAGATGCTCTATTTTTATGGAAAAAAATTAGTGAGGAATCATTCTATACACTAAAGTCAACTCTTATCTCTCAACCTATCATGAAAGTCCCAAATTGGAATCTTCCATTCGAACTCATGCGTGATGCGAGTGACTTCGCTGTTGGAGCTGTATTAGGTCAACGGTGTGAGAAAACTCCATGTGTCATCGCTTATGTAAGAAAATCACTAAATGATGCACAAATCAACTACACCACCACTGAGAAGGAGTTACTTTCTGTAGTTTTTTCCTTAGAAAAGTTTAGGTCCTACCTCTTAGGATCCCCCATCACTGTGTTCACTGACCATTCTGCACTAAAATACTTCTTCTAAAAACAAGATGATAAGGATAGACTGATTATGTGGGTCCTTATCTTACAATAATTTTACCTCCCAATCAAGGGAAAAAAGGTGTTTAAATTTTTTGTAGCTAATAATCTCTCTAGGATAGAATTTAATAAAAAATTATCTCACGTTTATGTGTCTGATTCATTCCATGATGAACACCTATACTCTGTGAGTGACTGACCTTGGTATGCCGACATAGCCAACTTCTTAGTTATGGGAGTCATTCCAAAATTAGTAGGGACTCAAGATCAAAATAAATTCCTTTATTATGTTAGGAACTATGTGTTCGATGATCCATACCTCTATAAGTTCTTCCCTGACCAAGTCATTATGAGGTGTGTCCCAAAATCTGAAAAAGTGTCCATCCTTAAATTCTGTCATAGTGAGGCGTTTGGAGGTCACTTTTCATCTAAGAAAACATATGCTAAGGTTCTTCAGTGTGGTCTCTTCTAGACCACCCTCTCAAGGGACTCTTACACATTTTTTCAATGCTGTCCTAAGTGTCAACAGGTAGGGTACATCACAAAAAGGAATCAAATCCACTCACTCCCATCTTAGTGATTGAAATCATTGATTGCTGGGGAGTAGATTTCATGTTCCCTTCTCAAACTCTAGGGGATATCTATACATAGATTTAGCTATAGATTATGTCTCCAAATGGGTTGAGGCCATTCCTAAAAAATAAAATGATCATCAAACTATGAATATATTTCTCAAGGAAAACATCTTCTCTAGATTTGGAATTCCTAGGGATATCATTAGTGATCATGGAACTCATTTTTGTAATCTTCCATTCTCATCACTCATGGAAAAATATGGAATTTCTCACAAAGTTACCACTGCTAACCACCAATATACCAATGGTCAAGCTGAGTTAGCCAATCGAGAAATCAAAAAAATTCTTGAGAAAACTCTTAATCCATCTTGGAAAAATAGATTGAACAAACTCTTAGATACTCTTTGGGCCTATCAAACCGCATATAAAACCACTTTAGTAATTTCCCCATATAGGTTGGTTTATGGTAAATCAAGACATTTTCCAGTGGAGATTGAACATAATGCCTTTTAGGAAATTAAGAAAATGAATTATGACCTCTCATTGGATGAAATAAAAAGTAAATTAGATCTCAATGAACTTGAGGAACTTAGGATGGAGGCTTATAAAAATTCAAGGCTCAATAAAGAAAAAGTACAAGATTACCGATCTCAAAACTTAAAACCAAACACATTGAATGGGGAAAACCTGTTCTTTTGTATAATTCTAAACTTCACTTACACCTATGAAAATTGAGGTCTAGATGGTCAGGTCCATACATAGTGCATAAGGTGTACCCCCATGGGGCTGTTGAAATTCAAGATCCCACCAATGGTCAAACATTTAAAGTTAATGGTCGCAGAGTCAAACCATTCATAGAACCATTCCAAAAACATGAAGTTGATGAAGAATTGTGTGAACCTACCTTAGATGACGAAAATAATTATTCAATTATGGGTCCAAGTCGAGTTAACGATGTTAAAAAGAGTGCTTCATGGGAGGAAACCTATGGTTTTCAAGTTTCCAATCATTTTTTTTTATTTTAATCAACATTATATTTCAAATAGGATTAGTGGATCATTTTGATATAATTTTATTCTACCTCAGATAGTTGACCTTTTCTTCTCTTATGAGTATCAATGTGTATGAAAGGGGAGCACCGTAATCATCCGTGTCACTCGGTGTGATCCCTGAGTACTAACTTACCCAGAAATTTAAAAAAAGACAATGTATCATCAGTTTTATTTAAAAAAAAGGAAAACTATAAAAATGATTAGACTTGGTATTAAATAAATTGTTGTGTTTTTTTGTCTGGTTTGTTCTTGTTTGTATGGCTCAGGGACTATTTTGGGTGATACATATTCAACCAAGGAGGTGCCTACATCTCCCATGAGAGAAAATAGTGATTTGGGAGAACCAAATTCATCATCATGAAGACACCAGGTGAACTTGTTCCATGACCTTTCCAACTCATTCCCCCTCACCCGCTTTCTCCTCTATTTTTATTTTAAGAAACTAGGGACAATTTCATTCTAAGTTGGGGGGGTGTGGAAATAAAATGTTTGTTAAAAAAACAATGAGAAAAATAATAAGTAAAATTTCTTTATCACTAAAATAACAACATATTTTCTCACATTAAAAATACATAAAAAATAATTTTTATTTCCTTTACTCTTAATTTAATTCATGATTAATTTTACAAGAATTGATTTTGGAATTTTGGTTGTCCAATGAGAATTTTCATCATTTTTATTTTCATCTATTAAATCAAAATGAAACAATGCACGTCCTCTAGACTGTGGGGTACTAATTTGAATTATTGGGGTCCCATAAAAAATATCATAGGCTGGTTTGACTTTTATGAATAATATGAATATTCAAAAAAAAAAAAAAAATTTGTGCATAGTGCAATTGATTGATAAAATGTGAGGCTTTCAACACTTGGTAATCGTGACTCTAGAGTTGTATAGCCCTAATTGTTTCACACTATCTCTATTTATGGTAATATGACTTTGTTTTTAATCAAGTTATCTTGAGATGATGCCTGAGTATGTGGGCTTCACTTGGTGCCCTAAAGCCTTTGAGCTTGGGAGTCATCAGCAAAGTCTTGCTACATGGGTTAATTTGACTAACTACAATCTCAATTAATATGGAAACATTTCAAAAAAAAAATGAATACTCATATTAGGATTAAATTTGATTCTACCTAGCACTTCCATGATTTCCCCCTTGAATAAAAATGAACACCCATATCTATTGTAATTAACAACACATCATTCCTCCTAATTGAGTTGGATGAAGTATGATGATGGATTTGATCAAAGGAATGGGATTGATATTGGGATATAATTTTAAATTTATCTTGTTTTAAATTATCTTTATAGGATATAAAGACATATTTGTGTGTAGTTTACATTGTAAGCACTGTTTGTTATAATGTGTTTGGAAAAAAAGAATTCAAATATAATCTTTGAATTATTTTCTCAGGACTAAAAAATATCAAGTTTAGGGGTGTGATTAGCCATCAAAAAAATGTTAATTACATTTTAATGGTATTGAATGTTCATTTTTGATCTTATGGTCTTGAGTTAGTGGATTTTAATTTTGAACATCCACTCTCATCATTTGTGCACTTCATGCCTAATGTACACCAATTTAGGCCCAATGAATCATCTGATTTTAGGGAATTTAATTATCTATATTTTAATTTAAAATTTTGGTAAATTTATCTACACTTAAATATGAACATTTTTCATTCAGGGATCAATTGAGGATTCATAAAGGATGATGGGATATTTTGCGATGAAAGGAAACAATTCTGGAGAAGGCAGATTGGACACCAGCCCGCTGATGAGAATGTGGGGCCCCCAATAGAGGCCCAATGATGCCCAAATTTCTTGTGATTCTATAATAAATTTATAGTAACAAATCATTCTGCAATATCTAGTGCTAATTCGGCCTCCATGGTAGCTATTAAGGTGGACCCAATAAAATATCAAAATCTGGACCAGAATCTGCGGCCCAGAATTTTATCCCACTAAATCGGACATAACTCTATATCCACAACTCAAAATAGGCCCAAATATTACAAGATGTTAGGCTACATCTGGAGATCCAATTACTTCTTCTATGTCCCACTCTAATTATTCCATCTATAAGGTAATTTTGACGTGTCTGTTCGGTGGATGCAAGTTGGCTTCCACTTCGGGTCAAAGGAGGGAATCAATTTTTATCCTCTACTTTCCACCACCATAAGGCCTAAATTAATTTAATAATTGGGCATAAATTGATTGATGCTCCGCCTAAGGGTTCCCAATTTACTATTTAACGCATTGGTGGTGAGGGGGAAGAGATCTCTTGTTTTTTTATGTAATGTTGTTATGCCAAAGTTCCTTTGTAATGTTTTCAATTTCCATGTAAGTTTATTTTTGTATTTATATGTTCTTAATAAAACTATTTCTCTTATATTATTACCATTTATTTCATAAAAACTCTATAATCACAAATCACAATGATATCTATGTGTTTTTGTGAATTATTTCACACATAGGTGTGAATTTCATTCACGCACACGGAGGAGTGCTCGTTATTTCCACAATTTTAATTTCTTCAATCCAATTATTGTAAGTCATCTTCCTCCCACCATTGAGAGTATACCATAAATGGAGGGATAACCATTAAATGGGTTTATCTTAGGAATATTAAAAGGTTGGATTTAATTTTATTTTATTTTATTAATTGTTGTTAATTGGCTAACTAATTTAAGACTTCCATTCTTCAGTAATTTCCACTCTTCATCTTCACTGTGTTTGAGGAATCTAAATCCAAGAACTAAATTGAGCATATAACTTGTAGAGATCATTAATTTGTTTATATAAGTGTGTATGGGATTATTAATTGAGTTTAGTTAGCATAAAACCAAAAAATGATGAAAGTAGTGTTTTTTTGAAGAATGGATTCATAAAAAATTAATAAATCCAATATTGTCTAAAGAAGTAAAATTCATTCAATCCACCCTGAGCATAATCCGAAGATCAAACCATTTTCATTGAATTGAATTGAATTAGGTTTCCTAGTGTTTTTTAAAACCATCTAAAACCAAAACCAAGTTGGCCACATCATAGAAAAAAATCCATCTCATAGGTTGTGTATCTTAGGTATCTTTTTAGGTCTCAGTGGATTCAACAACCCAAGCTAGACTACAAGGACCATTATACCTTCATCTCTTGGGTAAATTTGAGCATGAATTTAATTTTGGAACCGTTTTTGGGGACTAAGTATGTACCATATACCAAAAACATCTTTACTCACCCCAATTCATCTATTCTCACCCAAGATTTCTTATCTTGTCCCTTTCTCGCTTTTTTTTCTTTTGGAACATGTCCGCCTACACCCGCGATAATTCAAACAGACTAGTTAGGGTGGAAAGTCCTAGGATAGGGGAGTCAAGTGAACCTAGGGGATTGTTTCCATTAGATCTTAATATTCTTGATACTCTAGAATCAAAAATTGAATCAATTCTAATGAAGGGTCTTCCAAGAAATCAAATTGTAAATCCTAGGGGAAATAAAATTGGAAACCAAAATCAAGAAGCTCCAAACCTAAGGAATGTAGTCGATCACACCATGAATGAGTACCTCACTCCAGCTTGGACCAATTCCTCCTCATGCATCAGAAAACATTACCTAGGAGATATCAATTACATATTTAAAATCTATATCCTAAACCACCTTCCAACCTTTCACGGGATTGAGTATGAGATGCCTTACCTTCTTGTCAAGGAGTTAATTGAAATTGTAGAAACCATGTGTCCCCCACATCAACTAGAATCATCTAAGATGAGGCGATTTCATTTTTCATTGAAGGATTGTGCTAAAAATTGGGTAAAAACTTGAGACCTACGTTAATACACTCATGAGACCAATTTCAAAGAGAATTCTACAAAAAATAATTCCCTCATCACAAAACAATTTCACTTAAAAAGTGCATTCAAAACTTTTTTGAAAAAGAGGGAGAGTCATTCTATAAAACTTGGGAGAGGTTCAAAGACACCCTAAACATGGTTACACACCATGGTTTTTATATTACTGAACAAGTGAGAATTTTCTATGAAGGGTTTGTCCTGGATAACAAAAAATTCATTGACATGATGTGTAATGAAACCTTTAAAAATAAAGCCCCAAATGATGCTTACGAGTATCTAGAAATCCTTTCTGAACAAAACCAAACATGGGGAACTTCACCTTATTCTGAAAATCCATAAAGAACTAATAGAATTCATACAATTAGAGAAGAGTAAATCCTTAGGGATAAACTCACAGCACTCTCTAGGAAGGTTGAAGATATATACCTTAAGAAACCCCATGAAATACAAACTGTAGACCCTATTTGCACAATTTGTGAAAAACATGACCATAAGACAGACAAATGCCCAACCATTACATACATAAAGGATGTTATTTTAGGAGGACCCATAGTGGAAGTAAATGCTTTGAACTTTAAAAATCCTCAATACCAAAACAAATTCAAACCAAGGTATAATGACCACCTAGGCTTCCGCTGGGAAGATTGTGTAAAGAAGTAAAATTTAGTAATTTCCAATTCTTGTAAGCCATCTTCCACCCACCATTGAGAGTATACCATCAATGGAGGGATAAAATTTTAATGGGTTGATATTAGGAAGATGAAAAGGTTGTATGGAATGTTATTTTATGAACTAATTATTGTTAATTGGCTAACTAATTTAATACTTCCATTCTTCAGTAATTTCCACTCTTCATCTTCACTGTGTTTGAGGAAGATAAATCCAAGAAATAAAATGACCATATACCTTGTAGAGATCATTAATTCGGTTCTCTATGTGTATAGGGGATTATTAATTGATTTTAGTTAGCATCAAACTAGAAAATTTTGAAGGTAGTGTTTTGTTGAAGAATGGATACATCAAGAATTAATAAAACCAAAATTGTGTAAAGAAGTAAAATTCATTCAATCAACCCCGAGAATAATCCTAAGATAAACCCATTTTCATTGAATTGAATTCACTTAGGTTTCTTAGTGGTCTTTAAAACCTTCTAAAATCAAAACCAAGTTTTCCACTCCATAGCCAAAAATCTATCTCATAGGTTGTGTATCTTAGGTGTCTTCTTAGGTCTTAGTGGATTCGATAACTCAAGCTAGACTACAAGGACCATTATACCTTCATCTCTTAGGTAAATTTGAGTGTGAATCCAATTTTGGCACCATTTCCATGTACCAAGTAGGTAACATAGACCAAAAACTTTTTTCCTCCCCCAATTCTTCTATTCTCACCCAAGATCTCTTATCTTGTCCCTTTCTAGCTTTTTGTTTTTGTTTTTGGCACCTGTCCGCCTACTCCTGCAAAAATTCAAACAGACTAGTTAGGGTGGAAAGTCCTAGGATAGGGGAGTCAAGTGAACCTAGGGGATTGTTTCCATTAGATCATAATATTATTGATATGACAGAATCAAAAATTGACTCAATTCTAATGGAGGGTCTTCCAAGAAATCAAATTGTAAATCCCCGGGGAAATCAAATGGGAAACAAAATCAAGAAGCTCCAAACCTAGAGAATGTAGTTGATCAAACCATAAACAACTACTTCACACCAGCTTGGACCAATTCCCCCTCATGAATTAGACACAATTCCCTAAGAGATACCACTTACATCTTTAAACCCAATGTCCTAAACCACCTTCCAACCTTTCCTGGAATGGAGTCTGAGATGACCTACCTTCATGTTAAGGAGTTCATTGACATTATAGAGACCATGTTTCCCCCACATCAACTAGAATAAGATAAGATGAGGCTCTTTCCTTTTTCATTAAAGTATCGAGATAAAAATTGGCTAAACAACTTGAGACCCGCACCAATCCACTCATGGGACCAATTGCAAAGAGAATTATACAAAAAATAATTCCCTCATCACAAAACAGTTGCACTTAAAAAGTTCATTAAAAACATCTTTTGAAAAAGAGGGAGAGTCATTCAATTAAACATGGGAGAGGTTAAAAGACACCTTAAACATGGTTCCACACCATGGTTTTTATATTTATGAAAAAGTGATAATTTTCTCTAAAAGGGTTGGGGCTGAGGAACAAACAATTCATTGATATGATGTGTAATGGAACCTTTAAAAACAAAGCCTCAAATGATGCTTACGAGTATCTGGAAAGCCTTTTTGAACAAAACCAAACATGGGTAACTTCACCTTATTATGAAAATCCACAAAGAACTATTGGAATTCATACACCTAGAGAAGAGGAAAGCCTTAGGTCTAAACTCACAGCACTCTCTTGGAAGGTTGAAGAGATAGACCTTAAAAAACTACATGAAATACAAATTGTAGACCCTGTTTTCTCAATTTTTGAAAAACATGACTATAATACAGACAAATTCCCAGCCATTAAATCCATCAAGGATGTTATTTTAGGAGGACCTATAGTGGAAGTAAATTCTTTGAACTTCAAAAGCCTCAATACCAAAACACCTTCAACCCAAGGTATAATGACCACCTAGGTTTTCACTGGGAAAATAACCAACAACCTATCCAACCATAGAGACAGAATCATTACACCAATCAGAATTACCAAACCCATAACTAGTTCCAAACCCAACCTATCCAATACCAATAGCCACTGGTCCATTTTCAACAAACCATCCCACCTCCAAAATATCCCCCCCTGGGATAAACAAATCTTCTCAAGCACCAACCCAAACTGTTCCACAAAGACTACTAGAACAACTGTGGAAAAAAACAGAAAGGATGAACTCAGAATCCATTTATATAAAATAAGAACTTCAAACTATGAAAAATGGAAAGACGCCTATTCCTACACAAGCCATTCCACAATAAAAAATAATATGGGAGTCATGTTTCACTCAAACAACTCATGAACAACTAAATGATATGACTATTTTAAGAAGTGGGAAATCAATTTAGAAACCTGAAAAACTAATTTAGAACTCATATGAAGATTCAAACTTAGTTGAAAATTAAAATGAACCAAATGATCAAGCTAAAAAATAGGATAAAATTTTCAAAGAAACAACTCTTCAACAAACAACCCCACAACCTGCACCATTTCCTCAATGCATGAGGGGGAAAACCAAGCTTTAATTGAGTGAAATATTGAGGGAAATATTCTCAAAAGTCAAGTTGAACATTCCCCTTCTCGATGAAATCTGAACCATACCTTCCTTCTCAAAGTACCTTAAGGACTTGTGCACTTTTAAAATAAAAATTTCACATAAAAAGTCCTTTTGGATGATAATTTGAGTACCACCATTCAAGGGTCCATTACTACTAAGTTGAAAGACTCGGGTTTCCCTTACATCAATGTTGAACTAGGAGAGAGAAAAGTTATCAAGGCCTTGTGTGAACAAGGTGCTAGTTTCAATATCATCCTCTATGATGTGTATTGCTAGTTAGACCTAGAAGAGCTCCAACCCACATCTTTCACACTTCAACTTGTTGATCGTAGAATTAGGGTTCCAAAGGGGATTTTAAAGGATGTTCTGGTAAAGGTTGAAAACGTCATCTACCCTGCTGACTTCATTGTCCTTGAAAATCATCCAAACTTAGGTAATAAGGAACAAACCCCAATCATCCTTGGTCTTCCTTTCCTTGAAATAATCAACTCTTTTATCCGAGTTCGAAACGGGAACATGACCATCACCTTTGGAAACATGAGTCTAGACTTGAACATCTATAATGAAAGCTCACAAATAGGGGATGACAAGGACATTCATGAAGTAAACTTGATAGGAAGAATTGATAATGAATCCATAGAACATCAAAAAATATTTGTTGGATCTTTAAGTGAGGATGAGATTGATTTACTTTGTTCACATGAAGTAAGTTTATCTCCTTGGATTGAATAATTTTTAAATTGATCTTATGATGAATTCTTAGGTCCAAAAATCAGTGAAACCTTTCAGGAAACCACTTTCATGGAGACCAATCAAACTTCCTTCCCTAAATATGATCAAACCAATCTTTTAGCTGAAACTTCTAAACATGGGGATTAGATTCTATCTAAAACTCTAGGAAAAAAATTGATCTTGATCCAATGTCCCAATCTTCTGCTGACATTTTGAACCAACCCGATCTTGAATTGAAATAACTTCCCTTTTCACTAAAGTATGTCTTCCTAGGAGAAAATGGAACACATCATATTGTCATTTATTCTTCTCTTCAAGCCTATAATGAGAGGATGATTCTATATGTCCTTAGGAAACACAAGAAATCCATTGGATGGACAGTGTCTGATATTCCTGGGATTAACCCACTTATTGGGACTCACAGAATTGTTCTGGAATCTGATTCAAAGAAACGTCGTCAACCTAAGTGGAGACTCAATCATAATATCATGGAAGTAGTGAGAAAAGAACTTCTAAAATTGTTAAAATCTAGTATCATATATACCATAGTTGAGAGTTATTGGGTCAGCCCAATCCAAGTGGTTCCAAAGAAGTCCAGAATCACAGTGATAGCCAATAAGGATGTAGAGATTCTTCCAACTAGGGTGAGTAGTGGCTGGAGAGTTTGCATGGACTATAAGAAGCTAAATTTATTTACCAAGAAGGACCATTTCCCCTTACCATTCATTAAAAAAATCCTTGAGAGAGTCACAGGTCATGCCTTCTACTATTTCTTAGATGGGTACTTGAGGTACAATCAAATTGAGGTCTCCCTAGAGGATCAAAGGAAGACTACATTCACCTGTCCATTCAGCACCTTTGCTTTCAAACACATGCCCTTCAGGTTATGCAATTCCCCTGGAACCTTCCAGCACTGCATGATGGGAATCTTCTAGGACATGGTAGGGGATTTCCTAGAGGTCTTCATGGATGACTTCTCTATGTTTTGGGATACATTTTAGGGATATATGAGGAATGTGGAGAGAGTCTTGTAAAGATGTGAGGAAAAGAATTTGGTCCTAAACTCGAAAAAATGCCATTTCATGGTTTAATAGGGACTAGTCCTTGGCTATCTAGTCGCTGGTAGAGGGATAGAAGTGGATAAATCCAAGGTTTAAATAATTAATAAACTTCCATCACCCAAAACTTTCAAGGAAGTTAGGTCATTATTAAGACATGTAGGATTCTATAGAAGGTTCATTAGGAATTTTATCTCTATTTATTGACCACTTTATGTTCTTTTGGTGAAAGATGATCCATTTTTATGGACAAAAAGTAGTGAGGAATAATTATCTACACTCAAGTCATCTCTTATCTCTCCACCTATCATGAAATCTCCAAATTGGAAACTTCCATTCAAACTCATGTGTGATGTGAGTAACTTCACTGTTGGAGCTTTATTAGGTTAACAGTGTGAGAAAACTCCATGTGTCATTAATTATGAAAGAAAATATTTAAATGATGCACAAATAAACTACACCACCACTGAGAAGGAGTTACTTGCTGTTGTGTTTTCCTTAGAAATTTTTAGGTCCTACCTATTAGGATCCCCCATAACTGTGTTCACTAAACATTCTGCACTAAAATACCTCTTCTAAAAACAAGATGCTAAGGCTAGACTGATTATATAGGTACTTATCTTACAATACTTTGACCTCAAAATCGAGAAAAAAAAGGTGTTGGAAATTTTTTTAGCTGATCATCTCTCTAGGATATAATTTAATGACAAATTATCTCACTTTTATGTGCCTGATTCATTCTCTGATGAACACCTATACTCTGTGAGTGACTTCCCTTGGTATTCCGACATAGACAACTTCTTAGTTACAAGTGTCATTCAAAAATTCTTAGGGACTCAAGCTCAAAGGAAATTCCTTTATAATGTTAGGAACTATGTGTTTGATGATCCATACCTCTATAAGTTCTTCCCTGACCAAGTCATTAAGAGATGTGTCCCAGAATCTGAATAAGAGTCCATCATTAAATTCTGTCATAGTGAGGCATGTAGATGTTGCTTTTCCTCTAAGAAAACATATGCTAAGGTTCTTAAGTGTGGTCTCCTCTAGACCACCCTCTCAAGGGAATCCTACACATTTTGTCAAAGTTGTCCTAAGTATCAAAAAGTATGGTCCATCACAAAAAGGAATCACATTCCACTCACTCCCATCTTAGTGATTAAAATATTTTATTTCTGGGGAATATATTTCATGGGTCCCTTCCAAAACTCTAGGGGATATCTGTATATCCTTTTAGCTGTCGAATATGTCTCAAAATGGGTTGAGGCTATTCCTACAAAATCCAATGATCATCAAACTATTATTATATTTCTCAAGGAAAACATCTTCTCTAGATTTGGAATTCCTAAGGCTATCATTAGTGATCATAGAACTCATTTTTTCAATCGTCCATTTTCATCACTCATGAAAAAATATGGAATTTCTCACAAAGTGTCCACTTGTTACCACTCATAGACCAATGGTCAAGCTGAGTTAGCTAATTGAAAAATCTAAAAATTATTAAGAAAACTGTTAATCCATCTAGGAAAGATTGGTCGAGCAAATTCTTAGATGCGCTTTGGTCCTATCGAACTGCATATAAAACCATTTTAGGAATGTTTAAATATAGGTTGGTTTATGGTAAAGCATTACATTTTCTAGTGGAGATTGAATATAAGGCCTTTTTTGAAATTAAGAAAATGAATTATGACCTCTCATTGGAAGAAAAAGGAAATTATATCTCAATGAACTTGAGGAAATTAGGATGGAGGCTTATGAAAATTAAAATCTCAATAAAGAAAAAGTACAAGCCTACCAATCTAAAAACCTTAAAAACAAACACATTGAACTGGGAAAACCTGTTCTTTTTTATAATTCTAAACATCACTAACACCCAGGAAAATTGAGATCTAGATGGTCAGGTCCATACATAGTGCATAAGGTGTACCCCCATGGGGCTGTTGAAATTTAAGATCCCACCAATGGTCAAACATTTAAATTTAATGATCATAAAGTCAACCTATTCATAGAACCATTCAAAAAACATGAAGTTTTTGAAGAGTTGTGTGGACGTACCTCAGATGCAAAAAATAATTAATCAATTAGGGGTCCTCATCGAGCTAACGATGTTAAACAGAGCACTTCATGGGAGGCAACCCGTGGTTTTCATGTTTCCAATCATTTTGTTGTTTTAATCAATATTATATTTTAAATAGTATTAGTGGATAATTTTGATATAATTTTATTCTACCTCAATCTATTGACCTTTTATTCTCTTCTGAGTATGTATGGGTATGAAAGGGGAGCACCGTATTCATCCGTGTCACATGATGTGATCCCGGAGTACTACCTTACCCATAAATTAAAAAAAGACAATGTATCATTAGTTTGATTTAAAAAAATAGAAAACCATAAAAATGACGAGACTTGGTATTAAATAAATTTTTTTCTAGTTTTTTCTTGTTTGTATGGTTTAGGGACTATTTTGGGTGACACATATTCAAGTAAGGAGGTGCCTACATCTCCCATGAGAAAAAAGAGTTATTTGGGAGCACCACAATCATCATTATGAAGCCACCATGTGAACTTGTTCCATGCCCTTTCCAACTCATTCCCCCCACCCGCTTTCTCCTCTCTTTTCAATTTAAGAAACTAGGGACGATTTAATTCTAAGTTGGGGGGGAGGGGGTGGAAACAAAATGTTTGTTAAAAAAATGAGAAAAAAATAAATAAAATTCCTTTATAATTAATATAATAACATCTTTTCTCACATTAAATCTACATAGAAAATGATTTTTATTTTCTTTACTCTTAATTTAATTCATGATTAAGTTTACATGCACTGATTTTGGAAGTTTGGTTGTACAATGAAAATTTTCATCATTTTTATTTTCATCTATTAAACCAAAATGCCACAATGCACGTCCTCTAGACTGTGGGGTACTAATTTGAATTCGTTGGGACCCATAATAAATAGCATACACTGGTTTGATTTTTATGAAAAATATGAGTATTCAAAAAAAAATATAAAAATAAAAATTTGCATGTAGAGAAATGGATTGATAAAATGAGAGGCTTTTGGCACTTGTGGATCGTCTCTGAAGAGTTGTCCAGCCTCAAGTTTTTTACTCTATATCTATTTATGGTAATATGATTTTGTTTTTGATCAAGTTAACTCAAGATGATGCCCTAATATTTAGGCTTCACTTGGTTCCCTAAGGCCTTTGACCCTAGGAGTCATCGGAAAAGTCTTACTACATGGGTTAATTTGATTAACTACAATCTCAATTACTCTGGGAACATTGAAAAAAATCATAAAAAATGAATACTCATATTAGGATTAAATGTGATTCCACCTAGCGCTTCCAGGATTTCCCCCTTGAATGAAAATGAACCCCCATATCTATTGTGATTCACAACACATCATTTCACCTAATTGAGTTGAATGAATTATGAAGATGGATTTGATCAAAGGAATGGAAATGAGATTTTATTTTAAATTTATCTTGTTTTAAATTATTTTGATAGGTTATAAAGATATATTTGTGTGTAGTTTACATTTTGAGCACTATTTGTTATAATGTGTTTGGAAAAAAAGAATTCAAATATAATCTTTGAATTATTTACTTGAGACTAAAAAATCTCAAGTTGGGGGGTGTGATTATCCAATAAAAACACATATATTAATTACATTTTAATGGTATTTAATGTTTATTTTTGATCTTATTGGCTTGAGTTAGTGGATTTTAATTTTGAACATCCATTCTCATCATTTGTGTACTTCATGCCTAATGTACACCAATTTAGGCCCAATGAATCATTTGATTTTAAAGAATGTAATTATCTATATTTTAATTTTAAAATTTGGTAAATTTATCTAGACTTAAATATGAACATTTTTCATTCAGGGATCAATGGGGTATTCATAAAGGATGATGGGGATATTTGGCGATGAAAGGAAACAATTCTAGAGAAGGCAGATTGGACACCAGCCCACTAATGAGAACATGGGGCCCAAAATACAAGCCCAATGAAACCCATATTTCATGGGATTATATAATAAATATATAGGAACAAATAATTCTTCAATATCCAGGGCTAATTCGACCTCCATGGTAGCTATTAAGGCGGCCCAAATAGTATATCAAAATCTGGGCCAGAATCTGCGGCCCAGAATGTTATCCCACTAAATCATCCATAAACTCCGATCCACAACTCCAAATTGTCCCAACGTTTACAGGTAATTAGGTGACATCCGTAGATCCAATTTCGTCTTCTATGGTCCACTCTAATTCGGCCATCTATGGGGTAAGTTTGATGATTCTATTTGATGTCTGCAAGCTGGCTTCCACTTCGGGTCCAAGGAGGTAATCAATTTTTATCCACTACTTTTCACCACCCTAAAACCTAAATTAATTTAATAATTGGGAATACATTGATTTAGGATCAGACTAATTCTTCCCAACTTCCTATTTAAGGAAGTGGTGGTGAGGGGAAAGGGATCTCTTGTTTTTGATGTAATGTTATTATGCCAAAGTTCCTTTGTAATGTTTTCAATTACCATATAAGTTTCTTTTTGTATTTCTATATTCTTAATAGAAATATTTATATTATATTATTACCATTTATTTCATTAAAACTCTATAATCACAAATAACAATGATATCTCTGTGATTTGGTGAATTAGTTCACACATAGGGGTGAATTTCATTCACGCACACGGAGGAGTGCTCGTTATTTCTACAGTTTTAATTTCATCAATCCAATTCTTGTAAGCCATATTCCACCCACCATTGAGAGTATACCATAAATGGAGGGATAACATTTTAATGGGTTTATCTTAGGAATATTCAAAGTCTGGATTGAATGTTATTTTATGAATGAATTCTTGTTAATTGGCTAACTAATTTAAGACTTCCATTCTTTAGTAATTTCCAATCTTTATCTTCACTGTATTTGAAGAAGCTAAATCCAAGTACTAAAATGACCATATACCCTATAGAGATCATTAATTTGGTTCTCTATGTGTGTAGGGGATTATTAATTAGGTTTATTTAGCATCAAACTTGAAAATGATGAAGGTAGTGTTATTTTGAATAATGGATTCATCAAGAATTAATAAAACCAAAATTATCTAAAAAGTAAAATTCATTCAATCCACCCTGAGCATAATACTATGATCAAACCATTTTCATTGAATTGAATTCACTTAGGTTTATTAGTGTTCTTTAAAACCATATAAAATCAAAAACTAAGTTCTCCACTTCATAACCAAAAACCCATCTCATAGGTTGTGTATCTTAGGTATCTTCTTAGGTCTTAGTGGATTCGACAACCCTAGCTAGAATACAAGGACCGTTATACCTTTATATCTTGGGTAAATTTAAGTGTGAATAATCATTCATATAAAATCCTATTTATACCTTGTAACTGACACCTTAAAGTTTCAAGTTAATCTCTATATTATCATAGTTATAATGAATGGATATGTTTACCATCACACCAATACTAGGTTCTCTAGTCTAACAACAAGACTAAAAACCCTATGACACCATTTCCCTAAATTCACAAACCAATCCACACATGACTACAACCAGAAAACTCCATCCCTAGAGCTCAAACTATTATGATACCATTATCACATGACCAATCCCAATGGGACCCTTCCTGGTCCAATGGTAAGATGAGTGTTCTAGACCAATATCCCACTAATTAGATAGGGGATGGAGACTAGCACCAAAAAGAATTAAACATACGTGGAAGGCCTTAGCACATACCAAACTATAAAGAATATACAATAAGAGTACTCTAAATATAAATAAATTACACTATCAAAATAAATAATTCACTTAACTGTATAATAATTTTTTCTAGAGACAATAATTATTGAATATAATTCCCTATGGGAATAATCCAATGAGTAAAAAATAAATATAAAAGAGACACCCTATACAAATGACATAATAAGTGGGATATCCTACCCTGGTTGTATGAACTCCTAGAAATACCCTACCATAAATATCTTATACCTTACAAACCCACCAAGAATCATCAAGTATCAACTCATTCCAAACTGAAATAGCTCCACATCCTCCTAGAACACCTTTAAAATATACATCATCTTCATAGATATAATATGTGTGGGCACAAATCCCACAAATAGGTCTATTTAAATATACCTAGTAGGATACCCAAAAAACATAAATGGAATAGAAAACATCATATTATCTCAACTCTATATAACATAAAGGGTATAGAAATATAGTAATAAAGAAACTCATATATGTTTAATCATAAGGAAACACATGAATATAGGGAATAATCCTACCATCATAATTTAGTTTCATAAAGAACCATATCATATATGTAACTAGTTCACTCTAGATAGTGTATAACATAATGATCATGAATTTATTAACCTAGCTATATGTCACACCTCTATAGTGATGATGAATATTTGTTGTATCCTTAATTAATTATAGTTTATATTCAAAAATATTTCATACCGAGGGAACCTAGTAATATCATAGAACAAATGGTATTTGAATTGTCCAACATCCAACATCCCACAACTCTAATCTCATCATCCTGGAACCATAGAGTAGAATTTCACCTTATCAGGGGAATGTATATTGATTGAGGGAATATTTTATAATAGAAAAACCCATACCTAAAATTCATTGGGAAAGATATTGATCTACTACTAATCCCACCATCTCTCTCTACTATAGTGGGGGGCCCATGCCTCACTGAAAATTTCCTTATAGTCGAGAGGTTACTGACCCCTATAAGGAATCCTTGCATCATCATGTATGATGTACATTGACCAAGGGGGTTAAATAATCCATAAGTGGATGACCTATTCCTCATTATAAAAAGGGGGGATATATACTCCACTTAATATACAAAGGAACCATCCCTTATTGTAAAGATTCCTTCAAGGGGATTACTTATCCTGTGTCGACTCTATATATCCCACCCAACTATATCGTCATCTCTATGATGCTAGAAATATCAAACTATAAAAAAAACTTAGAAAAAATATCTACTAATTATGATATTATCACTATCATGTTCTATTTGGAAAATCTTTTAGAACAGAATATTCATGTGCACCTTTCAAAAACCTAGGGGAGAATCTATGAGAAATTCAAAAGAAAGAAAAATATAAAATATAAAATTTAAATTACACTATTTATGGGGATCAACTAGTAACTAGTCATGTACCTATGATACTTTATCCAAATATTCCTGACCTACATGATGTTTCTAGGTATGGTATTTAATATGTATGGCATATTTCCCCAACTAGTATGTAATTCCAGTATATATCGAGTCGTGCTACCTGAATACATGATATGTAATATACCACATGATGTGCATAATAATATATATTATCCATTGTATACTATGATAAACTCTATATCATGTACAAAGGTACATGAAAAGTAATTTAGGGTACACAATGTGTAGAATCATGTGTGATAGTTGGAATGTACACTTGGTACATGATGAGGAAACTTTATAGATGTATAAGGGTTATCTTACATACCAAATGGTGTTTGGGAATAAATAATTGGCCTAAAATGCATTAAGATACACAAAAAAGTTGCAACACCCTGGTACTTTATGATATATTTCTTTTTAAATAAATTTAATCATTTCAATAGCTAGTGTAACACACAACTCCGAGTATAAATAAACCGCAGCATAGTATACCATTATAACCTATCCTATAAATTAGTGGGTAAGAATAGAAATAACTAAATTATTAAAACTATATGGTTTGCACAAGTATATGTAAATTCATTTGTTATTAAATGATTAGGAATTAAAAAACTAAAAATCATTTGAAAGTTAAAGAAATGTTTTCCTAAAAAACTGTTTTTATGCGTGTAATGTTTTTATATATTAATAAATTAAATTAATAACTATCGGTGAATTATTTTATTAAAATATAAATATTATAAATTCAATAAAATGTTTTATAATTGATCTAATACTTTTCTAAGAATATAACAAGAATAAATATGGTTTCATGCTTAAAAACTATATTTTTTCTAATGAGCGGTCAAATCGCATTTTGCACACTTATTTTAAAATTAATTTTTAACAATTTTATAAAATTTATTGGAAATATTTACTTAATTTTTGAAATAATTGTTTCAAAACTATCTAATATTGGTTTTTTGTAATGTCTATTATTTCAATGAATAGTGGAAAATATTTTTTTATTGAAAAATGCCTTTTCATTTAAAGAATTTACATTGTTTATTTTTTTTAAATTGTTTTAAAATAAAATTAATTCTAATATATTTTTATTAATCCAATTTAGATCATTGGAATCAATTTTATGTTTAATTTTTATATAAAAACTTTTTATATTTAAGAAAAAGTTTTCTTTGGAAAACCACATTTTTATCACCCCTGCAGGTTTAATTATAAATTAAATTATACCAATTATTTGAATCGAATTGGGTAAAATGGATTAAATGATTGGAATTAGAATAAGTAATATTTGGTAACAAGTTTAACTTAATTTTTGATCATAATTAATAGTAAGAACAATAATATCCATTAATGCGATTAAGGTTAAAATAGGAATTTTCACGTTACATGTTTTCATATTAAAATTAATTTTCCACTCCCATTAAAATTTTATTTTATAGAATATATTTTATATTTATAAGAATTGAGTAAAAATTATATAATAATTATCATTTAATGTTAGTATTAAATGATAAATTACTTAGGTAGATAAAAGAAGCTAGTTACTGTGGTGAAAACTAAAATGGGAAAAGTAAGTAAACTTAGAGGGTAAGAGAATAAAATGTTTAAAAAATGATTATTTTTATAATAAGAAGGTGTGTATTTAAATTAAATTCCCTACACTCCATTATTTATAAATTTTTGAGTCACTTGGGTTGAGATTGACTTCCCATTATTGAATAGTTTTCAATATTTAAAAAAATGTCACTCCTCCTTATTTATAAAAGGAAACCTCCTCTCCTCACTTATTCACACATAATAATCCATTTATATTAATAAAAAAAATGAGAAAATATCTCCCAAAAATCATTATAAACATTCTATAACTACTGTTATGTCCGAATAATCAACCCCTAAGACCTTAATAAGAGATCCAAAAGAGGATTTTCTAAGCAAAGGTAATTGTCTTCACTAATCTCTTTCTTTTTTTACTTCTTCTCTTAGAATATTAATTATAGTATTAATAATTAAAATATAATAACAACCATATCTACCATATACTGAGATGTTATTATGTTTATTGAATAACCTATATCCATATACTCTTCCAACAAATGTGTGATGTCTTGACCCGAGAGCCACTGAACGGAGCCCCGAGCCGATTGGCCACATGCCCTCAACCACGCCTCCCCATACGCTAGAGGGTGTAAACTAGTAGCGTGGGTCTGGTAAGTCAGTATTGGGGAGATTATACCATTTTTTATCATAATAAAACACCAATGGAAGAAAATAATAATAACCAAGTGCAGAAGCATTTATAAATAGCCAGAACAAATCCATGTCATATGATAGTAAAAAATAGAAAATAAAATACTCAACTAAAAGGTAAATCTTGATATGACAATGAAAGTGTTAAGTGTCTATAAAGAAACTAAAATTAAAGACATGAAAACTCTAATACGGGTCCCGAACCACATCTGGTTCCCTCTCCCATGCTCCAATCCCAATCAACATTCAATCCCAGGGCCTTGCCCTTATCCTATCCTGCAACAACAATGTATGCTCGGGTGCCGATCAGGCGGCCCGAATAGGGTGTGAGTAAAACTTAGTAGGCCATGACCAACAATGTCTAAAATGATTCCAGTCCAAATATAGTGCATTCAAATTAATGAAAAAATAAATATAATGCATAATTTAAACTATTATCACATTGTCATTTAAATCTTTAATCATCACATTAGGCCAAGTTCAACTCATTTTTCCCTTTTTAATAATCATTAATTATCATTATTCATTTTGTGTAGGTCATCATGCCTAGCACCCTAATTATCAATTGAATCATCATTCATTATTATCATTATTTTAGTGTAGGTGTT
Organism: Viscum album; assembly: GCA_963277665.1. Classification (NCBI taxonomy): domain Eukaryota; kingdom Viridiplantae; phylum Streptophyta; class Magnoliopsida; order Santalales; family Viscaceae; genus Viscum; species Viscum album. The sequence continues at coordinate 941,244 of CAUJRU010000260.1, read as the reverse complement.
CATGTCTAGCACCACAAATCTCATTGAGTGTAGGTCGTCATGCCTAGCACCCCATAATATCAAGCTTGGATAACTATTGGGGAGGAACACCATATACAAGTCCCCACTTATAATTGGTTTAGAATGCCATGTCTAGAACCACAAAAATTTCATCCACTTAATCATTATTTAATTATCAATAATTTGACACGTTATTCATTTTCTAATCGAATGATTAGTTAAAAATTTCAAAGGCCATTAGTTAATTAAACAATTAATTAAGCACATAACCCATTAATTAATTCATCAATTAATCAATCAATCAATACCATTCTCATTCCATAATTAATTATTCAAAATTACTTATCCATATCAAATATCAACTTGACATAATTAATTCTCACAATTAATTATCTTTGATCAACATCACGACACATGATTAATTCTCACAATTAGTTATCTTTAGTCAACATCATGGAACATAATTAATTCTAACAATTAATTATCTTACAAAGACAAACATAATTCCATAATTAATTCCCCCCAATTAATTATCTTTTCAAAAAAATTCAATATCTCAATTAGAATATCTCAACTAATATTAAATCTCAAAAAGATCTATCTGGGACCCCCATATTTGGTTCCATGATTCAATTATCAATTAAATCACCAAGGAAACTCAATTAAATTCCACATTCCTAATTACTCCAATTTAGGAAAAAAATCATCAAGAGAATCTAGAATATCATAAAATCACATTAATTTATAATAAAACACAACTATGGGAGTTCGATTTATACAACCTACCTCAGTTTATTGTTAAAATCTGAGCGGCACAATGTCATCGATCAAGCTCCAGATCTAGATCCCTAAACCATAATTAAGATAAAAAACATCAATATTTTTCAAATATAGATATAGATCCAAAATCACAGATCTAGATCTCAATCCATAGGTTTAGATCTAAGAAAATAGTGAAGATCTTCCATGAAAAGATTTGTGAATGATGGAGGAAATAATGGGAGAAGCATCAGGATGAAATCCACTTACCAGGAGGAGAGAAGATCTTCAATATAGGATTTTGATATCAAATAAAGGTGTTTTTATTACCTTGGAATCCCTCCAAAAGGCTCTAGGAACACCTATAATTTTTCAAACTCGTGCCAAGGTTGAAATATGAGAGTCTCGTTGGGTTCAGGTGGTTTTAAAAAAACATTTAGGATATTAAATTCCACGCACATGGTTTCCTAGGCAGAGGCGCGTGATTTGGGAAAACCATGCGCCGAACTTATGGACCTCTCTGCCTAGGTTTTCATAGTTGGCATGGTTTAACCACATTGTTTTTCAAACAGTGCACAAACTGTGTGGACCTCTCTGTCCAATTTTTCACGCTTGGCACGGTTTGGTCGCACTCTTTGTCAAATCATGCGCAAACCGCTTACAGCCCACTATCCCACATTTTTACTTAAATTTCACCCAAATTCACCCCAAGCCACTACTCTAAATAAAAGGTACTTAAAAGCTTCAAAAAGTAATTGAAAATGTGCCTGAGATGACTCTAGAAAAGGTCCAGATCTTACAATATCCCCACCTTATAACAGCTCATCCTCGATATGAACTACCAAACTTATATAAGATTCCGAGCCAAAAAGATTTTTCCATTGAGCCCTTATGTCTGATTGCCATTCCCAAGTTTCCTCTTGAACACTTCCATGTTTCCAAAACACATGTACCAATGGAACAATATTTCCCTGTGACACTTTCTCACTGCGACCCAACACACGCATCATATGCCCCTCAGAGGACGCATCTTACTTGAGATCAACATCTTCCACATAAATCACGTGAGAAGGGTTCAGGGTGATACCACCATAGTTGTGACACATGGAAAACATAATTCATTGCACTGAATTTATCCTGAAGTGATAATCGATATGCCACCGACCCGATTCACTCCAGCACCTCAAACGGTTCTACAAACCTGGGTGCCAACTTGCCCTACCTTCGTATCCTATGGTGACCCAATATAGGTGACACTTGAAGGAATACATGATCACCCTCTATAAACTCTATGGGTTGTCTCCGTCTATCATTATATGAATTATGTCTACTATGAGCCGTAGCCATACATTTCTAAATCAACTACACCCGCTCTGATGTCTCATGAACAGGATTCAGTCCCAAAAGCTCTGACTCACCCGCCTCTATCCAACATATCAGTGATCTAAAAGGTCTACCATAAATTTTCTCATATGGTGCTATCTTTATAATTTCTTGATAACTGTTGTTATAGGAAAACTCCACTAAATCCAAGTGCTTATACCAAGAACCACCAATGTAAATCACACATACTCACAACATATCCTCTAACACCTGTATGGAACAATCCGACTGCCCATTTATCTATGGGTGGAAGATCGTAATTAATAAAATCTGTGTACCAAGAACATTATATAATCCCTACCAGAAGCATGTTGTAAAACACAAATCATGATATGAAACTATAGTTCATGGAACCCCATGCAAACAAACTATCTATCTCATATATAGTTCTCCCAACTGCTCTACTGTAAAGGTTTCTTTGATAAGCAATAATTGTTATACCTTTGTTATTCGATCCACAATGACCCAAATAGAATCATTCTTCCTAAGAGTCTTTAGAAGTCCTATCACAAAATCCATAGTCACGTCATCCCATTTCCATTCCAGAATAGGTAACAACTACAACATACCTCCAAGTCATTGATGCTATAATTTCACCTGTTGATAGGTAAAACATCTTATTATGAACCCTACAATCTCGTTTTTCATGCCTGGCTACTAAAACTGTCATTGAAGTTCATGATACATTTTTTTCACCCCAAGATGTACCACCCACCTTGAAGCATAAAATTATCGTATGGGTTCCTCTCGTATACTCATAGGTACAACAACCTAATTTTTCACATAGATGATCTCATCCTCATCTATTTTCAGTATGAAGGTGTATGCCCACCTTCAAGGATTTCCCTCAAGGCTAAAAACTCATAATCCTCACAGTTCATATCCCTAATTCGTCTCAAGAGTGTAGACTCAATAGCTATAGAAACTAGATTCATCCTCTCCTGACTCTCCTAAACTACCACATGCATTTCCTATAGCAAATCCATCATCTTCCACTCTGAACTTGATGCATGTACCAACTGAGTCTGATTTTTTCTGCTCAAGGCATTAGCCACACTATTCCCCTTTCCGGGTGTATATGCCAGTTTAAAATCAAAGGACTGCATATAATCAACCCATATTCGCTACCGAAGATTCAATTCACACTATGAAAATATATACTTCAGGCTTTTGTGATCCATAAAAACTATAAACTTTTCACCTAAAAATAGTGTCTTCAACACTTAAGAATATAAACCACTGATTCCATTATGGACATGTTTCTTTGTGCCACCAAAGTTGGAGAAAAACACTTTAAATCTGTGAAATATCTTGCATATTCCATTATGGACATGTTTCCTTATGTCAGATTCATAAACTATGAATCCTTATCTTGTCTCAGTGTCTCTGGATAGAAGTGTTCCAAGATATTCTCCAAAAAGTCCTTCCATAACATACCATCAGTCTGTCCAGATCATACCTGAATGTCCCACCAGTGCTTCGCTGAACCCCATAGCATATAAGCAGCCAACTTGACCCTCCTCTCAATCGGAGTTTCAAAATTTTCAAGTATCATATCTATGGATTAAATCTATAATTCATCTCTATTAGGTCCAACCTCTATAGTAAAAGTAGAATGATGCTATAGCTGAAACTCCCTTGTCAACCCAGACATGCTTTTCTGAACCCACCCTAGATCTCTCTCCATGAACTGCATAAAATGAGAAACGTTCTCTCGGAACTTCTCCCCTTCCTCCTCAGCTTTCACCAATGGTTCCTCAAGTTCCCTATATGGAAGTTCATTCTGATCCATACCCCTTGGTCTCTCCCTCAACAAGAATCATGGAGGTATATCTCTACAAAGCCAAACGCACATCTTAGGCCTCATAATGCAACCCTATATCATTTATGTAAGAGGAGAAACTAACAGAAAAAGTTTCAACATATCATTTTCCCCTTTTTCTCTCCACACAGTCAACACCAAGACCTTACCACTACCCTTAAACATCATACTCCTAGGTCTTGGTTAACAAGGGTACATAAATTATCATTAATTAATCCAACCATTAATTAATCACATTATTTAAAATTAATTAATTAAACAATTAATTAATTTCTCATACTCATTTCATAAATCAAGGCTCCCATTACACACCCATTTATTCCCATTTTTCATCATTTTTTCAATCTCACATCAATGAAAAGTTCAACAAATTACCCATAATCCATTTTCCCATGAGTGCCTAGAATGATGCATGTCGCAACAACCATGAGTACCTATAATGATGTATGTAGACTCAACTATTGTTCCTCTTTAGACCACAAATCAAAATTCAAAAATTTTCAAAATAAATATCACATCACACCATAAGTGCGTCACCCAAGGTGAAATAATATATAACTGTAACAACAAACAACAATCACAACAACCCCACCCCGAGTACTCGGATTTTCCCCTGTACATGGGTTTGCAACTCCCATGCACGATCTCATTACCAATCCTAGTTTCTTCATAGTTTCCTATCTACCTTTCCCCAAAATATATATAAAAAAGAAAAAGAAAGAAAATAAAACTCCTCTAATACCACTTTGTGACATCCCGACCCAGGATCCACTGAACGGTGCCCCATTCCGGTTGTCCACACGCCCTCAAGAGTGCCTCCCATACACCAGAGGGTGCCGACTAAAAGCGAGGGTATGGTAAGTCAGTCTTTGGGATACTATACCCTATTTTATAAGAATAAAACTCTAACAGAAGAAAATATAAATAACCAAGTATAGAAGCGTATATAAATAACCAGAACAAATCCATTTCATATGATAGTCAAAAACAGAAAATACAATACTCAACTAAAAGGTAAATCATGCTATGATAATTCAAGTGTCAAGTGTCTATAAAGAAACTAAAATTAAAGACACAAAGACTCCAATACGGGTCCTGAACCATGTTTGGTTCCTTCTCTCATGCTTCAATCCCAAACAACAACCTATCCTAGGGACTTCCACATTTCCTATCCTTCAACAACAAAGTCTTCTTGGGTGCCGATCAGGCAGCCAGAATAGGGTGTGAGTATAACTCAGTAGGCCACCACCAATGGTGTCTAAAATGAGTCTAGTCAAAAGATAGTGCATAAAGATTAATCAAGTAATAAATACAATGCACAATTTAAATAGTTATCACATTGTCATTTAAATCTCTAATAATCACATAACACCAATTTTAACTCATGTTTCACTTTTAAATCACAATTCATTAAAATTATTCAATTAGTGTAGGTCTTCATTCCTATAACCATAATTATTGGTTGAATCATCATTCATTATTATCATTATTTTGGTGTAGGTTGTCATGCATAGCACCAAAAATCTCATTGAGTGTAGGTCATCATGCCTATCACTCCTTTTCGCATTCAGTGTTGGTCTTCATGCCTAGAACCCCATCATGTCATGCTTGGATAACTATTGGGGAGGAACACAATGTTCAAGTCCCGAATACTAATTGATATAGAATTCCATGTCTAGCACCAAAAAAATCTCATCCATTTAATCATTCTTTAATTCTCAAGAATTTTCCATATTATTCATTTAATAATCCAATGATTATTTAAACAATTCAAAGGCCATTAATTAATTCAACAATTAACTAAGCAGATAACCCATTAATTAATTCATCAATTAATTTATTAGTCAATACCATTCTCATTCCATAATTAATTCTTTATAATTAATTATCCATCTCAAATCTGAACCTGACATAATTAATTATAAAAATTAGTTATCTTTGATCAACATAATGACACATAATTAATTCTCATAATTAATTATATTTAGCCAACATCATGGCCCATATTTAATTCCCAGAATTAATTATCTTACATAGCCAAACATAATTCCATAATTAATCCCCCCAATTAATTATCTTCTCACAACAATTCAATATATAAATTAGAATATCTCAACCAATATCAAATCTTCAAAAGATCTTTATGGGAACCCCCCATCGTTTGTTTTGTGATTCAATTAGCAATTAAATCACCAAGGTAACTCAATTCTATTCCACATTCCTAATTACTCCAATTTAGGAAAACAATCATCAAGTGAATATATCATATCATAAATCACATTAAAATATCATAAAACATGACTATGGGTGTTTTATTTAGACCACTTACCTCAGTTTATTGATGGAAGTTAGCCCGATGTAAATCCCTAAAATTTGAGCGGTACAACGTCATTGATCAAGCTTCAGATCTAGATCCGTAAACCATAATTAAGATAAAAAAACATCAAGATCTTTCAAATCTAGATATAGATCCAAAATCCTAGATCTAGATCTCAATTTATAGGTTTATATATAAATAAAGGTGGAGATATTCTATGAAAATATTCATGAAATATGGAGGAAATAATGGGAGAAGCATCAGGATGAAATCCAATTATAGAGAAGAGATCAGATATTTAATACAAGATTTTGATATCAAAGAATGGTGTTTAGATCTCCTTGGAATCCTTCCATAAGGTTCTGGGAACACCATAAAATTTTGAATCCTGAGACAAGGTCTAAACATGGGAGTCTCGAGGGGGTTTGGGTGGTTTTAGAAAAGATTTTAGGATATTAAATTCCATGCGCACGATTTCCTGGGCAGAGGCGCACAGTTAGGAAAAAATGTGTACCAATAGTGAAGACCAATCTGTCCATGTTTTCATGGTTGGAATAGTGTGTCTGGATGATTTTTAAAACTATGTGCAAACCGTATGGACCTCTCTGTCTAGTTTTTCATGCTTGGCATGGATTCGTTGCACGATTTTTTAAACAGTGCACAAACCACTATCCCTCGGTTTTTCTTAAAAGTTTACCCAAACGCACCCCAAGACACTACTACAAATCAGAGGTAAAAATATTCAAGAATTACCTAAAAACACATCTGATATGACTCTATAAATGGCTGGTATCTTACAAAATGGGAAATGAAACCATCGATCATGTGTACGGAAGACTACTTCCTCGTGAACTGATGTAATCAATTTCCAACACCACCTCTCACGGATAGATATAATGTAGAATATAATGTATATTTATATGATATTTAATATATAATTAAGCTTATTTAATTATAATATCACATCTACCTTATTACCTTCCAATCCGTTGAAAAATGATAATGTCGCTCATGCACACATGTGAACTACCACCTTCATAAAGCGATGTGATTCGTTTCTCATTTTATTTTGACATGGATGAAAATAAACATGGATTTGATGAAAATATATGATATAATAATGATTATTAAAAGGTTAATTATTATTTACCTTTCTTTCATTCCATTCATCAAAAAATGAAAATAGCGCTCATGCGTACGTATGACCTGCCATGTCTAAGAACGATTTAACTCATTTCACTATATATAACTTTTATAGGATATTATAAATACTTATGTAATGAATATATATGATATTTATATCATAGTTAACATTCTATATATTATGGTACCTTGATCAAAGTACAATGATTGAAAATACCAAACCAAAACATACATGAAAAATGAAATAGTTATTACCTAAAATAGTGATTTTAAGAAAGATTTGTTAATAAAAAGGCGATAGAAGGTTATAATTAAATATTATATAGTAATATATATATATGCATATGGTTTTGTGTTATATGTATAATAAATATATATTTATTATATAGGAGGCTCTAACATGTATTAAGGAAGTCGGGCCTGAGGTAAGGGTTTATTTCACAATCTCATCATTATTTAGAATTATTTATATTTTAGTATCCATTGGGGGAATTATTTTATCATTATATATTAAACCAAATATATTTTATTATACTATGTTTATTTATGGGAATTAAATATTTTCCCTAACTTTTTACTCTATATGTAGCACCCTAAACACTTTATGGTATGTTTCTCTTAAATACATTCTAGTTATAACGTATATTTCATGAATCACTGAGCCTCTATGGAAAAAAACATGGTTACTTATAGGAGATAGCCATAACTTATCCATTAAAATTAAATTTTCTAGCTCTGTGATTTGAATTTTAAAAATCTGACATACACGATTGTGTTCATGATGATATTTAGAGTCTAATAGAATTAACTTAATTTTGGTGAATAGTGACACACCCTTATGAATAGTAACCTACCCTTATGAATAGTAACTTAACCTTATGAATAGTAATATGAATCTTATGAATGGTATTCACACCCATGAATGTATATATATATTTAGGCACCTTAAAAATGAAGATGAATAATTTAAGTGTTTACATTTTTCGATTAAATAATGATTTTAATTAAATATTAAAATAATCATGTTTAGAATTTTTTTTTAAAAATGGACTTCATTTTTGTATTCTACACATCCAAAAATGGTTAGGGTGAATTTTTGGGATTTTTCTGAAATACTTGAATTTTTGATGAATAGTAAAATGAGATAATTTACGATAAATGCTAAATAAGGAATTTATTGAGTCATTGATGATGATCTACTGATGAATGCCAATTGGTTAGAAGTAACATTCATTTATTACTATTATTGGTCATTTAATACTTACTATTCCATGTCTTGTGGAGAAATAATAAATTAATGAATATAATATAGAGAAATTCCCTCTCCCCTCCACTATATAAACCACCCCTCACCCCCTCTTCCTCCCACACCACTCAAGCTTCAAGGCTTTCCTAAATTCTACAAAATACTCTTCCTAAGCCCTCTATCTACATCCAAGACCTACTAGTATCACCAAATGTCCAAAAACAAAGGCCTTAAGAAGATTCTCAAAGAGGATTGCACAAGAGGTGAACCATTCTTCTATTTTCTTTCAATTTCTTTTACAAAGTTCCATTATTTTGTTCTATCTTCTCACCTCTACTCATAAAAATTACATGATAATTAAAGTACCTTAAATGTAATGTATTTTCATTATTCTAATGGAATATTTCATCATAATCTCTTTCTTTTCCCTTTTATACAATAAATGAAAACACCGTCCGAGATGTATCAATTTATCACACTCAAGGAAGACGAGTTTTAAATTTGCATTAATATATTTAATACTGGTCATGAAACCTTTTCAATGGTTGAACCAGGTCATAATATATTTATTTTATCTTGATTAATGTTCTCTAATCCTTACACGTTCATAATATAGAATAATAATACAGAATAAGTTTATTGTGCACAAAACCACCAAGCCAAATCCAAGCATTTATTTTTAACTCATCGAATGAGTCATCATCATGGAATATAAATAGAATAATTATAAGATAATATATATCTTTCTAATTTTACTAATAATGTATATTAACAATTCTGTATGTTTAACCACATTTCAAACAAACATCTATTCATGAATACATGTAAACGGATAATGAAAACCAATGAAGAAAATGCTACCAAAACAATAAAATTGAATCTTTTAAAACCATCAAAAAAGACATTAATGAACCTAATAAGGTTATAAAATATCAATTACACATTTATGAGGTTCTTTAATTATTAATTAATGAAGCTAAATATGCTTATTCAGATCATTAATAACAATCAATAACACCTTCAAGCATAAGGTAAGGGATCATCTCTCTCATGTTTGTTTAAGAATCTCCCCTATGTTGTGCCATTTTATTTTTAATTCCTAATGATGGGGTATGTTTTTAAACTCCCCCATACATCCCTTGTGACATATATATAACGAGATACCTCTTTACCTATCATTAATCACTCGCAATAACACTCGTTACCATGCCGAAATGTTTGTAAGGGGTTTTCTCATCTCACTTTCAATTCTGTGGGATTTCCATTGTTCGCCTCTTATTTCTTATATATTGTATAGGTTGTTTCGCACAGATTTCGGGGATGACCTCCTTGACGGGAGATTCAAACGTTCCGATCGGTTTCTAGCGGGTTTGTTCGTAGAACCGGAAACATCCAATGATTCCACATCCGTTTGGACCCACTTTCCAAAGATAGGCGCTCACTAGCTTGTGGACTAATGAGGCTTAGGAATTTTCATTGGTCGAGAGGATGGGAGGTCAGACTCATCACACCTTTTCGAGGGGAATTATTGTCTACTCCGGGACTCTCTTTATAGATTTAAGTTATGTTCGTGAATCCTTATTACATTACCAAGTATAAAATGTGCTTTCCTTTAGTTTTAACAATCAATGATTAAATATGCAAGAAATTTAGAGAATCTTTTATATGTATTCGAGGTTCTTCATCAATATAGAATCATCTATATCTATTTAGAGATTCTTGGTCAATGGTATCCTTCAAAACATTTATATAAAAGTCTCTTGATCATTATGATGACCAGGCTGGTTTTAAAGCCACTCAGTGGGGCACTTGAAGTTTATCGTCATTCAGAAGGACATAGATTATTTCAAAGTTGGGATCGAACCCATAAATGGGCTACCTACGTATCCTTTGTTTTGGAAAAGGAATCAGAACCCACGTAGTTTGAGTAATGGAGTATGATGTTTATGATTGATGGCTCAAAGAAGAATTTCATAATTACTTTTACACTCTAAGCTCACGTGAGTCATGCTCGGTGTGAGAAACAAGAGGTATTGGTAAAAATTAGACAATTGTGCCATGAAAGATGCAATCATAAGAAATTGTTTGGGGCTTAGGTATGTATGACTGCCCAGATAGATGAAGGTTTAGGATTCACTTTTAGGGAGAAAATCCAGGAACAGGGTCCATAAAGGTATATGTGCTTTATGGAGATTTGAATACTCTAATCTTGGGGCTTACTCCTAAAGAGGATGCCCAAGTTAGGAGGGGACTTATGATTGGGTTTTACTCCTGAAAAGGAAACCCAAATCAAGGGTAAATTAGGACTGGTTAAGAGAAATTTAAGGGGGCTTGGGGTTTACTCCTGAAAAGGAAACCCAAGATTATGACTGGGACTTACTCCTAAAAAAGGAGGCCCAGGTTATGACTGAGTCTTATTCCTAAAAGGGAGACCCAGGTTAGGGGACTTGGGGCTTACTACTGAAAAGGAAGCCCAAGATTATGACTGAGTCTTATTCCTGAAAAGGAGACCCAGGTTAGGGATTAAGGTTTGGGGCTTACTCCTGAGGAGGATGCCCAAGTTTGGGAACTTTAAGAATTTGGGGCTTACTCTTGAGGAGGATGCCCAAGTTTGGGAACTTTAAGAATTTGGGGCTTACTCCTGAGGAGGATTCCCAAGTTAAAGATTCTCTCATCTTAAAGGATGAGGTTGAATGAATGAACTCTCTATATTTAGTGACATAAGGATATTTAAATCACTAGGTTTTGAGAGATATTCCACAGAATTCCTTTCAGATAAGGAAGTCAAATCAAGAAATCATGCCATAAATGGCTTTGAAGAGTGTCTTTAAGACTGAATCTTGAAAAGGAAAGGTGTAATGGCTTAAGAGAGGTAAAATGGGCAAGATGGGCACCCAAAAAGGTAGGGGCGCGCAAGTCTTGAATGGCGCGCAAGTCTTCCGTGGGCGCGCAAGTTTTGGTCGCGCAGGTATACCTACGCGACACATGGTGTACTTGCGCGATTTTCAACCAGAATTGAAATATTTGAGCGACTCTTTTTTAAACCCTTTAGAATCCTCTTGAGGTTCTTCCAGAAAAGGGACGCACAAGTTATATTGAAGGAAATAAATCGGCGCGCAAGTGTTTGATAAGTTTCAACACTTAGGCCTTCCTTCTTCTCTTTAGATCTTCCGTTCTAGGTAAGAAATTACCTTAGAAGTGTTCCGGAAGCTTTGAGAAGAGACTTGGGCGCCGGGAGCTTCAATCCGAGTTTCTGGAAAAAGATCCTCCCGAATGGGGGGCCCACAGGGTCTATTTATAGGCAAAAGAAGACCCCGGGCGGTTACCGGGCGGTTACCCATTAGGTCGCGCAAGTCACTTGCGCGACCAAGGTAGCCGCGCAAGTACACTTGCGCACCAGTTAGATAACTTGCGCGGTGATGTAGCTGTTGATCCTTTCTTCCTTCCTTTGTTGATTTTTTATGTTTCTTCAAAGGATGAATCACTTTTTGCTTAGATATTCCCCTTTTCCGATCTTTAGATTCTGTGACGAAAGGAGCGTCAACAAAAGTCCCCCCTCAGAGTTGGATCCGGAGAGAAATGAGGATTTGACTCTGAGGAAATCGAATCCCTCCAAAGTAAAAGGGGGCGCGCAAGACTTTAGGGCACAGAGGGCAGTGCGCAAGTGTGCTGGAACTTCACTTTTATTCAGAGTTCCTTTGTCTTTTGTGGGCAGTTTAAAGTCATGTATGCCGGACATAAAAGGGCTAATGTTTAAGGTCGAAATAGCTTTGACCAAAAATAGATTAAAATTGATTCAATTCCTTGACAATTTATCTGAAAACATATTACCATACTCAAGTATGAGAGAAAAAATGTAAACTATGGCTTAAGAATATTTGAATCTGAGGAATGATATGAAAAAGATCTAAAAGGCATTAGAAGAAGTAGTTTCCAAGAATGAAGTTACTATTATTTAACAAAACCCGTTAGGGGGTTGAAATATGCAGGGCCACCTATGGGAATTGGCTGCATGGTCAAATAAATAGCATCTTTTGGCTGACAAGTCTGTTATGTGGACTGTTTATGCAAGGCCACCTATGGGCACGTGCTGCATAGTCAGGCAAAAGAACTCCCAGAAATTTACTTTCCTAGTGCTAAAAGCCAGTGAAAGTTTATGGAGATTCAAATTTTCTAAAGTATAGAGTTTGTTGTATGGAAAGAGGTACTTGAATATGGATAAGATATTTCCGAACAAGAATATCGAAGAACTGGATGAATATCACTCCTACGAAGGTCTGACCCAAATGTAGGGAAGAAGAATAAACCATAGACTTGAATACTTTCAGATCATGAAAAAGGATATGGGAAAAATATATTAAGGATTTCTATTTTTTTACGGATCCCTACATACTGTCGTTTAAGACAAATAAGGACAAAAGAGGCATTCTTCCCAAGAATGAAGTTACCATTATTTAACAAAACCCGTTAGGGGGTTGAAATATGCAGGGCCACCTATGGGCATTGGCTGCATGGTCAAATAAATAGCATCTTTTGGCTGACAAGTCTGTTATGTGGACTGTTTATGCAAGGCCACCTATGGGCACGTGCTGCATAGTCAGGCAAAATAATTCTCAGAAGTTTGACATTTTTGTGATTATAAGTCATGAAAAGGGTTATGAAGATCTCAAAATATTTAAGGTTAGGATTATAACACATAAATATGGGTATTTTACAATGTATATAGAGATACATAGGTCAATGAAAACCATAATCATGTTGTGGCTGGGTCCTGAATTGAAATTTTGGACTTCACTACGTATCTCATAAGAATGATAATCAAGCCATACGTAGTTCTTGAAATGCAGTTTAATGTCGTGCAGGACGAAAGTATGAGTGATCTTAGTTTAGGGTCATAGAATTCGGACCATAATAATGAATACACAATGTGTGTTTTCATGAGGACTTTTCAGCCAAGGGACTGGAAGTGAAATTTGGGGTTAGGCCCAAAAGACTTGGGACTGGATTCGAGGGATACTCGAATGTTCCTACGTATCCCATAAGGATGGGAATCAAGTCCACGTAGTTCTAGGAATGCCCTTTGTACAAATTTGGTTCGTACATGTGAAGGGTGAAAGGGGACTTTAGTGCAATGATGGTTTAACCTGAGATAAAAAGTTTAGGCATTACCATGTATGTACGTAGTCTTTTGAAAATGAAACATGATTTAAAAAATCAATGTCAATAATGGTTCCTTCTCAAATGAGGAAATCAAAGAATATTGTAGTTTAATTGTCGTACCGGAAAAAAGTGTTGCATAGTTTAACGTCATATAACAAGGACGAAAGTGAATCAATGTAAAGATATTGATTCCAGGGGCAGTTTCACGAATCAACATCATATGAGATGGTGGTGAACCGATGTGAAGAGATTGTTTTTGGGCTTGAACCCTGGGAGGTTGCCTACATACCCAGCCTAGATGGCAAGGATCAAAGTCCGTGTAGTTCAATTAAAGAATGAATTAATGATCAAGTTGTTCTTGTGGACAATGATCTAAATAAAAAATGTTGTTGGGACTTATACATGGTTAGTGGCCCAAAGGGAGTGTTATGGTTGATGTTCTCTCTAAGCTCACGTGAGTCATACTCGGTGTGAGAAACAAGAGGTAATAACAACCTTAACGATGCACAGTTTAATGTCATGTAGGACATAAAAAAAGGGACTATGCAGTTTAAAGTCTTGCAGTTAGGATTATTGGTGCTGGACAGTTTAGTGTCATGTAGCAGGGACAAAATAACAGTTTAATGTCATGTAGGACATATCAAGGACTTTCTGTACAGTTTAGCGTCATGTAGTTAGGATGATGGGGACAATACAGTTTAACGTCATATTGGACGAAAGGGGGACTGTACAGTTTAATGTCATGCAGTAAGGACAAAAGAGTGTACCATTTTAACATCATGTCGGACGAAAGTGCGAATAGTTTAAGGTCATATGCATGGACCGTGAATGGTGCAGTTTAATGTCATACTGGACTTTTGAGATTATATAGTTTAACGTCTTTCCGGACGTGAGGGACTTTTATACAGTTTAGCGTGATGTAGTTAGGACGTCACAGTTTAATGTCTTGCTGGACATAAAGGATTTGTAAATAGTTTATGGTCATATACATGGACCAGGGATGATGCAGTTTAAGGTCATACTGGACGGTTTAGGGAACGTTTTCACAGTTTAATGTCGTGTGGGACGAAGTTGCAGTTTAAAGTCATACTATACCATTGAAGTATAGTTTAACGTCATATAGCAAGGAAGAACTGGTGCTGTACAGTTTAAAGTCATGTAGCTAGGACTAAGGTGAACCAATATGAGGATATCAGTTCTGGGGACTTTTTACAGTTTAACGTCATGCTGGACGATGAAAGTTCCACACAGTTTAATGTCATGTTTCTAGGACACAATATAGTTTAATGTCATCTCGGACAAAATATAGGAACTTCTGTACAGTTTAATGTCATGTAGATAGGACATAATATAGTTTAGTGTCATGTAGGACAATATATGAACCAATATAGTTTAATGTCATCTCGGACATAATACAGTTTAGTGTCATGTAGGACATAATACAGTTTAGTGTCATGTAGGACATTGAAGGTGACACAGTTTAACGTCATGTTGGACGAAGTTGCAGTTTAAGGTCATACTGGACCATTGCTGTATGAACCAATTGTAAGAGTCTTGGTTCTGGGAACAATATTTTGTGTTTATACAAAATACTTCTTCAGAAATCTGGCATTAGTTGGAGTCGTGATGTGTTCTCCATCCATTGAGATTAGAGAATATGCTCCATTGGAGTAGACCTTATGTATTGAATAAGGTCCTTCCTATTTTGGTTCAAGCTTGGGAGGCTTCTTTCCTGGTATCATTGGTGCTCTGAGAACCAATACCAATTCTCCATGAATGAATGAACGAAGATGAACTTTTTTGTTAAAAGCTCGTGCTATTCGATTCTGATAGATTTCCAAGTGGTGCAAAGTGCACAATCTTTTCTCATCTAAATGTTCCAATTCATTCAACCACTTTTGGGATTTCTCATCTGTAGATAACTGATCACAAATGGCTATTCTGAGTGAGGGAAATTGAACTTCAATTGGCAAGACTTCTTCTGTTCCATATACCAATGAATATGGAGTTGACCGCGTTGCATTGCGAGTGGTAGTCTGATAATCCCATAAAGCATGAAAGAGTTTATCAGGCCATGACCTCTTATCTTTATCCACCGTCTTTTGCAGTATATTTGAAAGAGTCTTGTTGAAGGACTCTATCTGGCCATTAGCCGCTGCATGATATCGAGATGAATGGTTGGACTTAATGTTGTATTCTTGATACAATTTCTTTACCTCAGAAGAACAGAAGTTGGTGCCGTTGTCCGTCAATATGGTATGAGGGACACCAAATCTAGTAATGATGTTAGACTTGATGAAGCTAACAATGCATTTAGAACTGACTTCTTTGAGAGGTACTGCCTCTGCCCATTTGGAAAAGAAATCAGTAGTAGTAAGAATGTACATAAACTGCTTGGCCGTAGCTGAAGGGTAAGGTCCCACCACATCCATTCCCCATGTGGAAAATGGCCATGAGTATTTAGCTATATGAAGCAACTCTGGAGGTTGATGAATGAAGTTGGCATATACTTGGCATGAATGACACTTCTTTGTGAAATTAACACAATCTTGTATCATTGAAGGCCAAAAGTATCCAAGCCTTCGAATTTGATCAGACAGTCTATGTCCAGACTTGTGGGAACCACAGACTCCTGCATGCACTTCTTTTATGACAGCCATTGTCTCTTCACCATCAATACATCTGAAGAGAACTCCATCAAAACCACGTTTGTAGAGAATTTTCTCGAGGTGGTTTGGGCTATCATAAAGAGTAAAATTGACCACACGTCGCCGAATTTGCTCTTTCTCGGCTCTATCAGGTGGAAGTGTTCCATTTTGAAGGTATTCCCTGATAGGTGACATCCATCCTGTAGTATGACCATAAGGTTCAGGAATGGGACTAATTTCATTAATTTCCTCTGTTCTGACTTGAACATAAGGTGAAATTGCACGACGGTGGGCAATACAGATGGTTGTCTCGTCCCGATTTGGATCTGCTAAAGCTGTGGCTATATTAGCCAGTGCATCAGCTTGAGCATTTTGTGATCTTGGGACATAAGAAAATGTCGGTTCTGAAGGGAATTCCGACATTAACTCTCTGACGTAATCATACAAAGGGATTAATTCTTCTTTTCTGATGGCATAATCCCCATTGACTTGTTTGATTACCAGGTCTGAATCACCTTTCACCTTTAAGTGATTCACTTGTGCTTGAAGCGCTAATTTCAAGCCTGTAATGAGAGATTGGTATTCAGCTTCATTATTGGTACCACCTTCCCACAACAAAAAGGAATAAGGTAACACTACCTTATCTGGAGAAATGAGCACAATTCCTAAACCAACTTTGTTGAATTTAGGATTTTCCATTTTCATCCCTGTTGGACTTCTAGAAGCACCATCAAAATACATTTCCCATGTTTGAGGACTCTCTTGAATAGAGAAAACTTCCTCATCAGGGAGTTCGATATCTGAATACGTGTCTTCCACTGAAGGATGTTCAGCCAGGAAATCAGCCAGATCTTGGCCCTTAATTGCCTTTTGAGACACATACTGAATGTCGAACTGCTGTAGAATAACCGCCCACCTTGCCAGACGTCCTGTAAGCATTGGACGACTAAGGATGAATTTGAGCAGATTATTACGAGATACCAATTGGACCTCATGATGTTGCAGGTAGTGTCTCAGTTTCTGAACTGCAAAGATTAATGCTAGGCAGCACTTTTCAATACTTGAATACCGGGTTTCTACTTCAAGCATAGTTCTACTGAGATAGTAGAGACTATTTTCATTCCCAGCATCATTCTTTTGAGCGAGAAAGGCACCCAATGATCGCTCTAAAGCTGTCACATAGAGGATAAGAGGTCTACCCTCAACAGGTGGCATGAGTACTAGTGGACTCAAGAGGTATTTCTTGAGGACATCAAATGCTTCTTAACATTCTTCATTCCACTGGTAAGTGACTCCTTTCTTCAATAATTTGGTAAAGGGTAAACTTTTGCCTGCCAAACTGGCGATGAAACGCCGAATATAGGCTAAGTGTCCTTGAAGTCCTCTTAATTCTTT
Organism: Viscum album; assembly: GCA_963277665.1. Lineage (NCBI taxonomy): Eukaryota > Viridiplantae > Streptophyta > Magnoliopsida > Santalales > Viscaceae > Viscum > Viscum album. The sequence goes on along the minus strand of CAUJRU010000260.1, from coordinate 923,371 downwards.
CAAATTATGAGGAGGTGACATACCAAGGATTGATTTGGTCTTCTCAGGATCGACTTCAATACCACGATGGCGTATAACAAAGCCAAGGAATTTTCCTGAGTTTACCCCAAAAGCATATTTTAAGGGGTTCATCTTCAAATTATGTTGTCGAAGCTTGTGGAATATGACTTTCAAATCAGCCAAGTGATTAGAACGTTGTTTGGATTTAACCACCAAATCATCTACATAGCATTCAACAAACTTCCCTAAAAGAGGTTTGAAGATAAGATGCATGGCGCGTTGATATGTTGCACCTGCATTCTTTAAACCAAAGGGCATCACCCGGTAACAAAACACACCTTGAGGAGCTCTGAAGGCTATATATTCCTCATCTTCTGGGGCCATTCGGATATGATTATATCCAGAATATCCATCCATGAAAGAAAGTACTTCATAGCCAGCCATCGCATCAATTAAGAGTTCTGTAATCGGAACTGGGAAATCATCTTTAGGACAATACCGATTAAGATCTCTGAAATCGATGCAAACCCTAATTTGTCTGTTCTTCTTCTTTACAGGGACAATATTAGCCAACCACTTGGGATATTGAACTTCTCTGACGAAGTTAGCTTTGATAAGCTTATCCACTTCAGCCTCAATTTTGGAAGTATAGGTTGGGTGTGTTCTTCTCGCGGTTTGATTGAATCCTCGATGTTCTTTTGGCAAACCCAAATGATGGGTGGCAACATCAGGATCAAGTCCAGGCATCTCTGTATAATTCCAAGCAAAAATATCTTTATTTTTCTTTAGAAAAGAAATATACATCTCTTGCTCTTCAAGGGTCGTGGCCGCACTAATTAAAGTGGGGCGTGGATCTTTCTCTATACCCAGATTTACTTCTCTGAGTTCATCCATAGTGGTAGAGATACCCTCTTCAAATTCTAGAGGAGCATCTCTAAGATCTCCCTCTTCCTCTTCATCATGTGTTATTTCTTCCATTTCTACTTGAAAAGTAGATGAAAAACGAAATTCTCATGATCATAAGAGATGTCAAAATTTTCACATTTTGAAGAAGAAGCTTCCATTTCCGACCCTATTGATGATAAAGGGTCTTCTTTGGAAAATAAGGAGGAGATGATGGATTGAGAATCGACATCATTATTCACCTATGGTGTTGCTATAACTTCTTCTGGCCTGATTAGCGAAGTATAGACTTGTTGGATTTCAGCAGACGAAATGAAAACGTCACCACTTATGCTTTCATCACTGCTTGGTAAGTTACCAATTCCTCCCATGTTGTCTGGCTCGATTGCCGTAATTGACATTATGGATCTTTCCATAAGAGTATATTGATTTGGGCCTATTTTTTCAATTTGACTGATAGGTAACACATAATCTATACTCACATGTGAAAATGGATTTATTGGAATTTTCTCCAAACCATATGGAGCATTAACTTTGGTAATTTCCTTCATTGTAGATTTTTCTCTTCCCTTTATGTGATAAAATTCCACCTCAATGTATTGAGACTCACATGTCTTGAACGGGGCTTTATCACCATAAAATGTTCCAACTTGACCATCGAAACAGTATTTGAGACATTGATGGTATGATGACAGAATAGCTGCATGCTGATGTAGCCAGGGTCTTCCAAGCAAGATATTGAAAGCTGAGTCTTGATCAACAATCATGAAATCTAAATTAGAAACAAGATCTCCAAACTGAGTTCTGAGTGTAAATTCTCCCAGTGGTTCTTGTTCATTTTTATCATATCCTTGCAACATCATGGTAGAAGGAGATAAATCAGATTCCGTGAGGCCCAATCGACGAAGTGTACGAATGGGCATGAGGTTGACTCCTGAACCATTGTCAATGAAAGCTCTTCGAACATCTATACCATTGACCTTTCCAGATAAGTACAAAGGTTTTATGTGCCCATGAACAACATCATCTTCATCTTTATTAGTAAAAGATATCACTGCATGGCATTCTGCAGGATTATTCTCTATGTGATAGATTTCAGCTGCAGCAATTTCAGCTTCAAACTCTTGAGGACTTGACAAAGCTTCGATGAGTGCTTCCCGAAGATCTTTTGACAGATTCAAAGCATCCAAAATTGATAACTTGGCTAGTAATTGGGCAAAGTGTTTCAATATATCATACTTTTGATCTAGAGGTCTGCGTTTCCCAATATGAATATGCGGTTTAGCAGGTACCTTGGAAGCAGATGCTTTGGAAGCTGATGCATCTTGTATTGAAGTTGGCAACATCCTTGGTTTTGGAAGATTAGACTGATTAGATCCATTTACTTGCTGAGATAAAGAAGATGGAACCTTTAATCGGTCTTCCAAAATAACTGTGCCAAAACTGAGTTGGCCATTGGCAGAAGAACTTGCTTGTTCTTTTTGAGCTCGCTGAAGGGCTCTACCAGGAGTTTCTGCTGCATATACAGTGCTAGCAGGGGTAAAATTAGAGTAGTGGCTTCAGAATGATCCACGTCTTCCCCTGTATCCTGAACCTCTAGAACTTCCTCAGATTTCTTTATTTGATACAAGGAATTCAGGCTCATCAAGACTGGAATATGGATCTGTTAATTGAATCATATTAACAGAACCAAAGATTAACTCTTCGTCTGATAAAGACTCTGCCTGGTTAGCCTGTTTAGGATGTGCCGTTTGGTGGTACGGTGCCCGTTGCTTTGAAGTAGATGGCATGAAATCTGCCAGAGTCAAAGACAATTTAGGCTTTGCTACATACTCATCTTCTCCTGATTCCTCTTTCTTCTTTGGATTGCGCTGCCCTTTTGAGGATTTGTCTTTTGATGGAGGCTTTACTGCAACTTTTGTAGGAGACACAATTGGCTTCTTCAATTGTGTTCGCAAAATGGAATGGGTCCGATTGATTGTCTTTCTGACCATCCAATCATCATATTTTTCGCAGTTTTGCTTTTGACTTCCTGCCACTCGCCTCCTTCCTCTGGATCTGTAGCGGTAATACACGCTACATGAGCTGAAGAACCCTTCAATTTGACTTGTCCCAAGTCGACCATCTTTTGCAGGAGGTCTTTAAAGACAAAACACTCCTGGATGGGATACCCCAACATTTGACGAAAGGGACAATAATTGGGACGGTCTTCATCTCCTTCCTTGTTTGGCCTCTTCGGCACTGGTAATTGAACCAAATTATTTTCCAGAGCTGAAATGAAGTAACCAGGAACTTTCTCACTTCGGAAAGAGTAAGTTTTACTCTTCATATCCTCAAATTGTTTTCGTCGTTGATCTTTTTGATCATTTGGACGAAACAGCCTTTGTTGTTGGCGTTCAGGAGGTGGAGCCCTTCGAGAAGATGAAGGTTTTGAAGTAGAAATAGGTACAGGTGCTTGTTTAAGCATAACTGTAGCAGTTTCTGCTTTACCCATTCTTCTTCCTGGAGCTGATGGAATTACACGAGATTTAACCTTAGCCTGTATAAGGGAATCTTCAATCTGCTGAGTGATTGAAGTAAGGTCTCGAAACCCTCCTGTGTATTTCATAGGGATCAATGGCGTGCGTAATTCGTCACGCAAATTTTCCACACAGATTGGCAACAATTCCTCCTGAGGAAATGCTAAACTCAAGGAATACGTTAATCCCTTCCAACGAACAATGAAATCAGAGACTCTTTCATTCTCCCTTTGCTTGCAGTTTGTAAGATCGAAAACTGTCGTTTTTGGCAAAGTTGAGCTAAACTGCAGAAGGAATTTTTGACGAAGATCCTCCCATCCGATGAATGACCGGGATTGCAAGCTTGTATACCAGACAAAAGATGGTCCTTGCAAGGTTCGCACGAAGCATCTGAGTTTCACTGCTTCTTGCTGCTCTGGAGTTCCCATCATAGGATCACAACAAGACATGTAATGCGTCAAATGTTGTTCAGGCTCGCCTGATCCATTGAAAGTAGGGAAAACAGGGTTTCCAAAACTGGATGGAGGAGAAATTGAATCTACCCATTCAGGGTAAACTTTCTTTTCAGGTTGAACTTGCGCCCTTTTCCCTTCCATAGTTTCTAACCGAGCTGTTAATGACTCAATAGTAGTTATTAACTTTTGAGAAACATCAGGTTGAACTTGGTTTTGGGTAGGTGCAATGAATGGAGCTTGGACAAACGTGATGGTTGGTGCTGCAACTGATGGTAGTGCTGCCAACCGTTGTTGCGTTTGACCCATAGGATTAGACCTCTGAGGGTGTACTGATAACAGAGGATATTCCTGATCCATCTCAGTAGTTACAACAAATTCCTTCGGCTGTCGGACTTTAGCATTCTTAAGAAGAAGACTACTTTGAAGTAGTTCTGCATTCAACCTTCTTAATTCTTTCATTTCTTCCTCCTGTTGTGCAAACCTTTGCTCTAATGAGAGCGATTGAACTCCTTTAAAGGAAGGGTGAGAAGTAACCTGATTCTTTCCTTTCCCCTTATTGGATCCTTTTCGGAGAGGGGGAAGTGGGTTACTTGAAGGAATACCCAGATTTTGGGTAAGCCTTTGATTACGTGTGCGCACACCTTTTTCATTTAAGTCTGTGTGCGCAACTTCTTGAGCAGGAACCTCTTCGTCTGATCCCTCTGATTGAGCCTCATCTGGTGAATCAGCAGCAACGGCATTGATGACATTAATGGATTCATATTGCATGGAATCCTTTCTATCAGCATTTCTGTGATATTGTCTTCTTCTATGTCCATGATGAGATATGGCATTCCGTTGACTTGATCCCTCAGGAACTTCTTGGAGAACCATCACCTGGAGAGAATATCCTGATAGCTTGGCTCTTTGTTCCTCTTGAGGCTTATTCCCTAATCGAGAGAATATTGACTTTCTCTGAGGGAGGGATTGAGGATTTGAAAAAGTCCCCAGTCCGGTGGACTGGGGATGTTCCTGCTGCTTCCGCTCAACTCCTCGAATCCCATTTGTTGACTCTGAGGGTTGGGTTAGAGAAGTCCCCAGTCTGGCAAGCTGGGGTGTCTCTTGACATGCTATGTCTGAGATCTTCTTAAAATCTCTCTTGATCTTGCGAATCTTAGTTCGGAAATTAGCTGGATGCATTAACCTGTATCCACTTTTATCACCTGGTTCAACAGACCGTTGGATGATTTCCAAAACTTCTATCATTTGATGACGTGTTTGCTCCAGACGAGAGGCTTGTGCAATATTCTCGCCTGCTTGATGTAGGAGCAATTCAACAACTTGTTCTCTATATACTTGATTTTGAGAGGAACTAGTTGAAGCCTGTTCTTGAGCAAGCTTTTGATTATGAACAAAGCCCATTGACTGTGGCCGGCCATGGGCAATAACATTGCATGAGACCATTTTCGGCGGGCTTTGCTGACCGGAAAGCACTGTGAAATGTAGTGCTCCGTGAACACCCCATCCTATGATATGAACATCAGATGGAGCATTGGCAATTAACTGACGCAATCTTCTTAGTGCGCCAAGGAATGAACGTTGAAGGGTTCTCTGTTGCTTTTCAGCCTTCGGATACCGAGAGACTGATAAAGATGCCAAATCAATCTGATGTTGTAACCCTTCTATTATCTTAAGATGATTTTCATATTCATCGTAAGATAATACCCTCTTATTTAATTGACAAAGAGTTTTCCATATGTTGAGACGAATATCATGGATTCCATCATCCGTCAACATCTTTGGAATGTCGTATTGGGAGTCAGCCAAAGGCCAAAACATGACTGGTACTTCACCTTTTGCCAGTTTTTTCCTCATGTTCAGCATTTCCTCTTTATCATTAAATGAAGATTCTTCTACCTGTTTTGACCAGAGTTGGTGTTTCCTTGTTGCTTCATCGGATTCAACAAGATTGGTAGAGAGATCACTATTCATGCTGGAAGATGAATGACCCAGGGATGGTTCAGAGAATAACCTGAACCCCAGGCTATCTTCTGATGGAGAAAGAGTTTTACCTACCGATAGTAAAGCATCAGACATGACTGGTTTTACGTTTTCAAGTGCCTCGAGATAGGAGGGCTTTCTCGTCACTACATTGCCTTCTGAAGAATTTTCGAGACAACGTGAATCACTACTGCGGAGAGGACTTTCGCAGGGAAGTTCATCACCATGATGAGGACCGTCATGATGGGTTACAGCAAAAGATGAAATCTCTTGCTCCTTGGTCTTCTGACCACAGAGAGGGTTCCTGTGGCTCTCATCTGAAGAAGAAACTTCAATATTGACCGAATTTTCATGAAGCAAGTCTTCATGAGGAAGTGTCTGTTGAAGACCTTCAGAATTAATGTTCCTGTTATTGGGAACTGAGGGAGTAGAATCTTGAATTCTGACAGATAAATGTCTGAGGGCTTCAAGAACTCCAGCATCGAGCAAGGCTTGGTTACAGATTGGCCTTTGATCTCCCGACTGTGCTGGGCGGATCTTTTTCTTAGATGCCTTCTTACTCGCTTTAGAAACCACTTGATGACGAAAGTGATTGCTCTGAGAAGGTGTATGTGCCTGATCAGGAAAGATGGCCAGGTTAGGCTGACGATCTCCACTCAAATCAGGTGTATGTGCCTGACTTTGTTGTCCGTATGATATGGGGGAGTATGCCCCATAACCCTATTGGACTGGAACAAATGTGTGTGTCTGTTCCGGAGTGAATCGTTGATGTGTCACTCTATTGCTAGGGATAGATTTATGTGTCTGTCCCTGTGATGATGCTGAAGCTGTTATGATATCATGGCAAGCATCCAGAATATGAGCAGGAATTTGCTTCTGCTCTTTCACTATTGAAAAAATATGTTTGGTGACTTCAGCCGCCGGAACGGGGATATACGTCCATTCCGGGCTTGGAGTAGGTGTATGTGCCTGCTCCTGTCCTCCTTTTCCTGTCAGTGAATCCTGACAGTACTCAAGTGTGGAGGCAGAGAGTTGAGTCTGCCTCCTGTTTGTCGTCGGGACTTTCCGACTGACTTCTCCGTGCGCTACCAAGCGAGACTGTTGGTAGGCTTGATTAGTATTAGCAGGTGTATATGCCTGCTGATTACACTTCGCCAAACATGGTTGACGAGATCCATCATATGTAGTCAGACGAGCCTGCTGACTAACTGGTGATGTATAAGCAGGTGTATGTTCCTGCCTATGGTACTCCGCCGGAATTTCCTGGCGGGATCGGCTTGATGCTGCTAGACGAGTCTGCTGGACAGTGGAATTAAAACGGGCAGGTGATTGTGCCTGCTTGTTATTTGCCACCAAGTTAGGTTGGTGGACTTCTCCAGAGATGGCAGGGATGACAACCTGCCTATTGTTAACCAGATTCCGTCTCTGGCGGTTTATCTTGCCTGCTCGGATTCAAGGAACCTGAGATGAATGCCTGGAGTCGGTACCCTCATCATGTTGAGGGCGCACTACCGCACGAGTCTGGCGGCGATTGTTGATGGGAGCCCTTGAGAAGGACTCCTGTCTTTTTGAATTAAGGTCCTGCGGGACCTGCTCATTCACTTCCTCAGAGTAAGGGAGCGAATGGAAATTGCGTTCCAGGGATAACGACCCGAAACGGTTGGAGACGGTAGTCAGCACCGCCTGCTTCTTGATCGCTGGCCGCCGTTGTCCGGACGACCAGGTAGAGTTGTTAACTTGGAGGGCTTGACGAGCGGCCTCCAGAGTTGGGATAGTACCGTTGCGACGATACTCCTTAACCAGTGCATTAGAATCCCAGCGTTGAAGATGCTGAGTTGGTGATGTCATCCTCAGAGCGGACGACGTTCTAGCAGGAGTAGTAGAATTGGTTTTCACAGTAGCAGACCTCACAGTAGAGGTGTTCACAGCAGCAGTATTCACATAGGTGAATTTAAGGAAAGCCATTTTGCAGAAGATCTTGAGAAAAGAGTGCCTGTTCCATATAACAGACATAATCAAGATGAATCCGGCCACTACATCTTTTGGATGAGCACATGTCAATGATTGCTTTGTTGGCCCAAGGGGCCTAACAAATAAGAAGAATATCACTTTAACTTGGTTAAGGATTCACGTCGGGTTCACCATTTTTGTTTCGCACGGATTTCGTGGATGACCTCCTTGACAGGAGATTCAAACGTTCCGATCGGTTTCTAGCGGGTTTGTTCGTAGAACCGGAAACATCCAATGATTCCACATCCGTTTGGACCCACTTTCCAAAGGTAGGCGCTCATTAGCTTGTGGACTAATGAGGCTTAGGAATTTGCATTGGTCGAGAGGATGGGAGGTCGGACTCATCACTCCTTTTTGAGGGGAATTATTGTCTACTCCGGGACTCTCTTTATAGATTTAAGTTATGTTCGTGAATCCTTATTACATTACCAAGTATAAAATGTGCTTTCCTTTAGTTTTAACAATCAATGATTAAATATGCAAGAAATTTAGAGAATCTTTTCTATGTATTCGAGGTTCTTCATCAATATAGAATCATCTATATCTGTTTAGAGATTCTTGGTCAATGGTATCCTTCAAAACATTTATATAAAAGTCTCTTGGTCATTATGATGACCAGGCTGGTTTTAAATCCACTCAGTGGGGCACTTGATGTTTATCATCATTCAGAAGGACAAGGATTATTTCAAAGTTGGGATCGAACCCATAAATGGGCTACCTACGTATCCTTTGTTTTGGAAAAGGAATCAGAACCCACGTAGTTCGAGTAATGGAGTATGATGTTTATGATTGATGGCTCAAAGAAGAATGTCATAATTACTTTTACACTCTAAGCTCACGTGAGTCATGCTCGGTGTGAGAAACAAGAGGTATTGGTAAAAATTAGACAATTGTGCCATGAAAGATGCAATCATAAGAAATTGTTTGGGGCTTAGGTATGTATGACTGCCCAGATAGATGAAGGTTTAGGATTCACTTTTAGGGAGAAAATCCAGGAACAGGGTCCATAAAGGTATATGTGCTTTATGGAGATTTGAATACTCTAATCTTGGGGCTTACTCCTAAGGAGGATGCCCAAGTTAGGAGGGGACTTATGATTGGGTTTTACTCTTAAAAAGGAAACCCAAATCAAGGGTAAATTAGGACTGGTTAAGAGAAATTTAAGGGGGCTTGGGGTTTACTCCTGAAAAGGAAACCCAAGATTATGACTGGGACTTACTCCTAAAAAAGGAGGCCCAGGTTATGACTGAGTCTTATTCCTAAAAGGGAGACCCAGGTTAGGGGACTTGGGGCTTACTCTTGAAAAGGAAGCCCAAGATTATGACTGAGTCTTATTCCTGAAAAGGAGACCCAGGTTAGGGATTAAGGTTTGGGGCTTACTCCTGAGGAGGATGCCCAAGTTTGGGAACTTTAAGAATTTGGGGCTTACTCCTGAGGAGGATGCCCAAGTTTGGGAACTTTAACAATTTGGGGCTTACTCCTGAGGAGGATGCCCAAGTTAAAGATTCTCTCATCTTAAAGGATGAGGTTGAATGAATGAACTCTCTATATTTAGTGACATAAGGATATTTAAATCACTAGGTTTTGAGAGATATTCCACAGAATTCCTTTCAGATAAGGAAGTCAAATCAAGAAATCATGCCATAAATGGCTTTGAAGAGTGTCTTGAAGACTGAATCTTGAAAAGGAAAGGTGTAATGGCTTAAGAGAGGTAAAATGGGCAAGATGGGCACCCAAAAAGGTAGGGGCGTGCAAGTCTTGAAAGGCACACAAGTCTTCTGTGGGCGCGCAAGTTTTGGTCGCGCAGGTATACCTGCGCGACACATGGTGTACTTGCACGATTTTCAACCAGCATTGAAATATTTGAGCGACTCTTTTTTAAAACCTTTAGAATCCTCTTGAGGTTCTTCCAGAAAAGGGACACGTAAGTTATATTGAAGGAAATAAATCGGCGCGCAAGTGTTTGATAAGTTTCAACACTTAGGCCTTCCTTCTTCTCTTTAGATCTTCCGTTCTAGGTAAGAAATTACCTTAGAAGTGTTACGGAAGCTTTGAGAAGAGACTTGGGCATCGGGAGCTTCAATCCGAGTTTCTGGAAAAAGATCCTCCCAAATGGGGGGCCCACAGAGTCTATTTATAGGCAAAAGAAGACCCCGGGCGGTTACCGGGCGGTTACCCATTAGGTCGCGCAAGTCACTTGCGCGACCAAGGTAGCCGCGCAAGTACACTTGCGCGCCAGTTAGATAACTTGCGCGGTGATGTAACTGTTGATCCTTTCTTCCTTCCTTTTTTGATTTTTTATGTTTCTTCAAAGGATGAATCAGTTTTTGCTTAGATATTCCCCTTTTCCGATCTTTAGATTCTGTGACGAAAGGAGCGTCAACATAGGTGTACTTCCATTTGATATATTTTATCATGGTTCTATTTATATTTATGGTATTATATGATTCTTTTTGTGGTTATTAACTTTTTTTCATATGACTCAATTGATTACAACGTGGTAACGAGCTTGGTCTCAATTTTCACTTTATTGTGACTTACTTAGTATTGTGCACCTTATCTTTCTTATGTGGTGTTCATACTGCACATTTGAGAGAAATTTTCAATTTAAATTATATTCCATTTAAATTTCCATATTCTCATAACATGGATATGAATATTTTCTAAGCCTTATACCACTTTACATACGATATTTATTTTGAATGTTGTTTTGACTGTGGAAATATTGATGAATCCATACCCTCTATTATATATGGATAATGTAAAGTCATATTATTATTATGTTGAATCTACATATAAATAATTCTTTGTATGTAGAGGTTGGTGGTCCCACCTCACCCCCTCGATGCATTAGTAGGTCTCATGAGACAAATCCGTTGGTGAAAAACCCTTCGAGTTTGTTTCCAAAAATCAGACGGGTTTCTACCCGCAGAACTAAACCGTTTTAATGGTATTATGGTATCATGTGCCAGATACATGACATACAATTAATAATAATTCTATTGATTCATTATCAGTTATTACTATCCATGAGGTTTTCACTATGACAAAACCTATGGATGCAGTTTCATTCTCAATTTATTAATGGTGTGAGTTTTTCATTTATTCATCATTCCATATTGATTATGTCAAATTGTTTACAATTCAGTTATTATTGATTCATGATTCCACCATTTATAACCCTTACTGATCATTTGAGATCACCCCTTTCATTGTTTACATTCAATAGGTGATGAAAAAGAGATCATTTATTGAGTTCCTGTGGATGCAGTTTTTAGTTTTTATTATGTATTGTATTTTGTATCCTTTTCAAATATAATTGTGAGTTACATCTATGTTTCTAGTTTCTTCAAGACTACTAAACTGATTGTTCCTTCAGGATTTTTATTTCTTCCAACCATTCCAATATAACAAGTAATGCACCGGCTCCGGTCTAGAGGGGTCGGGGTGTTACACTATAAGCACTCATGATACCGAAACCTTGTTTTTAAGGAAAACCAACTTTATTTTTCTACTTGGTTGGGAATATTTCTCTTCCATGTCCATGTTTTATGAAAATACTTTCAATAATGTATTTACTATTAAAAAATATTTTTTAATTTCATTTTTATCCATATTGAACAGTTTATGTTTTTAAAAGGAATCTTCTTTTCATTTTATAAACTAGGTAATTTTTGACTTTTTTAAAAAAGAGTGAAAGGAATGTTTTCATTTAAATTATACGACATGTAATTTTTTTCCCCATCATGAATGATCAATTATTTGAAGTTTCCTCTAAAATTATCCAAGGTTATTTTCAAAGAAATTGTTTTCATTAATATTTTATAAAATTTTAGATTTTAAATAAGAAATTTCAAAATTGAATGGATATTTTCCTCAAGAATGTTTAAATGATATTTTTATGGTATTTTTATTTAATCATGATAATAACCTCAGATGTTTGTTTTGATTTACTAGGGATAAGTTTTAATGATACCATGCTTATTATTTCTCTATATGTTTTATTATCAGTTTTACTTGGGACATTATATTTTGATACAATCCACCATATTAATCTGGGTGGTTTGTGATTATGTTTATTGATTGGGGAAATTATTAAAATTTTGTATACTAGTTTTTCAATATGAATGTTTATATTTATTATGTTTCACCCTTTTCATATGTGGAATGTATTTTACTTATTAACTTATTGTCGGGACCCATTATATCCACTTTATGCATCGATAGGTCTCATGAGACAAACTTTTTTGGGTATTTGGATAGGCCTTACCCATTTATGAAATATGTCTTGAAACAAGACCTTGATGGTAAGTTTATGATGTTCGACCTTATGTATTCCCTGATTATCATATTAGTTATTGATATCCATGTGATTATTTGATTAGTTATTATATCCATAGATAATTTTAAATCTTATGTGATTATTTATATAGTATTATTTGATTATCATTTATTTGTACAATATTTTTATTCATGCTCAAGATATTTATTAAATGACATGTTTTTTAAAATCATTTCCTTTACATATTGATTATCATTTATTTATTCATGATATTTTACACTGTATGTGTATCCTTACTAATGATCTGAGATAACCCCTTTATTATGTTTCCTTTCCCTAGGATTATAAGAAGTGTATTATGATTGATATGAAGGGATATGATAAAGGGAATAATGGTGTTCTCAAAGAATATACTATGATGTATTTTAATTTTTCAAATGTAATGTGAAATTCAATTATGTATCTAGTTACCAAGACAACTAAACTATTTGATCCGTTGGGATATGATCTCTTGTATTTAATCCCAAAGTAACAAAGTATCCACCGAATTTAGGATACTAGTGCTAGGGTATTTACATTTGGTATCATATATAGTTTAGTAAAATCTTTGGGAACTAGATTTTGGAAAACATAGATTAGGAAATATAGACCTATGAATAACTTTGAGGAAAATCCTAAGTATAGGATAACATCCTAAATTTTTGTTAAGGTAGGGATTATGGGATTTTCCTAGAAATACATCCCCTTCAACATACTAAAAGTGGTTTTGTCTCTAGTACAGTTATAACTTTGGGTAATTACTATAAAAATGGGTGCACTGGGATTTGAATTGATCGCCACCTAATGCATGAAAACAGGACTTGATACACACCTAGTTTGACACTCTTCAGGGATATGCTTGGGTTAATTTACATTTCTTCACAAACCATTTTGAATCATTTTGAAATATTTTTATGAATATAGAATATTCCCAAAGATATCAACTTTATGATTCTAATATTAACTATGCATGAATTTTTCAATTTAGGTTAAGTGTTTCAGTAGTTTTAAAACTATACATTATGATTCATAATGTTATGAAATAATATAGTGTATTCCATTATTTAGAAATAGATCTTAATGGAAGGAATGGAAACCATACCATTGCACATAATATATGTAGGGATTTACCTTATGGGAAAGGTAATGAAGCTGGAGTAGGATCTATATTTTGAGATAATTTTATTTACTATATTTGGATATATGACTCAGGTTATGGCCAATAAACTTTCCTGTAGGGAGCATCATACTGATCCAAAATGTGATGTAACAATGTTATACCCCTTTATGTTTCATCAAATTCCATCATTTAATAGAACTAAAAATCCATTTGTAGATGAGAAAGGGATAAGTTCATTAGGGAAGATATTTCTCAAATTAGAAAGTAATGAAAGGGAGAACATTTTCATGGCCGTTAATTGTCTCCTAGGACATGTGAATCAATGGTGGTAATTTATTTAAAATACTATGGATGAGGAGGAAATATAGATCATGGAATTCGAGGATTTTAATTAATTTTTCTTGTAAAAATATTTTCCTCATGAACAATGAGAAGATATGGATAGAAAGTTCATTAGTCTTAGAAAAAAGGAAGAGGAAAATGTTTCTATGTATAAAGATAACATTATAAGGTAAGAAATATTTTTTTGGACTGCATAAAAAATATAAAGAGTAAGGTTGACTATTTATTTGATTGTCTATACCGAATACCTCGAAGGGAACTAGTCTCCCAAAACTTCTCACTATATGAGGACATAGTATCATGTGATCTTAAGAAAAAAACAATTCTATAAGTAATATGACTTAGAAGGAAATAATTATAAGAGAAAGGTGGCTAGACACTATAGAAAAGGAAATACAGAAAAATGGAATAAGGGAAGGGTGGAATTTATAACTTGTAATAAATGTAGAATGAAACATTATGGAATGTGCTTATAAGGAAAGAGAGTTTGCCACATGTATGAAGAGAAAGGCCACTAGGCTCATTATTTACAGGGTAATAAGGAAATATAAAATGTTCAATGATTTAATTATAAGGATATGGGGCACTATGAAAATGATTTCCCCATGTATTAAGAAACATTTCCTCAAAAAATGCCAATGGAACAAATCCAATATTATGAAATCAAAAAATACGAGGTTCAAGTCCCTAATGATGTGGTAGAAGGTGCCTTAATCATATCATAAAATTTATCTAATTCTTTATTTGATTATAGATCTTCACAATATTTTTTATTTTACATGTTTTCTAATAAAACTAGAAACTTAGTTAGAAACTTAAGATGGGAGTCATCAATCTAGACTCTTGGTGGAATTATTACTGTAATAAGGATGTGTTAGTCAGTTCCCATTATAACACATAAACATGAACTACTTTTTTGAATTCATTATTATACCTATGGTTGGTTTTTAAATAATACTTGGTATGGAATGGATTTTAAAATATGATGAAAAATATTTTGAAAAGAGAAGTAAATTATGATTCGTGATGAAGATATGGAATTCCATATATTTAGAGGGGATACTTTATCATCTGAGTCATATCTAGAACCCCCCAATATCTCTTCTGAAATATATTCTTGGGGAAGAATAATATACACAATCTAAAGATAGAAAAGATAATATTAAAATTGGGGATATACCTATTGTACAAGAATATATCGATGTATTTTATAAGGAATTACTTAGACATACAACAGAGTGTAAAGTTTAGTTTTCTATTTATTTGATCCTTAATGATAGACCAAAATAAAAAACTCTCTATACAATGGATACTATGAAATTAGTTGGGTTGAAGAAATAATTAGAGGAGTTGTGTGATAATGGATTTATATAACCTAGTGTTTCTCCTTAGGTATCCCCTATTCTTTTAGTTAAGAATAAATATAGATCGATGAGGTTGTGTATTGATTATAGGTAAATTAATGCTATTACAATAAAAAACAAGTACCTTCTACCTCATATCGATGACTTGTTAAATCAACTTCATAGAGCTCAATATTTTTCAAAGATTCACCTTTATTCTGGGTATCATCAATTGTGAGTAAAGATGGAAGATATTCCAAAGATAATATTTTGAACAAGGTATAGACATTATGAGTTTATAATAATTACATTTGGATTGACTAATGAACCCTATAATTTTATATATATAATGAATTGAATATTCAAAGAATATCATGATAATTTTTTTGTGTTATTTGTTGATGATATCTTGGTGTAATATAAGATCTATTAGGACCATGAAAATACCTTTTAAATCATTCTGGAGACTATTATAAAAAATGGTTATATGTGATACTTAGAAAATGTTAATTTTTTCACTATAAAGTTTTTTTATTGGCCATATTATATCTAAGGATAGAATCTCAGTTGATCCTTTGAAGATAAAGGCAGTACAAGAATTTCCTACACTAATTATCAAAATTGATATATGTAGTTTCATTGGTTTGACATGTTACTATAACAATTTTTTTGAAATTTTTATCGATTGGAAAAACTATTAACCAAGATTACTCATAAATCAGTTAAGTTCACATAGACAAAGGAATACGAATAATATTTTGATGAATTGAATAAGAGATTACTGAATTCCATGATTTTAACTCCACCATTGAGAAATTATGGATTTTTGATATACAATGCTGCATCAAAGAAGTGGATTTATTGTGTCCTTATAAAAAATTATAATTTTATTTTCTTTTCATCAAGGAAGTTAAATATTCATGAAAAAAACTACCCAACCCATGATATTGAGTTCACAGGTTCAATATTTTCCTTGAATACATGGATAGATTATCTCTATAGTAAAATATGGGAGATATACAAGGACTATAAGATTATAAAATATATATTTTCATAGAAATATATCAACATGAGGCACATGTGATGAATTTATCTACTCAAGGATTATGATTTCACAAGGCAGTACCACCTAGGAAAGAAAAATAAGGTTGTGAATGCATTGAGCAGGAAAGATCATGGATTGTTGACCCAAATGAGGATTAAAAAGGATAATATGTTCATGGATATAGTAAAGATGGATATGAGAATCATTAATAAAGGGAAGACATCACTATTTTTTATAATTATTGCCAAACTATCTTTTTTTTGGAAAAGATAAAATGTTCTCAAACTAATAAAGAGAATTTTCAAAAGAAAATTAAATTCATGAATGAGGGAAAATTGGGATATTTTATTTGTGAAGATTGAATTATGAAATTTGGAAAGAGACTATATGTTATATATATACCTGAACTAAAGAGATAATATTTGGATTATTCTCATAGATTTAATTTCTCTATAAACCCTAGTAGCTTTAAGATGTATAGTGATTTGAAAGAACATTTTTGGTGGGATAATATTAAGTGGGAAATTTTTGATTACATGTCAGGATTTTTTGTTTTTCAACATGTGAAGGATGAGATATAACATCCTAGAGGGATCCTGCAACCTCTATATATTCCTATAAGGAAATGGTATGAAATCACTATGGACTTTGTCACTAGATTACTAAAGACTCCAAGAAATATTGATTCAATATGGGTTATTGTTGATTGCCACACCAAATATACAAATTTCCTTGGTATAAGAGAATATTTACTTCTAGTGATACTTGAAATACTATATATTAATGATGTTTTAAGACTTAATGGAACACCTCTTTCAATTTTTTATGATCATGACTCACATTTTAGACCCAAAGTTTAGAAAAGTATTCATAAGGCTCTTGATAATGTGATTTATTTGAGCACCACTTATCACCCTAAAATTTATAGATAGTACAAAAGGAATACTAAACATTATAAGGAATTTTGAAGTCGTTTTCTATTTAATTTCAAGGAATTTTTGTAACACCCCAAACTTCCATGGTTTTCTTCTCTTTGAATCATACAATAGCTTGTGTTTTACGCAACTTCTAGTTCTAACACACCACAACCAATCAAACTAGCCGTTATGAATAGTAATATCCAATTTTTGAAATTTTATAAATTATATCTTTCAAAATGGACTTCATTTTTTGATTCGGAATATTGAAATTAGCTTAGGGTGAATTTTTGGTATTTTTCTGAAAACCTTCAATTTTTGATGAATAGTGAAAAACACTGAGTTATAGTTTAAAACCAAATTTTTATTTAAATAATTATTTATTATATTTAAATTTATTTTAGGTAAAAATAGATACATAATAACTATATAAGTTCAATGTAATTCATTGGAGTCAGTTTATAATAATTTTAGATATATAAAAATTTTATTGAACTTTTTACCGTCTTTTACCCACCTTTTAGGAGAATTTACAAATTTACATAAAACTTAATTTTACCGCTAATGTGAGTTGAATTTCAAAAATATAAGATACACGGTTGATATAAATAAGTAAAATGTGGTTCAATAAGATGAAAATAATTTTTTGTGAATATTAACTTTTTAATTTTATTTAACACGGTTAAAAGTAAATAGGGTAATTAAGGGTAAAAATGATATTATTATTACCCTAACACATGTAATAATTCTATTAAATAAGTGTAATTAGACCAAAAACAATATTAGGAATAAAATATGATCCTTTAGGTCCACTTTTATTAGATTATGACATTTATTATTATTTAATTCAAAGAAGAGTTAAAAGTGTTAAATTCAACGTTTAATAACTAAACCATTTTTAATATAAGGTTACACATAAGTTAAATTTAACAATAAATATTAAATAGAAATATAAAAATATTTCCTACATAATTTTATTTTATTTTTAATTTTTATACATTAAATAATTAAATTTATTTATGACAAAATGATGATGCAGTAATTACCTAATTAATGAAATATTAAAATAATTGACATTATAAATATCCAAATAAATGTAATTTGAGACTTTTTATGAATTCCAATACTTTTCTAGGTTAATATGACATTTTAGGGTTGGTTAGATGAATTTTGTTTAAGTAATAACGCTATTATGAGTTTAGCAGAAACAAAATACCAAATAGTGTCAAAACTGACATAAAATAGTTTTTAAAACAAATATTATATTATTAATTGATATTCTATTTATAAAAATATAAGGTACGGAAAAAAGACTTATATAATGATAGGTTCATCATTAATGAACCACTTGAGGTTCTCTTGGTAGTTTATAGTAACTTTATCAACCGTATAATATAAAAATACAAAGAGACATGGTAAATGTCAAACTATTTAACTAAGAGTTAAATCTAAAAGATAAAGTTAATATAGTGACCCAAACCTATCTAAAACCTAGTGGTTGAGTGGTTTTTGACCCATACCCACCTTATACTTTAAATTATTCATTTTGGAGCCATTATAAACTGGAAATTATTTTATTATAAAATAATATTTCTAGCTTTTCCTAAGGTTCCCCTCACCCCACTTATAAAAGTGCACTCCCCCTTCTCTCCGATTAAAACCTTCAAAGCCATTTGGCTTGGAAAAACCCTGACCAAATTCTCTCTCAACTGTCCTCCCATCATCCTAGAGGCCTTAATTTAGTCATAAAGCTAAATTAAGTATCCCTTTTTATCAAATCAAAAGAAAGAACCCGAAGAAGAGGTAAATATTTCATCACCTCTTTCAAGTTCCTTTCTTCTTCCACTTCCTTGTTCATTGTTATTTCCATTCTAAAATAATAACTCAAGTATCTTCTATATAATGTGATATTATTAAAAATATGGTACAACCATATTCATTATTCTATCCATCCTTTGAATGACATGTCACCATACGTGCGTACGTACGACTTACCGTCTCTAGGTCATGGTGTAATTGTTATTCAATACATTATTATTTGGATGGGTATAATAATGATGTGTAATTGATGTAAATAATAAATATAATATGATAATGATTCTGTATATATGATATACCATCCAATTATATATTATTTTAATATTAAAATAATGATATTATCGCTCGCGCATACGTACGGATTACCGTCTCCACGAACGTGATGAGATTCCTTCCCCATCGTATCCATTCAAGACTAATTTTTATTATATGGTTAAATATATTGTCTAAAGACATAATATAATTCTTAATATGAATAAGATACATCCTATCCATAAAAAAAAAATTACTTACGTAACAAATTATATAAATGAAAACGAATTAGTTAACACCTGAAATGACGATAATACTAGGATATTATTAACAAAGCAATATTAAAAGATAATATATGATATAATATTAATGTATATGATTCTTTTATAATTTAATAAAAATTATTTCACCATTATACAAGAGGTTAACCTACCCTCTACCAAGGAAAATTACAAGTTAAGGGTTAATTTTACAATCCATTTATTATTCGAAGTTATTTTTACATAAGTATCTACTGGGACCTATTTATCATCCACATCCATGTTTCTTAAAGATGTATTTCAAAACTTTTTTACTATTTACTAAACTATGGTTTAAATTATTTGATACCCTTGTTTGAATTTTTATAAAATGGTTTGAAAGGAATCTTTTTGTCATTTTCCAAACAGAGTACTTTATGACATTTTCCACAAAATTAAGGTAAGAATGTTTTTTAACTTATACGGTGGGTGCAGGTATTTTATGCCATTATAACATCATCAAAGTTTCCCTTACAAGCTTATAAGAATATTTTGAAATATAAATTTTTTCTTTTATAATTACGTGACCTTTAAATGATTTCAAAATAGAAAGAGAAATTTCTCTAAAAAGATTTTGATTTCATCTATGTCAATATCCTTTGATGGATTTTAAGTTTGTCTGAAGTTGATTTATTATGATACAAAACCTCTATATTATATTGGAGGTTTTGTGATATGTTTGACTATGGATGTGTTATTTCATACCATTCATGGTTTATGGATAAAGTATTGAAAATTTGTATGCCAGTTTTAATACGAATGTTTATGTTATGTTTAAACCTTTTCATATGGGGAATGCATTGGAATTATTAAGTGATGGGTGGATCCCTCTATAGCCCATCTATGCATCGGCATGTCTCATTAGACAAACGAGTTTCTTGGCACAAGGCCTTGAAAAAATCTTGTTTGTAGTCTTGGAACAAGGCCTTGACTATGTTGTTATAGAAGTCTGGCATTATGCATTCCATCATTATGAAAGTGGCTACTGATATTGCATGTGATTATTCAACTAGTAGAATATCCATGTGAGTAAGTAAATGGAATTATTTTGATTTATATTTTCCATATTATTAGGAATTTTATGTTGAAACGGATTTTGTTTTAGTTTTATACATTGTCTTAAATGTTTATACTTATTTATAAAAGTATCCGCTATATTTTTATCCTTAATGAGCATCTGAGATCACCCCTTTCTATGTTTTATTTTTTCCAGGATGTGAAGAAGTATATTATGAATGACCTGCAAGGATAGTCTATGAGATCTCAGTGTTTTCCATGGAAAAAATGTTGTCATAGTTTTCCATTTTATGATGTAATGTAAACCTTATTAATGTATCTAGTACTTACAAGGCTACTAAAATAATCGGTATTTCGAGACTTGATCTTTTGTGATCATTCCAATGTTATGTAATAATTCACCGAATCTGAGTAACTAGGGTCGGGGTGTCACAGTTGGTATTAGAGTAAGTTTAGTACAAACCTTGGAAACTAGATTTAGATAAACTCTATTTAGAGAACATAACCCTAAGATACACTTTGAGGATTAGTATGGAAGAACTTCCTAGAATTTTGGTATTGTATAGATTTTGTGAGTTTTTCCAAGCAATACATCCCTATCTGGATATAAGAAGGTAGAGACAGCTTTGGAACAGATGTACGTAGGGGTAAAATACGAAAACACCGCTTTGATCTAGACTCGAACGGGAACTGGTGCCTGACAACAGGCCTTGCTGCACTTTTGGTTACGACACTCCCGGGGGGATATGCTTAGGATAATTCTCATTTTCTTTAAAAACCATTACGAATGGTTTATGAGTATATACTTCCTCAAAGAAAATATTTTTATGATTATGGATTATATCCACAGACTGTTCGATTTATGTTAAGTGTTTTACAAGTTTGGATTTATGTATTGTGATTCATAAACTAATCTAGTTTATGCCATTGTTTAGAAATGGAGCATAGTAGAAAGAATAGAAACCATATCAATGCATGCAGTCCATGTAGGGATTTCCCAACTGCTCAAGATAATTATAATGGAGCTGGTGATACAACTGGTGCTGATCCGGTTATCACTATATCAGGACAACTGACTGAGATTATGAATAATAACCTTACTTGTATGGAGCACCGTGATCTATAGTGTGGAGGATCAATGTTAGATCACTTCATGAGTCAAAAACCACCAACATTCAATGGGGGTAAACATCCACTAGTAGCTGACCAATGGATAAATTCCTTAGAGAAAATATTCCATGCCTTGGGGATTAGTGAAAGGGAAAAAGTTGTCATGACAGTTTACCGCCTCACTGGAGATGCTAATCAATGGTGGTCATTGATTCAAAACAAAAAGGAATATAATGAAGTATCAAATATGGAATAGAGAGAGTTTAAAGAAATTTTATTAGAAAAATAATTTCCTCATTACCATCGATCGTATATGGAAAGAAAATTTTTGTGTCTAAGGCAAAAGGAGGATGAGAATGTTGCAAAGTATGAAGCTAACTTGACAAGGTTAGCAAGGAATGATACAGATTATATACATAACCCAATAAGTAATATTGATCATTTTTTATGGGTTAAAACCATATCTCCGTCGATCATTAGTCTCACAATCCTTCTCATCATACAAAGATATTGTCTCATGTGCTATCAAGACAGAAACGGAATTCTCTAAGTCTTACGACTTTCAAGAACAACAAGAGAAGAAGAGATGTGCTGAACACTATGGAAATGGAAATAAAGGGAAGAAGGGAAATGTTGAATATCCATCCTGTAGTAAATGTGGGAAGAAACACTCTGGTACTTGCCTGAAGGGAATGAGAGTTTGTTAAAAGTGTGGTGAAAAAGGCCACTAAGCTCGTGATTGCAAGGGGAAGAAAGAGGTTGTCAATTTTGAATGCTACAATTGTAGATAAAGGGAGAATTATGTGAATGAATGTCCTAAACATCAGGGTAAATTTCCTTAGAAAATGCCAAGGGATCAAGGATGAGCTTATGATATCACTACTGCTGAGGTTGATGCTCCGAAAGACGTAGTGGCAGGTAATTTAATGGTTTCCTCAAGATTAGAAAATGCTTTATTTGATTCTGGATCATCACATTGTTTTATATCTTCCCAGTTTTATAAGAAAATTAGATATTTCAATTTGATTTAACAAGGGAGTTGTTAGTCAAAACTCCTAAGGGAAGTATCATTGCAACAAT
Organism: Viscum album; assembly: GCA_963277665.1. Classification (NCBI taxonomy): domain Eukaryota; kingdom Viridiplantae; phylum Streptophyta; class Magnoliopsida; order Santalales; family Viscaceae; genus Viscum; species Viscum album. The sequence goes on along the minus strand of CAUJRU010000260.1, from coordinate 900,840 downwards.
GTTTTGTGAATTAGTCCCCAATAGGGCATATTAATGTACTTTATCTGCTGATCTCATCTTCATACCCATGATTTAATTTGATATAATCGCCAGTATAGACTAGCTTTCGAACCATGATGAAAAAATTTATTGTAAGAACAAGGAGGTTACTATTTTTGATGATGATGATAAAGAACACCTTATATTTAGAGCAAAATTGTCACTACCTAATTCTTATCTAGATCCACCCCCAGTAGCTCAACTAAATTCAATTATCGGGGATGAAGAGAATGAAATAACTATGGGTGAGGAAAGGAATGTTAAAATAGAGGATATACCTATTGTGAAATAATATATTGATGTGTTTCCAGAGGATTTACTTGGAAATCCTCCAGAACGATAAATTGATTTTCCATTGATTTAATTCCTAGTTCAAGGCCCATATCAAGGACCCCTTATAGAATGGACACTATAGAATTAGTGGAACTAAAGAAACAACTAAAGGAATTGAGTAATAATGTATTTATTCACCCTAGTGTCTCTCCATGGGGAGCCCCTATCCTTCTTGTTAAGAAGAAAGATGGATCTATGAGGTTGTGCATTGACTACAGGGAGATCAATGCTATAAAAATAAAGAACAAGTATCCCCTACCTCACATTGATGATTTATTTGACCAACTTCATGAAGATCAATACTTTTCAAAGATCAACCTTCGATCTGGATATCATCAGTTGTGTGTGAAGAAGGAACACATTCTGAAAACAGCATTTTGAACCAGGTACGAGCATTACGAGTTTACAATAATTCGTTTTGGATTGAATAATTCACCCTCTATATTCATGGATCTCATGAATAGAGTTTTCAAGGAATATCTTGATGAATTTTTAGTGGTACTTATTTATGATATCTTGGTATACTCCAAAATCTACAAAGATCATGAAAATCACTTGCGCATTATTCTAAAGACTCTTAGAAGACACGAATTATATGGGAAGTTTAGCAAGTGTGAATTCTAGATTCAGGAGATATCTTTTTTGGCCATATTTTCTCTAAGGATAGAATCTCTGTTGATCCTTCTAAGAAAAAGGCAATCCAGGAATGGCTAAGACCAACTAGTTTAACCGAGGTACGTAGTTTTATTGGTTTAGCAGGTTATTATCGGCATTTCATCCATAATGTTTCCCGATTGGATGACCCATTAACCAAGCTCACACGTAAAGAGGTTAAATTTGTATGGAAAAAAGAGTGTGAATAATGTTTTTAAGAATTGAAGAGAAGATTAGTCAATGCTCCTATATTTAATCCACCATCATGGAATGATGGGTTTGTTATTTATAGGGATGCATTAAAGAAAGGACTTGGTCATGTCCTTATGCACAATGATAGGGTTATTGCCTACACATCACGACAACTAAAAATTAATGAGAAAAACTATCCTACTCATGATCTTAAGTTAGAAACTGCAATCGTTTTTTGAAGATATGGAGAAATTATCTCTATGGTGAAAAATGTGAGATATATACCGATAAAAAGAGTTTGAAGTATATTTTCTCACATAAAGAACTCAACATGAGGTAAAGTAGATGGCTTCAACTACTCATGGATTATTATTGCACGATACACTACCACCCGAGGAAGGAAAATAATGTGGCAGATGCTTTGAGAAGAAAAGATCACAGAGTTTTGAACAAGATGAGAGTTGAAAATGATCCTATTTTCATAGATCTAGTAAAGATGGATATGAGAATAACCATGAATGGTGAAACATCAATGCTTTTTCAAAAGGTTTCCAAAAAATCTTTACTAGAAAGAATAAAAAGTTCTTAGGTTGATGATTATGAGTTTCAAAAGAAGATTAAAGCTATGAATGATGGGAGATTGAGTGACTTCGTATATGAAGATATAATTTTGAAATTTGGGAAGAGAATTTGTGTTCCCGATATACCTGATTTGAAAATAGAATTGTTGGATGATTCTCATAGATCCAATTTCTCTATACACCCTGGTAACACCAAAATGTATAGATATTTGAAAGAACCTTTTGGTGGGACACCATGAAGAGGGATATTTCTGATTTTGTGTCAAGATGTATGGTTTGTCAACAAGTGAAAGCTGGAAGGAAATATCCTGGAGGAGCCTTGCAACCTATTCCCATACCTGAGTGGAAATGGGATTATATTATCATGGACTTTTTCATGGGACCACCAAAGACTCCTAGAAGGAACGATGAAATATGAGTCATTGTTGATCCTCTTACCAAGCTAGCACATTTTCTTGCTATAAGAGAAGATTTACCACTTAAACTATTAACAAGACTATATATTAATGAAGTTATAAGACTTCATGGAGTACCACTATCGATTGTTTCTGATCAAGATCCCTGTTTTACATCAAGATTCTGGAAAAGTCTTCAGAAATCCTTGGATACTGAAATTCATTTGAGCACAGCCTACCACCCTCAAACTGATGTATAATCAGAATAGACTATTCAAACCTTAGAGGACATGTTGAGATCCTACTCACATGACTTTCAAGGTATGTTGGATCAATATTTATCTATGATAGAATTTTCCTACAACAATAGATTCCATTCAAGTATTCAGATGGAACCATATGAAGCATTATACAGAAAGAGATGTCACACACCAACCTGTTGGGATGATGTTGGTGAAAGAAAACTCATAGGCCTAGAACTTGTGGAAGAAACGATGGAAAAGGTGAAGGTAATCCAAACCCACATAAAAGCAGCTCAAAGTAGGCAGAAGAGCTATGCTGATAATCGAAGGAAGGATTTGGAATTTCAGGTAGGAGATCATGTTTTCTTGAAGGGATCTTCATTTAAGGGTGTTATATGTTTCGGTAATAAAAGAAAATTGAGTCCTAGGTACATCAGACCTTTTTAAATTCTCGAACGAATTGGGGCTGTAGCTTACCGTTTGGCAATGCTGACAAGTCTCTACAAAGTTCACGATGTGTTCCACGTATAACTATTGAGAAAATACAATCCTGACCCAACACATTTACTCACCTCTGTGGAATTAGAACCGAAACCTGATCTATCTTATTGTGAAGATCCTATCAAGGTTCTTGATACAATAGAACAAGTTCTAAGAGACCAGACGACTCGTATGGTAAAATTTCTATAGAGAAACCATAAGATGGAAGAGGCTACGTGGGAACTCGAGGAACTTATGATAAAAAACCAACCGAGTATTTTTACACAGTAATACTCTAGAGATTTCGAGGACGAAATTATTTGAAGGAGGTGAGAATGTAACACCCCAATCTTCCACGGTACACTTCTCTTTAAATAATATAATAGCGTGTGTTGTACGCAACTTCGAGTTCTAACACACCACAACCAATCAAAGTAGCCATTATGAATAGTAATACCCATTTTTTGAAATTTTATCAATCTTATCTTTCAAAATGGACTTCATTTTTGGATTCAAAATATCAAAATTAGCTTAGGGTGAATTTTTGGTATTTTTCTGAAAACCTTCAATTTTTGATGAATAGTGAAAAACACTCAGTTATAGTTTAAAATCGAATTTTTATTTAAATAATTATTTATTATATTTAAATTTATTTTAGGTAAAAATAGACACATAATACCTTTATTAGTTCAATGTAATTAATTGGAGTCCTTTTATAATAATTTTGGATATATAAAAATTTTATTGAACTTTTTACCGTCTTTTACCCACCTTTTAGGAGCATTTGAAAATTTATCTAAAACTTAATTTTACCGCTTCTATGAGTTGAATTTCAAAAATCCGAGAGACATGATTGATATCAGTAAGTAAAATGTGGTTCAATAAGTTGAAAATAATTTTTGGTGAATAGTAACTGTTTACTTTTATTTACCACGGTTAAAAGTAAATAGGTTAATTAAGGGTAAAAATGATATTATTATTACCATAAAACATGTACTAATTCTATTTTATAAGTTTAATTAGACCAAAAAAACCTTATAAATAAAATATGATCCTTTAGGTCCACTTGGATTAGATTAGGACATTTATTATTTTTTAATTCAAAGAAGAGTTAAAAGCGTTAAATTCAAAGTTTAATAACTAAACCATTTCTAATATAGCGTTACACATAAGATAAATTCACCTTTAAATATTAATTATAAATATAAAATTATTTCATGCATAATGGTATTTTATTTATAAATTTTTGACATTAAATAATTAAATTTATTTATGACATAGTGATGATGCAGTAATTACCTAATTAATGAAATATTAAAATAATTGATATTATAAATATCCAAATAAATGTAATTTGAGACTTTTAATGAATTAGAATAATTTTATAGGTTAATAGGACCTGTTAGGGTTGGTTATATGAATTATGTTTGAAGTAATAATGTTGTTATAAATTTCAAAAAAAAACAAAATACCAAATAGTGTTAAAATTGACATAAAAGAGTTTTTTTAGAAAAATATTATATTATTAATTGATATTATATTCCTAAAAATATATGGTTCATCCAAAAGAATTATATAATTATCTTTTTATCATTAATGAACCACTTGGGGTTTTATTGGAAGTTTATAGTAAGTTTATTAACCATATAATGTAAAAATACAAAGAGACATGGTAAATGTCAAACTATTTAACTAAGAGTTAAATCTAAAAGAAAAAGTTAATATAGTGACCCAAACCTATTTAAGACCTATTTTCTGAGTGGTTTTAGACCCATCCCCACATTATCCTTTAAATTATTCATTTTTGAGCCATTGGAAACTGAAAATTATTTTATTATAAAATAATATTTCTAGCTTTTCCTAAGGTGCCACTCACCCCTCTTATAAAAGGGAACTCCCCCTTCTCTCTAATTCACACCTTAAAAGCCATTTGGTTGGGCCAAACCCTGCCCAAATACCCTCTCAACTATCCTCCCTTCATCCTAGAGGAATTCATTTAGTCATAAAGCCAACCTAAGGATCCCTTTTGATCAAATCAAAAGGAATAACCCGAAGAAGAGGTAAATATTTCATCACCTCTTTCAAGTTCCTTTCTTCTTCCACTTCCTCTTTATTTATTATTTTCATTATAAAATAGTAAATACAGTATCTTATATATACTTTAATGTTATTATAAATATGTTACAACCATATTCATTATTCTATCCATCCTTTTAATGACATGTCACCATACGTGCGTACGTACGACTTACCGTCTCCATGTCGTGGTGAAATTGTTATTCAATACATTATTATTTGTATGGGTATAATAATGATGTGTAATTGATGTAAATAATAAATATAACATGATAATGATTCTGTATATATGATATACCATCCAATTATATATTTTTTTAATACCAAAAGAATGATATTGTCGCTCGTGCATACGTATGGATTACCGTCTCCACGAATGTGATGAGATTCATTCCCCATCGTATCCATTCAAGACTAATTTTCATTAGATGATTAAAGATAACGTTTAAAGACTTAATATAATTATGAATATTAATAAGATACATCATATCCATAACAAACATTACTTATGTAAAAAATCACATAAAGGAAAACAAATTAGTTAACACCCGAAACGACAATAATACCAAGATATTATTAACAAAGAAATATTAAAAGATCATATATGATATCATATTAATATATATGATTCTTTTATAATTTAATAACAATTATTTCACCATTATATAGGAGGTTAACCTACCATTGACCAGGTAAAATAACAAGGTAAGGGTTAATTTAACAATCTCTTTATTATTAGAGGTTGTTTTTACGTAAATATCTACTGGGATCTCTTTATCATCCACATCCATGTTTCTTAAAAATGTATTCCAAAACATTTTTACTATTTACTAGACTATTGTTTAAAGTCATTTATACCCATTTTTGACTTTTTATGAAATGGTTCGAAAGGAATCTTTCCATCGTTTTCCAAATAAGGTACTTTATGACATTTTCCACAAAATTAAGGTAAGAATTGTTTTTAACTTATACGGCGGGTGCGACTATTTTTCGCCGTTATAACATCATCGAAGCATCCATTACAAGCTCATAATAATATTTTCAAATATAAATGTTTTCTTTTATAATTACATGACATTTAAAATATTTCAAAATATAAAGTGATATTTCTCTAAAAATGTTTTGATTTCATCTATGTCAAAATCCTTTGATGGATTTTAAGTTTGTTTGAAGTTGATTTATTATGATACCAAAAATCCATATTGTATTGAAGGTTTTGTGATATGTTTGACTGTGGATGTGTTATTTCATAACATTCATGGTTTAGGGATAAAGTATTGACATTTCATATGCCAGTTTTAATACGAATGTTTATGTTATGTTTAAACATTTTCATATGGGGAATTCATTGGACTTAGTAAGTGATGGGTGGAGCCCGCTATAGCTCCTCGATGAATCGGTATGTCTCATGAGACAAACTAGTGTCTTGACACAAGTCCTTGAAAAAATATTATATGTAGTGTTGGCTCAAGGCCTTGACTATGTGGTTATGAAAGTCTGGCATTATGCATTCCATCATTATGAAAGTGGATATTGATATTGCATGTGATTATTCTACTAGTAGAATATCCATGTGAGTAATTAAAGGGAATTATTTTTATTTATATTTTCCATATTACGATGAAGTTTATGTTTAAAAGGATTTTTTTAGTTCTATACATTGCCTTAAATGTTTATGCTTATTTATGAAAGTTTCCGCTATATTGTTATCCTTACTGAGCATCTGAGCTCACCCCTTTCTATGTTTTATTTTTCCCAGGATTCAAAGAAGTATATTATGACTGACCTGCAAGGATATTCTATGGGATCTCAGTGTTTTCCATGGAAACAATGTTGTTGTAGTTTTCCATTTTATGATGTAATGTAAACCTTATGAATGTATCTAAAACTTCTAAGGCTACAAAAGTAATTGGTCTTTCGAGACTTGATCTTTTGTGATCATGCCAATGTTATGTAATAATGTACTGACTCTGGGTAACTAGGGTCAGAGCATCACAATGTGGTGTTAGTATTTACCATTGGTCGATTTCACCTATTACAATAGCTTCTATTAAACTATTTAGATGATGTCGTATGAAGAATTATATGGAAAGAGATGTATTACTCTAATTTTTTGGGATGGAGTTAATGGAAGGAATATTATATGCTTAGAGAATTTATAGGAGAAAGTTGAAAAGTTAAAGACTATTCAAACCCATATTAAAGCATCTCAAAGTAGGAAAAAGAGCTATGATGATAACCAGAGGAAATATTTGGAATTTCAAGTGGGAGATCTTTTTTTCCTGAAAGTATGTCCAGGGAAAGGTGTTATAAGGTTTGGTAAGAAATGGAAACTGAGACCTAGGTATATCAAAACTATATACATTATGGAAATAATTAGAGGTGTGGCTTACCGATTGGCAATGTGACCGAGACTCTTTAAAGTACATTATGTGTTATATATATCTTTGATAAAAAAGTACATGATAAAAATAATAAATGTTATAAAATATGAAGAAGAATAATTGGAATGTAATATATCCTACTTTGAAAAATGCCTATCCAGATTTAGGACATTATACAACTAGTTTTTGAGGAATCAGATGACTCCATTGATAAAGGTACATTGGAGAAATCATTAGATAGAAGGGGATACATGGGAACCTGAAGAAATTATGATGAAGAACTACTAAAATATTTTCATGAGGTGACAATACATAAATTTTGAGTATGAAATGTTTTGAATTATGGAATAATTTAACACTTCATGACATTATGATATTTATATTTTTAAATAAATTTAACCTCTTTGATAGTTTACGACACACACAACCCTACGTCTATGTGAATCATAATATAATGTACTCTTATAAACTAGCTATTAAATTGAAAGGTATGAATATGAAACACTAAATTATGAAAATTTTATGGTTTACACATGAATAGATAAATTCATTAGTTATAAATTTATTAAGAATAAAAAAATGAACAATCAAAATTAAAAGAAATGTTTTTATGAAAAACTATTTTTATGTGCGTAATGTGTTTATGTATTTATAAAATAAATTAAGCACTATTGGTGAATTATTTTCATTATATATATATATTATATTCAATAATTTTTTTTATCATTCATATAATATTTTTTCTAATCACGAGACAATAATAAGTCATGATTTGTTCTTAAAAACAATATTTTTCTAAAAAACAGTTCTGTCGCATTTTGTGCATTTATTTTAAAATTATTTTTTTACCAATTTTAGAAAATTTTATTTTAATAAATTAAATTTATTTTTTAAAAGAAAATTTTAAAATTATCTTATTGTAAATTTTGAGAATTATCAAAAAATAATATTTTCTTCGTTGAATAACGAAAAATATAGTTTTTTATTGATAATTATCCTTTCATATAAAAAATTTAGAAAGTTTAATTTTGTTTTAAATTTTTTTAAATGTAAAATTTGTTCAATTATATTATTTTTAATCCAATTTATATTATTTTAATTATTTTGATTGTAAATTATGATATAATGTTTTTTAAATTTAAGAAAACCTTTCTTCAGAAAACCATATTTTTGTTGTGCTTGCATGTTTAATTTTAAATTTATTTATGTCACTTCTATAACATGAATTTGGTAAAATGGATTCCATTTTTTTAATAATCATAATTAATATTAAGTAATAAATTCAAATTCATTTTTTTCATAATTAATAGTAAAAATAGTAAAAATGAATTGCCATGGTTAAGGTTAAAATAGGGTTTTGCGTGTTACATACGTCTGTATTAAAATTAATTTTCCACAAAAATAGAAATTTTAGATTATAAATTGAATTTAATATTTATAATAATTGGGTCCAAATTATACAATTAGGATCATTTAGTTTTTTTCTTAACGTATAAATTACCAAGGTAAATAAAAAATCTAGTTATTCTGGTGAAAACTAAAATGGTAAAAGTAAGTAAACTTAGAAGGCAAGGTAATAAAATGTTTAAAACATGTTTAATTTTTATGGTGTAGGTTTTTATTAAAATTAACTTTCGTCCAACCCATTATTTATCAATTTTTAGGCAATGTTTTTGATTGTGGCCTCCCATTATTGAATAGTTTTGGGTATTTAAAAAAATTCCACTCCTCTTGAATTATAAAAGAGAACATCTTACACTACCTTATTCAAACTTATTAAGCCATTTAGATTGAATAAACCCTGTAAAAATATGCAACCAACATAATTATAAATATTTTTTAGATTTTTTTCTTTTGAAAATATGAACCCTAGGTTCTTTAGTAAGATATCCAAAGGAGGTTTTTCTATGTGAATTGTGTTCACTAAGATCTTTATTTTTTACTTATTCTCTTACCACCTTTATTCAAGTATTGTTAATTAAAATATAAAAAAATATTATCTATCACATAATAATATGTTATTATGTTTATGTAATAACCTTTATCCATCTCATCTTATATTATATGGGAAGTGAAACCGTCAATCATGTGTATGGTGGACTACTGCCTCGTGAACCGATGTAATTCATTTTCCATCACCACATCTCAAGGTTGGATATAATGATGAATTTAATGTATATAAATATGATATTTATGAAATATTTATGTAATTATAATATAAAATCTACCTTATTATCTCCCAATATGTTGAAAAATTATAACATCACTCGTGCGTACTTGTGAACGACCGCCTCCATGAAGCGATGAGACTCGTTTTCCATTTTATTTTTAAATGGATTGTAATAAGGATGAATTTTATAAAACTATATGAGATATATGACATAATAATAATTATTTATGTTTTAATTATTATTTACCTTTATTTGTTTCCATCCATTAAAAAATGAAAGTAACGCTCATGCGTTTGTACGACCTATAATCTCCATGAATTTTGTAACACAATTTTCTATATCTATATTTTATAGACTATTATAAATAATTATATAATTAATATATATGATATTTATATTATTTTTAACATTATTGAGTTAATTTAAAAATTATAAAATTACAAGTACCAAAACTATAAAACCAAAAAATACATGAAAAACAAAGCAGTATTACCCAAAATAATGAATTTAACAAAGAATTATTAATAAAAAGTAACAAAATAGTATAATTAAATCATATATGGTAAGATGTATATGAGTATTGTTCTTTTATATATGTATAATAAGTATATATTTGTTATATGGGATCTTAAAACATGTAAAAGGGAATCCATACATGAGGAAAGATTTTATTTCACAATCTTATCATTATTCACGATTATTTATGTTTAAGTATCTATTGGGGGAATTATTTTATATTTATAAATTAAAAATATATATTGTATTCTAATATTTTAATTTATATAAATTAAATTTTTTCCTTTATTTTCCACTCTTTAAGTACTCTAGATATCAAAATCATATTTTCATGGAAAATCAGGATTATTTTTCTACTCAGTCGAGAATATTTATCTTCCATTTCTATGTTTTATAAAAATATTTTCAATAATGTTTTTACTATTCTACAAAGATTATTTATATTCATTTTAAACATGTTTTAATTTTTACAAAATGGTTTAAAAATAAATCTTCTTGTTTTCCAAAGGATGAATCTTTGACTCTTTTTAGAAAAGAGTGAAAGGGATATTTTATATTTAGTATATGGAATATACAAAATTTACCACCATCATGAACACTCAATGATCTGAAGCTTACTCTAAATTTTTACAAGGTTATTTTCAAATAAAATGTTTTATTTAATATTTGATAATTTTTTATATTTTAAAGAAGGGATTTCAAAATTGAAAGGATATTTTCCTCAAGAATGTTTTAATGATCAATTAATGATATTTATTTTAATTAATGAAAACAACCTCGAATGTTGCTTGTGATTTAATGGGGAAAAGTTTAAATGATACCATACTTATTATTTCTTCAGATGGTTTACGATCAGTTTGAATGGCGATGTACTATTTTGAAACCATTCTCTATATTACTCTAGATGATTTATAATTATATTTATTGATTGGGAAAATTATTAACATTTATAATGACAATTTATCAATATGAATGTTTACATTGATTATGTTCTACCCATTTCATATGAGGAATGAATTAGAATTAGTAAGTGATAGGCAGGTCCTACTATAACCCCTTGATGAATCGACAGGTATGATGATGATAACTAGTTTAGGTATTTGGCTATGGCCTTAAAAAGTTATATAATATGTCTTAGAATGAGGCCTTAACAGTATGTTTATGATGTCTGACATTATGAATTACATCATTATGAGAGTTTTTAGTGATGTCCATGTGATTTTTTGATTAGTTGTGATATCCATGGTTATGTTTCAAGATTATGTGACTACTTATATAGCATAATTTATCCTCATTTATTCATGTCATATTATTCTTCATGATTATGATTTTGATTAAATGGATTGTGTTTTGAAATACATACGTTGACATATTGATTATGAGTTATTTATTCATGATAGATTATATTATACTCGTAACCTTACTGATCATCTAATCTCAACCATTTCTTATGTTTCCTTTACCTAGGATGTTAGGAAGTGTATTATGATTGATATGTGGGGATATAATAAAGGGAATAGTGGTGTTATCAAGGAAAATATAATAGTGTATATTATGTTTTCAAATGTAATGTTAAATTAAAGTATGTATATATTTTCACAAGACTACTAAACTATTAAATACTTTGGGATGTGATCACTTTTATTTAGTACTAATGTAATAATATAACCACCAACTTTGGTCTATTAGGTTCGGGGTCTTTAAAGAAGTATGAAGTTTGAAGATATATAGTGTGTGACCTTTCGTGACACTAAGTGTGTTATTTTTGAAAAATTATAACTCTATTTTAATAGAATCTAAAATAAATAGCGTGTGACCTGGAAGACTACATGATGTGTAGTTGGTACTTCTAGGTCCAGAACACATAGTCTTCCATGTTTCATTCCATAACCACTATTTCTATATCTCCTTTGACTTCACCACATATTTTAGTCTATTATGACACCCTTAATACCATTTTTGGCCATTTTTGGTGTGATTTAAACAATATATAGTCTCATTCATAACCATAATAACCAATTTAAAATCCATTATAAAAAAAGACATAAAAATCTATAGTCGTGACCCCATTTTCCAAAGTGAGAATGAGAATCCAACCCTCCATTTTTATAGCATTGTTTGACCATGTTTTTAACATAGCATGAATAATGGTTAAGGGGGAATAAAAGGATGGTGATGGGTGGGATGTTTGACCACCCAAAAATGGGGTTGAGTTTATTTTTTTTTAAATAAGACATGATACAAAAAGAAGAATAATAATTTTAGGAATGATAAATTTCTCCATTCTTCTCTATTTGTCATCATTCATCATCATTAATCATTAGTAATCCTACATTGATCAAAATCCATCAATGAATAATAATTATAATATAATGAAATATATCATTATTCAATTTATAACACAAAGAAAAATCAATATCAATCATAAAAAATTCATCAGTGATAATTCATGAATAACTTCTCAATGAAAGTAATTTATTAAAATTATTTCCTTGACTAAATTTCTTACAAGAATAGTGATTAAAATAATAATTATTATAATTCTCTTTTGATGTAACATAATTTTATTCCATGAATAATATAAGATAAAATTTATTTCTTAATTGAAGAAATAATTTAAAATATATATTTCATGTTAATCCCATGATATGAAGAATTATTATCCAATGATCAAGGGCATGTGATTAGGGATAATTGAAATCTAAAAAAATAAATTCCCTTTCTTGAAACATTAAAATAATTCACTCTTTAAATTAACTAATTATTTTCCCTAAATATTTTATTTGTAATTATTATACCAGAATAATTATCATCTTACACTATTTTCAAAATTTACTCTTAGGGAAATTAATTCATTCATGAAATAAATGAGGTGAAAAAAATTACTGAAAATTCTAAACTTGTTTTCATGGAATGAACTATCCTTAAATCCACAAATGATCACCACTAGATGATCATTAAATATCCAATTTCTCATTCACGATCATTTATTTTTTCTTAAAACCTATAACAAGAGTTATATATTTTTTTAGAAATTAAAAAGACCGAGAGAGTAATACACCCATTGAAAAAACCATTTAATCAATTCCATTCATAATATCCCATTAAAAACATCAATCATATTTTTATCTAAATATCCCATTAAATTCCCCTTAATAATTCCCCTAACTCAACATTCCACCCACTTAAAAAAAACACGTCTCAAGATCCTCTTGTATTTATACAACACCACCACTAGGCCACCCAAAACCCACATCACCAACCTCAAATAAAAATTGTTTATTCTTATGAGGAAATATGTAGATTATTTATGAATTAAATAAACACCTGAAAATGAACATTTTATTTATTAACACTCGAGAACATAATTTATACATTTCTTATGAAAACACCACATTTTTGATACAATGTTAGTGTTCAAATTTTCCTCTAAGGATACATATGAAGGTTTCCATTGATTGCTTAAGAAATAAAAATATTTCTTTATTAATAAATATTAAATATCCTAGAAAGAAAAAAATATTATAACATTATCAAACTTTATCCCAAGGATATAAATTATTTTCTGAGACTAATTGATTAATTATTAAAATTTTCCAAGGTCATTTTCAATTCCAAAATTACAATTTTACCATTTTTAGGGACTGAGGCATCAAAAATCAATAATAAGATAAGTCTCACTTGAGGAAAATCTTGGTCTCTACATCATCCTCACATTTAAACATTTTCATCCTAATAAATTAAATATCCGTAGTATATAATTTTTTTTTTAAAAATAACACTATACGAAAAGCAACCAATCCTCGAATGTACTTGCTTTTTACTCTCGTTGTATAGGATCTAAGAGAACCTAAACCCCAAAATCCAAGAAAGTAACACACCCTTTCATTATATATATCTAAAATATCTTGAAAAGGTTTCAAACAAATCACAAAATACACTAGTTAAGGGTAATTTCCTAGAAATACATCAAGTGAAGTATAGTATAATATAGTAACAATATCATCAAGCCTCCTTACCAATATTTTTTCTCACCCAAAGGTCATCCAACTACATAGAATGAAATGAAACTTCATACCAATAATATCCAATTACAAAATGTTCATTACCAAGTAAAAATCATGATATATCATTGTTCTCCCCAAATTTGAGGAGAATTCGAGATGACTATTGCATAGAAATAATTAATATGCATTAATCCCCCTTATCTGATCCCCAAAATGAAGCTTCTATTTTGAATTTGGTTGAACTAAAATGTAGTATTTTAAGGCACAAATTCAATATATAATTTCTGTCTCAATCCTTCTAAAACATAAATGAGAATATCACATTCACACCACCATATCCAAACGAGATCTCATACACCACTAAAAACAATCTAGTTGGATTCTTCAAGAATCATATAGATGATCACATAAATAAATGAAAACAACATCCTCAAACTGTACATATAACATAGCACTTCCCATCAGTGACCCATTCCACCCTAATCCAAAGAATATGATCCTAAATGCTCATATGTCCCTACATTTTTTGATCCAGAACCCAAGATAAAACCTAAATAACCCAAGAAACTAAAACCAAAACCTATAATAAAAAATTCACCAACACACACACATATATATATATATATAATTTATATACATTTTAAATAACTAAAAACTCTAATAAACATACTAAATAGAGGAACATGATCCACTATGGATGATACTCACTCTAAAAGTCCATAGATACATCTAATATGAACACTAATGGAAAAAATATCCTCTTAGGGTAGTGGATTATGTGCTTCATGACTTTGAGAAAAACCATCAGGACTATCACATGAAAATATCTTATCACATATAACCACTTAATTGATATCATTACTATGGGTGTGTTTTACTAAAAGGGTGTGGGCCCAATATTATTAATATAAGGTGAGAGACATCTACCTATCTCATCAGGAATCAATTATTTCAAGGATAATTATTAAATCACCTCTTTTATTATCTAAATAATGAATTGATTTTTATATGAATTAGTCACCACAAAATTACTATGGCTCTATGATAACACTAATAACCACAACCTTAAGATTTATAAAGGCTTATCATTAACCTTGGAATAAAGGATGGTATATATATATATATTAGTATATTGATGAGGGATAATCATTGGATTCCCTTTGGAAAGTAATTACACATTCTTTTATAATCATAGGAAGAAAAACCTCAACTACACTCATAGTACATTAATACTTTATAACCATCTAATGGGTAATTTTCTTTGAATTCGTTGAGTTTAGATCCATTTTTCCTAACTAGGGGTCCTACTTACCACTTAAGGTGCATCTCACCTCATTTTCACAACTGTTTAACACTATGAAATAATAGAAATAGGTTATGAATACTTATCATGTATGATATATCTGGAAACTTCTCCACTATAGAGGAATCTTGTAAAAGAAATTTTCTCCAACAATTATATACTCACTCCATCTGAAGGTGTGAGTAAAATATAATCTCTCAAAATATAAATTATCCATCTGATAATGTTTTGATATCAGATATATAATAATCTATAAGCCTAAAAAAATGACGTAGAAAGGATTTATCATATATGCATTAATGGGTAAAAGGGTCTATAAAAAGGACACAAATCAATCATTGAACTACTCTAACACAATCTGATCATATCCAACCATTGTGTGAAACTTTTTATATCTTTATTTTTGGGAACCTTTTTCTTAAAAAGAGACACTTAAGTATGATAGTAGTGTAAGTGAATCGAAGCGTCATCTACCACCATCTACTCCTACATTATTAAATCCTTAACTGAAATTACCTCTTGGTAGGATACTTTACTTATAATTGAAGGGTTCCTGATCCCAAGACTATCATTTTAATGGAGGTTTTCCCATCGAATGAATCTAGTTGTTCATAGAGATAACTATGATTGGTTCCCAAAAACTAGGAAAATCTCTACTAAGAAAATCTCAACTATAAACACTTGATTGAGGACAAAAAAGTAGGTGTGGATGCATAAAAGTACAACCCTAACCCATTTCCTCTCTTAAAGGATCTTCTTAAACTATTGGTCTAAAACAATATAATATAAAACTTTTCCAAGGAGTACTTAATGAGGTTTGTGGAACACACCGTTCACTCAAACATAATAATACTTACCTATGAATGGTTTAACAATACTAAAACTGGTACCAACCTCAACATCTTTAGATGGGACCCCATATCAATCAACAAATCAAACTCCAACCATGGTAGAGTAGTCTCTTCATGGGTTTGAGAAATACATGATAAAATATTGTATTTATTTGATATACATGGGACTTAAAAAAATATTCATCTTGGAAACAAATGTCTGAACTAGATAGAATATGTGATTAACAGACTCCAACCAACCCTCTTCCATTAGAGTATAAGATATATTTTGGAATATAGGAGGCCTCTACTACTGGGACTCATGCAACACACTGGGTGTAACATCCCAGGTAAATAAAGATTAAGACATTTTCATATTTATTAATATTTGTGAATTAAATATTAATTTTACTTTAAAGAGGATGATATGTTTGATGGCGTACCTGATACACAACAACGAGTTTCTTTGAAATCTTACGTTGCACACAATGTTGAGTTATACTAAAAAATAATAATATAATATTATTATTTTTAATGGTAGTTAACCCATAGCTGTTGTATTGGAGGGAATGAATAGAACTAACTAAAATATTATTACACATGTTTATTAAATGTTTTTACATTTATCTAATAAAAGTTATAGTCTTAAAATGTGAATGAATGTAACACCCCCAAATGATAAAGGGTTAAATGAATAAATGATATAACTCATGTCAGCAAGGTGCACCATCCTTTTTGAGAGCCTACCTGATTAGAACTTCATAGTTAAGTGTGATTGACCTGGAGTAGTGATCAAGATGAGTGACCTTCTGGGAAGTTTCCTAGGATGTGTGTGAGTGAGGACAAAGCACACTAGAAAGGACATGTGTTGGCATGTGGGGACTGTCATTAGTCAGATGACCCGTACATGCATGTGGGTGGGCCCCTGGGTGGGGACCATGTGTCTGCGGGGCAACTGGTGGTACCTGGTGGGGCAAGACCCGATGGCCATGTTATGGCGGGGTGCCTGTGCTGTTAGCAGGGCCCAATCGTTACATTTGGTATCTGAGGTGGTACTCAGCCTTAAGTACGGTGCACTACCTGGGTTGAGATGTAGGGCCCACAATGAGGACATTGTGCTCTAAAGGGGGGGGGGGGGGTGATTGTAATGCCCCCAAATGATAAATGTTTAAATGACTAAATGATATGACTCATGTCAACAAGGTGCACCTTTCTTTTCAGGAGCCTACCTGATTAGAACTCCATAAATAAGCGTGCTCGGCCTGGAGTAGTGACCAGGATGGGGATTTTCATTAGTCAGATGACCCATGTAGGCAAGTGGGTGGGCCCTTGGGTGGGGACCGTGTGTATGCAGAGAAACTGGTGGTACCTGGCGGGCCAGGACCCGATGGCCATGTTATGTCGAGGTGTCTATGTTGTTAGCGAGGCCCAATAGTCACATTTGGTATCAGAGGTGGTACTCAGCCTTAAGTGCGGTGCACTGCCTGGGTTGAGATGTAGGGACCCCAATGAGGACGTTGTGCTCTAAAGGGGAGGGGGTGATTGTAACACCCCCAAATGATAAAGGGTTAAATGACTAAATGATATGACTCATGTCAACAAGGAACACCTTCCTTTTCGGGAGCCTACATGATTAGAACTCCATATTTAAGCATGCTCGGCCTGGAGTAGTGATCAGGATGGGTGACCATCTTGGAAGTCTCCTAGGGTGTGTGTGTGTGAGGAAAAAACATACTGGAAAGGACATGTGTTGGCCTGTGAGGTCTGTCATTAGTCAGATGACCTGTGCCGGCATGTGGGTGGGCCCCTGGGTGAGGACCATGTGTCTACGGGGAAACTGGTGGTACCTAGTAGGCCAGTACCTGATGACCATGTTATGGCTGGGTGTCTGTGCTGTCAGTGGGCCCCAATCATCACAATGAATCAAATTTTAAGCATAAATACTCTAATGTTCTTTTAAAAGGACGATTTACCGCCTTTTGATGGAGAACCATTTTTAAATCTATTTTTTGTAACTTTATTTGTAATATTTGAAAAAATAAACTTACTATTTAGAAGCGGGACATCATAATTTAGTTTGGGTAAAATTTTAGTATTTTTCTGATAAAGTTCCTTTTTTAATGAATAGTGCGATATACAATATTTTAATTAAAAACTGACTTTTAATATAATTTATTTATATGGTTAGATTATCTTTTTAATTGACTGTAAAGTGTAATTAGATTATATTTTTACCATTTAATCCAATTTTGTTCATTTTAAGTAATTTCACTTTGAAATTGGAAATAAACAAGTGTCAATATTTTGATAGTTATTATTTCTTAAAAGCACGTTTTTTGTTTTGACAATGAGAATTAGTTTTAAATTAATTGATGCAAATTATGTGTTTTGAATTTAAAAAAATGGATTCTATATTTTGAATTAGGAGATCCAAATTTTGTAAGTAGGTATCTTTTATTTTTAGACATTATGAATATTTACTTACAGTAAATATTTTATTTACCATGGTTAAAGGGTAAATCTTGTAAATAAGAGTAAACACATATTATAATAATAATATGAAATTACCCTAAAATGTGTCCTATTCCTATTGGTTGATACATTTACGACCATATGAATCCTTGGGTAGATTTTGGGACCCCATGGAGCCACTTGAGAGTGATAATGACACTTTATATTTATTAATTTAAAGTAAGGACAAAAATAACAGAAACATATATGTTTTCTTAAAACAATTTTATATGGGGTTATATAAGTGAGATATTCAACTATAAATATTAATTTTAAATATAAAAATATTTCTTACATCATGGTAGTTTATTTATAATTTTTAGACATCAAATAAATAAATTTGTTTATGACGCAATGATGATGTAATGATTAGCTCATTAATGAATGTTTTAAATAAATGAGATTATAAATGTTAAAATAAATATATTTTTAACCTTTTTATGCCATAAAATAATTCTATAGATTAGTATGATTTTTTTATTTTAATTAATGAAGATTTTTTAAAGAATGAAGTTGTTTTGGATTCTTTAAAAAGTCATGATATGAATAGTGTTAAAATTGATATAAAAGCTTTTTTAAATAAATTAATATTTCATTAAATGATATAATAATCCTAAAAATCTATGATTTGGCAAAATTACTTAGATAAGATTTATAATGTCATTAATGAACCACTTAGGGTTCTATTTCCATTTTATGGTAACTATATTAACCATATAGTATGAATATATAAGAGAACATGGTAAAAGTTAAATAAGTTACCAAATGGTTAAATAAAAGAGATAAGGATTAAAAATTATCCAAAAAACTTGACCAATTCTTATTGGATGATTTTATTTCAACTTATATGAACATTATATTCTAATTAAATAAATTTTGGACCTTTTGAAACCGAAAATCAGTTTATAATAAAATAATATTTTCCAACTTTCCTAAAGAGCCCCTCCTCCCTATTGTAAAAGGCCACCACCTCTAACCCATTACACACACCTATGAAGCCCCTTGGATCGTACAAAATCTACTCCAAGAATCCTTCACCATACCTCTATTCTTCCTAGAATCCTTAACTTAGGTGGAAATTACATCAAGAAATCCTTTTGGTTCAAACCAAAGGGGGTTACCCAATTTAAAGGTAACGTCTTCCCTTATCCTCTCTTCTTTTATTTTACTTATTCGCTCCCTATACTCTTCTTATTATTTTTTTAAATAAAAAAAACCAGTATACTCAATATAATATGTTGTTTTTATGATAATTATTATAACTACACTTACACACACCTCTATCTAATGGGTATAGAATATAATGTTTCTGTGGACGACGAACTACTGCCACACGAAACAATGATTGTTCAATATTATTCTCCCACCTCTTATGGTGGACATTATGACAGAACTATAATTATATATGATATTTATGATATTTATTTTATCTATATTCTTATTTAATTATCTTTTATAACATACCTTTATGCTTTTCATGTTGTATATATACCGATAATTTCATTTAGAAGAAGTGCGGACTAGTGCCCCTGAAAGTGATTTGACTCGTTCATACCATACATGGAACATATAAAGGAAGGTGTTAATGAACTTATGTAACATGTATAAAATATGATATTATATTTTAATAATAATATACCTATTTATAATTTTGTTTTCATTCTTTTTAAAATGAAAAACAAATGAAATGGAAGTAACTTTCATGCGTACGTACGACTTACTGTCTCCATGAACGATGTATTTCATTTTCATAAATCCAAATGATATGGACTATTATAAATACATATATACTGGATATATATATTATATATATGATATATAAATCATGAATATCATTCTATAGATAATAGAATTTTGACCACATGGAAAATTTATATTTATAACAAGTTTATTTTTAACTCAAGTTCTGAACATCGACAAAGTGTATGATATGAAATAAAATAATTATATAATTGTTATATAATGGTAAAAAGTGATATAAAAGGAATAATAAACTTGAAAAAGGTTCTTAAGAAAGTAGAAATTAACTTAAGTTTTTTATTCAGGAAATTAAAGAACGAACGGGTCAAGTCAGACACAAGGTAAGGGGATTTGTCTCAATCTCCTTTCATTGAGGCATGTTTTGATAATATAAACCTATTTATTTTATACAATATATTATAAAACCCTTTGAATTTTAATTTCATTCAAAGGGAATAGTTTTTCTACAAATCATTTTACTAAACAGAAAAAGGAATGTTTTTAACATTTGCAGTGACAATGAAATCTCTATCACTGTAATCGTTAGTTGGATTCCTCTATAAGACTTAATGTTTTTAAAAGGAAAAGAAATCCAGTATTCTGTTTTTGGGTGTTTTGGTATTGAAAATTATTTTTTAAAAGGATTTATTATTTTAATATTTTGAAATGATTTCTTGTGATTGAAAATAAAATGTTATTAGTGAAATGTTTATATTTGAAAAATTTTATGTGTTATGATTTTATAATGGTACTTGGACATTTGATGAGTGGTGATGTGATAAAACAAATGACGGGTGGTTCCATGATAAACTAGGAGGGGTGTTTATGTTATAACCTCCAATTCATTGGGTATGGAATTCGAATGTATGGATATTCCATTTAGTGATATGTGTGGAAGTTGACCATATGGTTATTCCATTTAAGTATGTTTATGTCCCAAGTTACCTTTATATGTTATGTGTTCTTTCTATGGGGTTTATTATAATAATTTGGTTACTAAAGGGTAAGAAATGATCTTTTATTCAGTGAAGAGTATTTACTACTTCATAAATGTGAACATTATTACTTATGAAAAAGTATTCATGGTTTACCTATTGTTTTGAAAAAACTAACAGTTTTCCTTCTTTGTGTATCCCTTAGAGAGATTTTTATGTCCATCCCAAGTTTTTTTGAAATGTTTTTCCTAGGAATTAAATATGAATAGGGTCATGGATGAGATAAAGGAAAAGTCATGATATATAAATATATGTAACTAGACATGACTCTTTTTTTCAAGAGTTTTTATTTTATAAAAAATAGATACTGATTAGAAGTGTCAACATGTAATATTCAAATTGTTATGTATATTTTATGACCTAATTCTCTAAATCTCTAAACTTAAAAATATCCTCAATGTGAATTATTAACTTAATTCAATATTATATAATGTTTAAGGTTGGTCACTTATAGTTGGAATCCGAGGTCGGTTTAAAAAACTTTAGGAGTTAGATTATTATTAAATTAATATCCATAAATTAATTTATGGTAAGATTGAAATGATATAGAATTTACCGATTACCAAGTTTCTTCACCTAAGATATTTCTATGTTCATAATGGTTTTCCGTAGAGGAAACATGGAAGCTATATTGGGAAGAAATACAGAAGAGAATAACCTTCCAAATCAGCAATCTGATATGGTCGGAATCAGAACTAAACAATTTTTTGTAGTGATGGAATAGTTGAATCAGGCTATAAATAGTGGTGGTATCCATGAATGAGATCAGCCAGAACAACCACAGAGGAACATGTCAGTAGTAGAGCATTTCATGAGGCAAAGTACACCCTCATTCATAGGATCATCTGACCCTGTTCAAGATGAAGGGTGAATCAAATCACTGGAAAAGATTTTTTATGTCATGGGCTATACATACAATAAAAAGGTTAGTCTTGTTTTTTTACCGTTTTGAAGGTAAATCCGATCAGTGGTGGTCTATACTGAAAAATATTAGGGATAGTGAAGAGATTGATGCTCTTGGTTGGGATGAATTCAAAGGTATGTTTCTTGAGAAATATTTTCCTAAGGTGGTTCGACTTAGGATGGAAAAAAAATTCTTGGAATTGAGGGTGGAGGATGAATTAGTGGCTGCTTACGAAGAAATGTTCACTCGACTATAAAGGTATGCTCCAAATTTCATCTGAGATCTTGATAGTAAGATAAATCAATTTTACTCAGGACTGAAGCCACAACATCGAAGAGCATTAGCCTATCATGAAATAAAAATCTACAAGAAACTTTTCAGATGTGCTGAGAAGGTAGAAATGGAGTTTTCTAATGATCAGGTGTTCCAAGGGATCAAACAATAGTAGTGGTCTAGTTGGCAGACAAAGGGAAATAATTCATCCAAGAAGCATAGAGATAAGAATATTAAATATCCATATTGTGAGAAGTGTGGTAAAAAGCATCCTAAAGGATATTTATCAAGGTCTAGAAAGTGATTCTAGTGTGGTAAGTCTGGTCATATTTTTCGTAACTATAGGTAAGATGATTAAGAAGGAAATGAAAATCCGGCAGTAAGATGTTTTAAGTGCAATGAAATGGGTCATTATGAAAATGAGTGTTCAATGAAGAACTCAACTGAGGTAAAGCAGACAGACTAAAAGCAGAAAGGGGTGCTGAAATCCTTTGAAACTACTTCAGTAAATGTTGGGCCATTTAATGAAGTAGTATCAGGTACACTGTCTATTTATTCAGATTATGCCAATGTGTTGTTTGATTCAGGGTCTACACATTCTTTCATTTCTGAGAAATTTTCTAATAAATTGAGAATTACATCTCAAGATATGAATCCTGGAATTTTGGTAAAAACCCCAGGAGGAAATGTTGATACAAAAATAAATTATAAGAACCTTTCTATCCCTGTGTTCAGAAAGAATCTACCTGCAAACCTTATTTTTTTTACACTAGTAGAGTTTGATGTTATTTTTGGCATGGATTGGATTTCCATTTATCATGATAAGATTGACTACAGAGATAAAGTGGTTTCTTTTCAGAATGAATTTCAGTTTGTGTACAAGAACGAACCTTTTCTTTTGATAACATATTAGGAATCTGAGAAACTAGTAAAATATGGAAATGAATGTTGCCTTGCACATATTGTTGAAAATAAAGGAACTGTTCAGATTAATGATGTCCCAGTAGTAAATGAGTACCTTGATGATTTTCTTGATGTGTTTCTTAGTATAATACTTGATCAGGAAGTTAAATTTACTGTTGACTTAGTTTCTAATGCTAAGCCTATTTCAAAACCCCTTTATCGAATAGCTCAAATTGAACTTTTAGAGTTAAAGAATCAATTAAAAGAGTTATTAGATAGATGTTTCATTCAACCTATCACATCACCATGGGGTGCTCCTATCTTGTTTGTTAAAAATAAAGATGGTTAAATGAGAATTTGCATTGATTATAGAGCCTTTAATAACATCACTATTAAGAACAAGTATCCTTTTCCTCATATTGATGATTTTTTTGATCAGCTCTACGGAATTCAGTATTTTTTGAATATTGACTTGAGGTCAGGGTACCATCAGTTAAAAGTAACAGAAGTAGACATTACGAAGACCACATTTCATTCTAGATATGGACATTATGAATTTTTAGTTATGCCTTTTGGGATAACCAATTATCCTGTTGTATTCATGGATCTTATTAATAGAATTTTCCATGAGTTCTTGGATAAGTTTTTAGTTTTTTTATTGATGATATTTTGGTTTATTATAAAAGTAAATAAGAACATGAAATTCATTTAAGGGTTGTCTTGAAAACCTTAAATAAATAGAGACTGTATGGTAAATTAAGTAAGTGTGAGTTTTGGTTACAAAACATTTCTTTCCTTGGTCACATTGTTTTAAAAAAATGGAATAACTATTGATCTTGCTAAAATAAAAGTTATTGAAGAATGACCAAGACCTACCAATATCATAGAGATTCATAGATTTCTTGGTTTAGCAGGTTATTACCGGAGGTTTGTTAAAAAGTTTTTTTAGTTATCTAGCCCAATGACTAAGTTAACTCAAAAAGGTGTTAAGTTCATTTGAAAGAAGGAATGTGATGATTATTTTCAAAAATTGAAAAGAAGATTGGTGAATGCTCCAATTTTGGAACTGCCATCCAGAAATGGTGAGTTTTTTATTTATAGTGCTTCTTCATTGAAAGGTCTTGGTTGTTTCTTAATAAAAAATGATTAGGTAATTTATTATGCATCACATCATTTGAAACCTCTTGAGTTAAATTACCCTAAGCATGATTTAGAATTAGCTGCTGTTGTTTTTGCTTAAAAAACTTGGAGGCATCATCTGTATGGAGTAAAATGTGAAATATATACTGACCAAAAAAGTTTATAGTATATATTCACTCAGAAATAATTAAACATGATACATATAATATGACTCTAGTTAATCAAGGATTATGATTGAACGATCCATTACCATCTGGGAAAGAAAAATAAAGTGGCCAACACTTTGAGTCGAAGAGTAATTATACCTTAACCATGCTACATTCGGAACGAGATCCTTTGGTTTTTGATTTGATGAATTTTGGATTTGAAAGTTATTGGTGTGGGAAATTTCTATGTTTTCTTTCAAGTTTTAGTGCAATCATCCCTAGCAGATAGAATTATGATAGCGTAGAAAGATGATAGCGAGTTGGAGAAAAAGGTAGAATTGGTTCAAAAGGGTAAGTTATCTGAGTTTAATATTGATAGAGACTGTGTTTTGAGGTTTGGAAAGAGATTATGTGTGACTTGTGATTCACAGTTGAAGAAAGAGTTGTTATGTAAAGATCATAGCTCTCCATTTTCAGTTCATCTTGGCAGTACTAAGATGTACAGAGATCTTCGAAAGTATTACTGGTGGGATGGAATAAAGAGAGATATTGTTGATTTTACTTTAAAGGGTTTGACTTGTCAACATGTTAAAGTAGAGAGGAAATTACTGAAAGGGATACTTCAACATATACCAGTACCAGAGTGTAAATGGGAAAGTATATTCATGGAATTCTTTTTGGGATTACTGAAAAAATCTCGAGGTAACAATTCAATCTGGGTTATTGTTTTTCGATTGACTAAATATGCTAATTTACTTACTATTCAAGATACTTTTCCTCTAGATCAACTTTCTCGATTGTATGTTAAAGATATAGTCAGGTTTCATGGAGTTCCCCTATCAATTGTATTTGATTGTGATCCCATATTTACTTCTAACTTTTGGAAAGGACTTCAGACGTCTTTGGGTACACAATTAAATTTTATTACAACTTTTCAACCTCAATCAGATGGACAGACAAAACAAATAATTCAGACATTGGAAATATTCTATGTGCTTTCTCAATGGATTACCAGGGAAGTTGAGACCAACTTCTTTATTTGGTTGAATTTTCTTATAATAAAAATTTTCATTCCAGTGTATAGTTGGCACCATTTGAGGAATTGTATGGAAAGAGATGTCAAACTCCAGCTTTCTGGGATGAAGTTGGAGAAAGGAAACTGATGGGACCAGAATTGGTAGAAGAGATGGGAGATAAAGTTTAGTTGATTCAAAAGCACACGAGAACAACTCAGAACAAGCAGAAAAGTTATGCAGTTAACCGAAAGAAGGATATTTTTTGAGGCAGATGATCATTTCTTTCTTAAAGTTCCTCCATGGAAAAGTGGGATGCGTTTTGGCAATAAGGGAATGTTGAGTATGAGGTTCATTGGACCCTATGAAATCCTGGAGAAAGTTGGATCAGTTGCCTACAGAGTGGCTTTACGTCCAATTTTATCCCAGGTACACAATGTTTTTCATGTTTCAATGTTGAGAAAGTATATTCCAGATCCATCTCATGTTTTGAGTCCAAATGTAGTTCAGTTGGGAGAGAATATTTCTTATAAAGAACAACTATTCCAGATTCATGACTGAAGAGAGAAAGTTGTGCAGAATAAGGAAATTCATCAGGTAAAGGTTTTGTGAAAAAACTATATGGTTGAAGAGGTAACATGGGAATATGAAAATTCTATGAGGGACAAATCCCCCCATTTATTTGATAAATGAATAAAATTGTGAGGTCGTAATTTTCCAAAAGGGGGGAAGGATGTAACGTCCCAAAAAATAAAGAGTAAGACATTTTCATATTTATTAATATTTGTGAATTAAATATTAATTTTACTTTAAGGGGGATGCTATGTTCGATGGAGTACTCAATACCCAATAACGGGTTTCTTTGAAATCATACGTTGTTCACAATGTTGAGTTATACTAAAAAATAATAATATAATATTATTATTTTAAATGGTAGTTAACATATAACCTTTTTATTAGAGGGAATAAACAGAAATAACTAAAATATGATTACATATCTTTATTAAATGTTGTTATAGTTACCCTATAAAATTTATAGGCTTAAAATGTGAATGAATCCAATTTTAAGAAAAAATACTCTAATATTCTTTAAAAGGTCGATTTATTGCCTTTTAAGGGTGAAACCTTTTTTAAATCTAGTTTTTGTCACTTTTATATGTTATATTTTACAAAATAAACTTTTTATTTAGAAGTGGGAAATCAAAATTTACTTTGGATAAAATTTTGTTATTTTTCCGATAAAGTCCATTTTTTAATCAATAATGAAAATACTATATTTTAATTCAAAACTGCCTTTTAATCTAATTCATTTATATGTTTAGATTATCTTTTTAATTGGTTTTAAAGTGTAATTGAATTTTATTTTTAACATTTATTCCAATTTTGGTCATTTTAAGTAATTCGACTTTGAAATTAGATATAAATAAGTGTTAATCTTTTGATAGTTATTATTTATTAAAAACATGCTTTTTGTTTTGACAACAGGAATTAATTTTAAATTAATTTCTGCCACTTAGGTGTTTTGAATTTGGAAAAATGGATTCCATATCTAGAATTAGGATGTATAAATTATATAAATAGGCAACTTTAATGTTTAGACATTATGAATATTTACTTCAATAAATATTTTATTTTCTATGGTTAAAGGGTAAATCTGGTAAATAAGGGTAAAAAAATATTATTATAATAATATTAAATTACTCTAAATAGTATCCTATTCCTATTTTTTGATACATGTCCAGACATGTGTATCCCGGGGTCAATTTTGGGAACCCATGGAGCCACTTGGGAGTGATAATGATACTTTATATTAATTAATTTAAAATAAGAACAAAAATAACAAAAATATATATATTTTAGTAAAATAATTTTATATGGGGTTATATAAGTGATATCTTTGACTATAAAAATTCATTTAAAATATATAAATATTTCCTACATGATGACATTTTATTTATAATTTTTAGATATCAAATAAATATTTTTTATGACACAATGATGATGTAATGATTACCTCATTAATGAATGTTTCGAATAAATGAGATTATAAATGTTAAAATAAATTTATTTTGAACATTTTTATGACTTTAACGAATTTTATAGATTAGGATGACTTTTTATATTTTAATTAATTAATGTTTTTTGAAATAATTAAGTTGTTTTGGATTTTTTAAAAAGTCATGATATGAATAGTATTAAAATTGATATAAAAGAGTTTTTAAATCAATAAATATTTTATTAAATGATATAATAATCCTAAAAATATAAGATTCGTCCAAATTAATTATATAAGGTTTATAATGTCATTAATGAACCAATTCTGGTTCTATTGGCATTTTATGGTAACTATATTAACCATTTATGATGAATATATAAGAGAACATGGTAAAAGTTAAATTAGTTAACAAAGGGTTAAATAAACAAGATAAGGATTACAAATTATCCAAAAATTATCCAATTATTATTTGATGATTTTATTTCGACTTATATGAACATTATATTATAATTAAATAAGTTTTGGACCTTTTGATATCGAAAATCAGTTTATAATAAAATAATATTTTCAATCTTTCCAAAAGAGTCCCTCCTTCATCTTGTAAAAGGCTACCACCTCTAACCCCTTACACACACCTCTCAAGCTCCTTGACTCATCCAAAATCTGCTAAAGAAATCCCTAAATATCCCTATATTCCTTCTAGAAGCCTTAACTTAGGCATAAATCATTTCAAGAAATCCTTTTGGCTCAAACCAAAGGAAGTTACCCAATTTAAAGGTAAAGTCTTCCATCAAGTTCTTTTCTTTTCTTTTATTTATTCACTCCCTATGCTATTTTTATTCTTTGTTTACATAAAAACACCTATCTCCTCAATATACTAGGTTGTTTTTATGATAAGGATTCAAACTACACTTATACACACCTCCATCTAATGGGTACAAAATATAATGTTTATGTGGACAGCGAACTACTGGCTCACAAAACGATGGTTGTTCAATCTTCTCATACCACCAATTATGGTGGAAATTATGATGAAACTATAATTATATATGATATTTATGATATTTATTTTATCTCTATTATTTTGTAATTCTATTATATAACTTACCTATATTATTTTCATGTTGTATATATACCGATAATTTCATTTGAGGAAGTGCAGACTACCGCCCCCTCAAAGTAATGTGACTCGTTCATACCATACATAAAACGTATAAAGGATGGTTTTAATGAAATTATGTAACATATATAAAATATGTTATTATAATGGAATAATAATATACCTACGTATCATTCGGTTTTCATTCCTTTTCAAATGAAAAAATTGAAATGGAAGTAGTGTTCATGCGTACGTACAACTTACCGTCTACATGAATGATGCATTTAATTTTCATATATCAAAATGATATGGACTATTATAAATACAAATATTCTGGATATATATGATATATAAATCAGGAATATCATTCTAGAGATAATAGAATTATGAAAACATTGACAATTTATAATTATAAAAAGTTCATTTTTAACACAAGTTCTGAACATCGACAAAATGTTTGATACGAACTCAAATAATTAACTAATTTTTATAGAAAGGTAATAAGTGATATAAAAGGAATAATAAAATTGAAAAAGGTTCTTAATCAAGTATAAATTAACTTAAATTTAATATTCAGGAAATTAAAGAATGAACGGGTCAAGTCGGACACAAGGTAAGATACTTCTTCTCAATCTCCTTTCATTGAGGAATGTTTTGATAATATACACCTCCTTCTTTTATATGGTATATAATAAACCCCTTTAACTGGAAATAATTTTTCTACGAAGCGTTTTACTAAATTAAAAATGAAATGTTTTTAATATTTGTGGCGACAATGACCTCTCCAATGTTGTAATCATTAGTTGGCTTCCTCTATAAGCCTTAATGTTTTTAAAAGGAAAAAAATCCATTATTCTGTTTTTGGGTGTTTTGGTATCGATTTTTTTTTGAAATGGACTGATTATTTCAATATCTTGAGATTATTTCTTGTGATTGTAAATGAAATGTTGTTAGTGAAATGTTTATATTTTCAATATTTTATGTGTTGTGATTTTATAATGGTACTTGGACATTTGATAGGTGGTTACGTGATAAACCAAATGACTGGTGATGTCGTGATAAACTAGGATGGGTGGTTACGTTATAACCTCCAATTCATTGGGTATTGAAGTCAGCCGTATGGCTATTCTATTTAGTGATATGTGTGGATGTTGACCGTATGGTTATTCCATTTATGTATGTTTATGTCCCAAGTTACCATTATATTCTAGGTGTTCTTTCTATGGGTTTTATGGCAATAATTTGGTTACAAAAGGGTAAGCAATGATATTTTATTTAGTGAAGAGTTTATACTACTTCATAAAGGTGAAAATTATTACTTATGATAAAGTATTCATCATTTACTTGTTGTTTTGAAAAACTAATAGTTTTCTTTATTTGTGTATCCCTTACTGAGCTTTTTATTCTCATCCCAAGTTTTTTTGAAATCTTTTTCATAAGGCTTAAAGATGAATAGGGTCAAGGATGGGATCAAGGAAAAGTCATGATGTCAAAAATATGGAACTAGACATGACTCGTTTTTCTCAATAGTTTTTATTTTATGAAAAAATGGATACTCATTATAAGTGTTTACATGTAATATTCAAATTTTTATGTATATGTTATGAACTAATTCTATAAAGCTATAAACTTGAAAAGATCCTTAATGTGAATTATTAACTTAATTCAAGATTATGTAATGTTTAAGGCTCGGTCCTTATACTGGGTCTAGGTCTAGTCATGTTTGACTGAGTGGGAACTACCATATGCTCTATAAAAATGTTTACATTAAGAAAATATTCTGTATATTCTACTTACACTCATAGGGAAAGGATATATCTTATCCATGTTTATGAATCAATATATCATCCCATAACCAATCAATAGTGAAAGCCTTAATAAATATCATTGGATTATCATGACCCTTCCTCAAAAAACAATTTGGATAATTACGAGGGGAATATATCCATTGATAGGATAAACTCATAATTATTAAAAAATATTTCTTTGAGATAACAGTGGAAGGACATTGAATATCACAACTATACACTGCATGATGCATGTACCATTTAACTATATCCACCAACCATTCCCTCAGAGTTTCGAGTCGAAGAATTTTTTTAGAGTCCTATTGAATGGATACATTGGCCACCACAACGAATAATGGGTTATATTATCAAAAACCAATATAAAACCCCTTAATTTGTTTTACCTATATGCCTAATCCAATCATCATAGTACTACTGACTCTAAACTCCATCATTAGTACTCGATCCACTTTGATACCATTCCAACACAAGCCGTCCCACAAAGACCCCACATGGGCTAGTGGTATGCCTTGCATGACACCCCAAGCTAGCCTACAATAGTTCATGGGATAGAAAATATCACCAAGAAGGCTTAAACATACATGTGAGGCCTCAAACTATATCAACATGAAAAATATACACAATAATAGTATGGTGAATATAAATAATAACCATTATTAATATAAATGATTTTAATATATATAATTATGGATTTATGAGACAATAACTATATAACAACATTACCCTTGGAAAAACCTAAATATGTAACCAATATATATGAATTATCCATCTTGTAAAATAAAAAATAAGAAGTATAATTTCCACTTCTCAATATAGGAACTTCTGGGTAGATAGTGGTTGAAACCATACAGAAATACAAGGTACTACGAAGAATTAACATCATATAAGCTACAAAGGCTCTAATTCTACCAATAACACCTATGAAATTTGCATCATTTAAACTAACACAACACACGTGGTCATGATTATTTTTTAGAGATGAGTATAAGTATACCTTGTAGGATGCCCTATAAAAATAAAAGGAATATGAAACCTCAAGTTAGCTTAAATATTTGGAATATGAAGGGATAAAAAATAAGGTCTAAAAACGAATTTATTCTTTATAGTAAGTAAAAATAGGAACAGAGAGAACTATCCTATCATCATAGATTAGTTCCATGATGAACCATATATTATATGTGAACAGGGAACTCAATATAATATAAGATCTAAAGAGTTGAAGTCTATATCTCAGCGGTTCATCACACCTTGGTGATGATCATGGATATAAAAAGGATCCTCTATTTACTATAGTACTTATTCAAAAAGATTTCATACTAAGGGAACCAAATAATAGCATATAACCCCTATGATAAACCTAGGGAACAATGTACTACCATTGAAGGGGAGGGGGTTTCAATCATTGTTAGTCAAAAACCCAATTTCTCAAATATGAACTATGTGAATCCCATCCATTGTTAGTGAAAAATAGATCTAAATGGTGATTATGTGATGAAGAGAGGTTCTTGGAGAGATAATAGACATAAAAAAGGGGTTTTACAATGATACTCATCCTTATTATTAGGTAGTGTAAAATAGATGTGATCCTGCTATCCAAATTCCAATGTATCATCAAAGGAATAAGGAAAAAAGTATATGTATTTTATTAAATACTTGATTATAATAACTATTACAAGGCACAAAATATACAATGATATCTGCTTCCCATACTTTAAGTGCCTCTATAATTTGGAATTGGTGTGAAAACTTGTTCTCCCCCTCAAAATCCTATTGAATTCCTCGTAGAATAAACCTAGAATAGGCAGATCTCTATATATTTCATTATATTAATCTATAGCTAGGTGGGTAACCACATATTTATAAACATAACATGAATTACATAATGAAACCTCTAGTTGTCCTATGATCCTCAGATAAAAAATATATTTAAGTCTTAATCCAAATAATCTCAATATATCTCATAATATATTTGATTGGTTGTACGGTGTGATTAATAGATTATTGTGTGAAATATTTGATTTTTATAGAATAAAAAATATACAAATATCCTCTAGTTATGATCACGATGGTACGGTTAATTCTCCAAGGTGTGGTATTCCAAAAATCTCAAGAACCAATGAATTTGGTTTTTCCCAAATTTACCCATGTTTATAGGTTTATGCGGTCTCTTGTAGTTTAGCTTTGGTAGTCGAATCCTCAGAGACCTAAGAAGAAACCTATAGACACGTACATTCTATGGGCTGATTTTAGATATTAAATGGAAAACATTGGGTTGATTTTAGATAGGTTTAAGTTAAAACTACCTGAATTAAGTGAAATTAAATTATGAGAAGGTTTGATCTTATGTTATTACAAGGGGTGGATTGGACGAAATTATTTTTTAACTATTTCAATTTCTTATATTTGAGATGGGTTTATTTAAGAAGATAAAACAACTTCATCACTTACTATTTTTATACCAACACACCATAATACTAATCAACTATACACTTGGAGGATCAAATTTATGAGAAATACAATGTAAAGGTTTGTATTAGCACTTGAAATATGTGGCCTTAAAATTCAATAAGGATGAAGAAGTTTTAAAATCATCAAATAAAAATCTCAATTAAAAGAAGGGATTATAAATTAATGGGGTGATAAAAAACATCCAATATAGACCCTTGATACTCCCTTGGATCAAACCATAAGTGGGTTAGCCCTCTATTTATGCTATGGGTTCAATGAAAGCAAGAAGTAAACTCATGAGGGAGGAAATGGAGAAGTAAAAATAAAACAACGAAATAACGATCACTCCACTGCTGTGCGATAATTTCACAAAGTTTGGTGTGAATAAATTCACATCTTGAGCCAAATGTATCAACGTGATATGAATAAGAACATAATAAGAGGAGAAGAATGACTTTTATTAAGAAACTAAGATGAATTGGAACAACTTACTGTGAAAGACAAACTTTAGACAACAAACTTGCAGCATAACATTAAAATGAAATAAAGCACCAAAGATGATTAAATACTATAACAATAATGGCTTAAATATTATTTTTTTGAGTCTTGTGTCGAGCCTAAAATTGTGAAAGTCATACCACTTGATTATGGTAGGCTTAGGGTGGTGGAAATCTTGTGGAACTTGGACTTTTTCACTCTTGACCGAAGGTATCATCCATCTTGTATCCACTGAAAAGAAAAACCTAAATAAGCTTCTATATGGCAAAATTATAGTGGTCCATATAAAAATAAAATTAATCTCAGGATTTCCCCTAACCTTCTATAAAGTACCAACCGAAAAGAGTTTATGGTTTATGAGATATGCGTACAATGGTGGGATGTTTTTATTGGCCACATAATTTGGCCCCGAATTTTATCTCCAACTTGGGCCGCCTGGAACTCCATTCAAACATCATAATTAGCTTTGTACAATGTTTAATGGATTGTTCCACATGATGTATTCTATATTCAGTGAAATTTTCAGAGTTATTGGGCTTGGATATTGGCCTCTAAAGTAGTTTTATTGGGCTTCTGTCCAGTTCACCTCACCCAGAATGTTGTTTGTTAAAGGCCAACTTTTGTGGTCTTCCAATATGAATCTTCAAGTACTAAAAAAGTATTATTTTTTACCAATTTAATGAATAACATGAAAATTAAATATTAAAATAAAATCAAGATCATTGGGTACTTTAATTTATGTTAAAAAATGTACCATGTAATAGTGCATTTTAAGAAGGAATTACAATTATAATATGAAATAATTTTCAAAGTGTAAAATGCACTAAAATGGTGTTTATAAATAATAAATCAAATGAATATTATATATATTAACAATGAATATTAGCCTAATTCAGTGGATAATCACACCCCCAACTTGATTTTTTATAGTCTCGAGTAAAATATATCTCAAAAATGTGAAATTCGAATTCCATTTTCCAACAAAATTTTAATAAACAATGATCACAAAAAAACCTTATGTAAAAAAACTATGAAACCCATAAAAATATTTTAATACAAGATAGTTTTGATAAGAAGATCCCAATCCCATGCCCATTCTATGGTTCAAATTCATCGCCATATTTCATCCAATATCAATTAAGTATGAGGATGTGTTTTTTTATCACAATAGACAAGGGGGTTCATCTTTATTCAAGGGAGAAATAAAGGAAGTGCTAGGTGGAATAAAATTTAAATATTAATATGAGTATAAAATTTTTTTGCAATATTTCCATGGTAATTTAAATTACACTCAAAATATTTAACCCATGTAGTGAGACTTTGATGATGACTCCCAAGCTCAAAGACCTTAGGGTAACAAGTGAAGCCCATATACTCGAGCATCATCTCTAGTTAACTCAGTCAAAAAAAGTAAAATTTCCAAAAATAGAGATAAAAGTACTAAATCTGGGCCAAAAATCTAGGGAGTCAGGATCCTTAAGTGCTGAAAGCCACACATTAGGTCATTTCATTTCTCTACGCACAAATATATATTTTTTCTTGATATTCTTATTGAATACTCATATTAAAACTGAAATGATCACCAAACCTATGATATTTATTTTGGAGACCCCATGAACTCAAACTATTACCCCACTATTTAAAAGACGTGCGTTGTGATATTTTTTTATTTGGATGAAAATATAAATGATTAAATTTCACATTAGACAACCACACTTTCCAAAATCTATGCTCATGAAATTATACATGGATTAAAATTAGAATCAGGGCATGCTAAATTATTTTATATTCAGTTTCAAAGTGTGAAATGTGTATTATCATGTTCAAGGTTAAATAAATTTTTTGTTCCAGACATTTTTTTATGCACAAAAAATTAATTAATTTTTTTTCATTATTTTCACTCCCTAACATAGAATAACACTTCCCCCAGTGTTTAAAGAAAATAAAATTTATAAGGGGGTATTATTAAAATAGAGGAGTTCTAAAAGGAATTTTAAATAATAAATGTGGAACAAAGTCACCAGGTGGTTGAAGTTGAAGTTCTCGATTCTTCAATTTAGTTATTTGATATCCATGTCACTAGCAGAGTTCCCTTGTGGAAAAGGAAAAAACAAAACAAACAAACAAAACAAAACAATATATATATATATTCATATAATAAAAAAGTAAAATATAATTATATATACAAAAATTATAGAATAAGGAAGCACTAGAAGATGCAATTCAGTGGAAAGTGCGTGCCCCTGTCTCCCTTCGGTCCCAAGTTTGAGTCCCCGTCACTTTGCTGGTTGTGATGGGGGTTTCCCCAAGACCTACAATATGTCATTTTTTTAATTATTATTATTTTCTATATTTTTATTTTAACCTATAAACCCATAAAAATAAACTGATGAAACATTGTCTTCTTTTAAAATTTATGGGTAAGGTATTACTCAAAGATCACACCACGTGACACAGATGACTATGGCGCTCCCCTTTCAAACCCATACATACTCATAATAGAATAACAGGTCAAAAATCTATTTTTTTAAATATAAAAATTATTCATTAATCCTATTTGAAAAATAAATATGATTCACAAAGATTGGAAACATGAAAACCATGGGTTTCCTCCCGTGCAATAATTTTGTTTAACATTGTTAGCTCGACAAGAATCCCCAAACTTACCCAATTCCAACTTTAAACATTTTAGAGACCCTATATTTCTCCACTTATACTTTATTGACATTTATTATTTATTTAGAATTTTTTTCTTGTACAAACCTATGTTCTACCATGAGTGGGAAAATCCAAGGAATATCAGAAATGGTTGATCCGATTTCCTCTGCAGTATTTTCTAGACATCAATGATCGTTACAACATTTTTGGTTTCAAGAGAAGAATTAATTCCAATTTAAAGGTCACGATTATACTATATTAAGGGATACTTTAGTGGGGAAGGAAGTTTAATAATTGTGTGCTTATGTTGGATATGACATTTAGACACATATCGAGATTTGGAATCCAAATCGGTTTCATTTTCTAAATTTCTCAACAAAAATGTTTCCTTTTGAATGGAATATTAAACTAAAAAATTTGAAATATTAGTTTTAGTAATGGGTATGGACTCTAAGTTCATTATTTTTCCCAATTTTGTAGTGTTTTTTAGTTCTTAAAAATCATTAATGGAGTAATATTCCGGATACTCAATCCATGATGACAAATTTCCCTCTTGTGAATACAAAAAATCAGTTTCCTTTTAATTTAAACACCCATAAAATATTACTTCTTGTTCTTTTGGTATCCTATGTTCAAATGAAATTTCTTTAGCATTTTTTGAGTTGTTTTTCTGGAACAAGATTCCTCTATGAATGATGAGGAATGGAAAACCTGACAGGGAATGTGATCCATAACTATTTCAATGATTTGTAGTTTTACTCTGAATGATGAAAATTTAGAAGTAATTCTATCCATTTGTTGAAACAATTTCACAATTAATGGATGTGGATCAAGATGGGCAAGGGGTTGAGACAAATGCTCTATTCTAAGAGGATAATTAAGTTGTTGGAACTCCAAAAGAGGATGTCTGATTGAACTTGTTAGGATTGTAACTCATAATAGGTTGGAATGTTTTGTGGAGAATAGGATTTAATTTGTTTTGGATCATTAGGTTGTTAATTATCCCACCAGTAGAAACTAGGATGGTCATTGTACATCACAGTTGGTGTGGAGTGATCAAAGTTAGGAGAGGTTCCCCATGTTTGGATTTTTTCAAAAGGGTTTTCTATAGGAATGAAATTGGGGATGATATTAGAGAAGTGGGGTGAGAAAAAGAATATAGTGTCTAAGATAACTTACTTAGGTCCCCAGAAATGGCACCAAAATTTGGTCTCATCCAAATTTACCCAAGTTTTTAGGTTTAAGCGGTCGCTTGTAGTTTAGATTGGGTTGTTGATTCCTCAGAGACCTAAGAAGAAACCTATAGACACATACATTATATGGACTGATTTTGGATATTAAGTGGCCAAATTTGGGTTGATTTTAAATAATTTTAAGTGAACACTATGTGACTTAAGTGAAATCAAATTATGAGAAGGGTTGATCCTAGGTTATTACAATGGGAGGATTCTATGAAATTCTTTTTTAACGATTTCAATTTCTTATATTTGAGATGGGTTTTTTCAACAAGATCAAACAACTTCACCACTTACTGGTTTTATACCAACACACCATAATACTAATCACCTATAAACTTGTAGGATCAAATTTATGATCACTCCAAGGTGAAGGTTCGTATTATCACTTGAAGTATGTGGCCTTAAAATTCAACAAGGAGGAAGAAGTTTTAAAATCATCAAATAAAAATATTAATTAAACGAAGTGATTAGAAATTAATGGGGTGATAAATAACATTAAATAAAGCCATTTTATAATCCCTTAGATCAAACCATAAGTTGGTTATACCTCCATTGATTCTATGGTTTCAATGGAAGTGGGAAGTATACTCATGAGGGTGGAAATGGAGAAGTAAAAAAGAAAACAATGAAATAACGATCACTCCACCATTGTGTGATAATTTAAAAAAGTTTAGTGTGAATAAATTCACACCTTGAGATAACGGTATCAAAATTATATGAATAATAACAGAATAAGAGGATAATAAGAAATTTTATTAAGAATCTAAGATGAATTAGAACAACTTATATGTGAAAGACAAACTTGAGGTAACAAACTTACAACATAACATTACAATGAAAGAAAGCACAAAATATGATTAAATATCCCAACACCACTGCATTAAATATTAATTTTGGGAACCTTGGGTCTATCCTCTAATAGTTAAAGTCATCCCACTTTATTATGGAAGGCTTAGGGTGGTGGAAAGCTTGTAGAACTTGGACACTTCCACTCATGACCTGAGGTGGCAGCCAACTTGTATCCCCAGAACAGATGCACATAAATGAGCTTCTAGATGGATGAATTATAGTGGGATATAGAATAATAAAATTTATCTAAGGATATTGCCTAACCGTCTGTAAAGTTTCATCCCAAAATAGTTTATGGTTTAGGAGATATGTGTAGAATGGTGGGCTGTTTTTCTGTGTCACAGAATCTGGACCAGAATTTTATCTCCAACTTGGGCCGCCTGGAACTCCATTCAAGCATCCAAAGTAGCTTTGGACACTATTAAATGAGTTGTTACCCATGATTTACTATATATTTAGGTCAATTTTAGTAATTATTTTTCTTGGATATTGGCCACTAAAGTAGTGTTATTGGGTTGTTTTCTAGTTTACTTCACCCAGAATGTTTTTTGTTCAAGGCCAAATTTTGTGGTCTTCCAATATGAATCTTCAAGTACTAAAAAAGTATGAATTGT
Source organism: Viscum album (assembly GCA_963277665.1). Classification (NCBI taxonomy): domain Eukaryota; kingdom Viridiplantae; phylum Streptophyta; class Magnoliopsida; order Santalales; family Viscaceae; genus Viscum; species Viscum album. The sequence goes on along the minus strand of CAUJRU010000260.1, from coordinate 861,804 downwards.
TACCAATGTAATTAGAAACCTGAAGATTTAATATGAAAATAAAATAAAGATCATTTGGTAATTTAAATGTTTGTAAAAATGTACCATGTAATAGTGCGTTTTAAGAAGTAATTACAATTATAATATGAAATAATCTTCAAAGTGTAAAATGCAGTAAAATGGTGTTTATGAATAATGAATCACATGAATATTATATATATTAACAATGAATATTAGCCTAATTCATTGGCTAATCATAATTACGAAAACTCATCATCTATGTGGTAGTAGTGTGTTTTCTCTTACCATGTCACCGTATTCTTCACTTTACCACCCATTGTAGTGAACTAGTGTCTCCTAGAACAAGTACACTTGGCTCCAAAAACAACATATCACTTAACTCTCCTAAGGTTATCTCCGTGAAACAATAAACTCCTCATTAACTCCTCAGTTAAATTATTATAGGAAACCAATTTTACTATGTAATGGTCCATCTCATGTCAAAATAATTCCTTCCTTACATCAAATTAACTACACTATAAAAAATCTCACATAAGACTAACATATTTCTCTATCCTCTTCATCATGACATGATATAAATAAGTATAGAACAATTCCTATAATGTGATATTAGTTCACTTATATGTAGTAATAACTTAGTGATATTACTTTATCATATCATGTGAACTATTTCTTGTGTGAGATTAACTCAAACATGCCGTAGTCTGATCACCATCCTTTGTGCTGTGATTTTTTATATATAAAAAACTAAATTACTCTTATTACGATGCATCTATACTCAGTTCGAAAATTATTCCAACCCATACATGATAATATTTCCAATAAGTAAAAAATGAAATCATCCCAAACTCATGGATAAATTGTTTTAATGAACAAGTCATTACATGCCTCCAATGTAAAGTTTATTTAAACACCAAATCATATGATAAAATAATGACTGTGAGAGAATTGCATCCCACAGTATAAGATCAATAAAATATTTACCTTATATAAATTGAGATCAAATCAACCCATCTTAGATCCCTTTTTTCAATTAAACATCCCTTGGGTTCACAAAGCTTCAATCACTCAAGGGGATCTTCAATATCCCCCTTTTTATTTTTTGTAAATATGAAAATTATAGCATTGATCCATTCTCTAAAATCTTGATACAAAAACCTCATAATATAATATCCTATCCCCTTTTATGATCACAGAAAAATAAATATATTCTCTCCCCCTTTAAAATAATATCTTTATTTGTATTATTCTTCTTTGTCAAAAAATTAAAAGGAATGAAAAAATGAAGTAAAATATGAATTTCTTATAGATATTTTGGGAAATAATGAACTCCTAACACTGATCTCAAGTAATCAAAGGAATCCTTGTTTAGAGGATTCAATAAGATATCCATGGATTTATCTTTAGTTAAAATATATTCCAATGAAATCTTACAATTCACCACCTTATCATTAATTAATTAGTACTTGGTTTCAATATTATTCAACCATGAATGTTGCATTAGAATATTTTTCAAGTTGAATAAACTTTTATTATCCCACCCAATCACGAATGGGTTTGATACATGAACCATCATGTATTAAATTGAACCTCATCTAAGTAATTTAATTTTTACTTGGGACTCCTCAACATAATCAACTTCAATTGAGATAAGAGTGATTGAATTATTCTTCTTAGATTTATAAAAAGCACATATTCCTATAAAAAATAAAACTACTCTAAAATCAAACTTTTAATCTCAAAAATCTCTTATCTAATCTATAACGGTATATCCATAAATCTTTAATGACTTATTTTTGTCTTTGGGAAGTAACATAAAATCACAAGTATCATTTCCCTTAGTTTGATTCATCTATTTTTCCATCATTAAAATATAATGATCATTTTATAAGGCCTCAACCACACTTCGGGGTTTAACGTAAAAAAGATTGTTAGTGTGATTATACATTGTCAATATTATTTAGTTTTGTATAAATTTTATGTTATCTCCATGAATATTTTTAGGATAAATATGTTATCTATGTATTTGGAACTTAGGATAACCTTTATCTAAGACTTACTAACTACTATAATTTGTAGAATCAGGTTGTGTATTCTAAAAATATAATCATATATCTAAAATAGTCTCCTTATATCTAGCATCCCTATAAAGATATTCTTCAATATTATCATAAACGGGTAATTATTTTTGTGAGGAATTTTTATTTTACAACAAAATTACATCAAATATATCAATAAATTTCCTTATATTCTTATTATTTCTCTAATAAACACTTTCATTGGGTGTATATGCATGAAAATTACTTCATTTACCCTCTCAATAAATTTTCCCAAATAATTTCTTTAAATAGTTATATAACTTGGGTTGTGGAATAAATGTAATCTTTTTTAGGAATGTATTATTCCAAAATAATAAATCATATGTTGTGTTGAATGAATTAGGTTAGAGTATAAACTAGTACATAATATAAAAAAACATGGCAGAGGCTTTTCTCCAAAATGATTTTTAATTTTCATACTCTGCTATAATCAACCTATGCCCACTAAGCTTTAATTCATCACCTCAACTACTCCATTCATTATGGTGACCATAGAGAGATATATTCATGTCTTATCAATGCTTCTAGAAGTATGCCTTAAACTCTTTATTCTTTCTTTCAAACCCCTTATTATATTAAAATTATTTGGTGATGTACCTTATTTTATTCTAAAAAATAGTTTGAAAGTATTTAATTCTATCAAGATATTTTTATTTACTATACATAAAATAGAAATAATTAATATGAGTAATATTATCAATAAAATCATGAAATACTTATCTCAATTTTTTGAATTAAAGCTCATATGACCACAAACATTTGAGTGTACTAACTCAAGTGGTTTTTTTAATTTTAATTTTTACCAACTTATGACTCATGTTCATTATTTTTCCCTTGTAAAAAGCAGTAAAATGTTGAGTCTTTCATGTTGTAGCTTATGTATATTTATTAAAATATCATATTTTAATATCTTATCCATATTATTCTTAAAAAAGTATAATTCATATATTCCGAAGCTTATTTTCCACTTTTATTCTCATGAAACATTAATTTTGGTTTTCAAAAATTTGAAATAAGTTATTATTTATTTGATTCCCCTTTAATTTAATCATTACATTCTTAAACCATTTTATGAAACTATCATTCATTGGGAATATCACCTCATTACCATTATCATATGTTAAAAAATAATAAGGAAATTGTGCCTTAATGTTTTGATAAAGAGAATATTGTTTTATTTATTATTACAAATCATAGTGTATCCAACTAATGAATATGCACTTAAAAACATCTGAGACACATTTTATGAATACATAGAGTTGTATGGTGCGATATTCATGAGATTAATATCATACTATATGATATGTTAGAATCATAAAATCTACATTTGATACTCTTAATTCTGACATCGTATTAGATAATGGCTTATGATATGTGCTACATGAGATGGAACATACATGAAACATATCTCCTATATGGTTTATTTATTTTCTAATTGATGAGATGAATTTTTTTTGGAAAACACAACAGTCACTAAATTGTTCAATAAATAGAAATCCAATTGTAAATAACACATGTGTTCCATGTGATGGATCCTAATACATTTGAAATGGATAACTCTATTCATTAAATAGAGAGTGTAATTCATTTCTATACTAGGATATGTCCTTACACATTAGATACTACCCTTTTGATACATTACATAATAAATCTTCTCTTCTTACATGATTATTGTTGGTCACTAATTGTAGGTGATATCACTCCTTTAGTAACCAATATTCCTCTATAAATATTCTAGGATTCAAGTTTGATGCAATCACTTTAAAGGTAAGATGAATATGTTTGTTTATTTAGTGATCCTAATCAACCATACTCAATTAAAGAAGAATATGGAGGATAATATTACTATATTTTTGGTACAAATTCATTTTCATTTTCTTTTATATCAATTATTAAAGAAATATTGGGACATATATGGGTTTTTACCTCTGATTTATATCATAATATAATCCCCGAAACCGATTACTGGTATCAAATCATTTTTCTTCAAGGATTGAACAAGTTAAATCTACTGATTTTCAAGAAAATTCTATATCCTAAATCAATTACAGTTTTATATTATAAGAAAAATGAAAATATTTATTTTATTTCATTCAATTTTAGTATACAAATATATTAAATAATAAGGAACAATATATTGAAAATACAAGGATTTGAACTCTGTCCTATCATCTGACATACAATATCATAAAATATGACTCTACCTTGGGTTTTGATGAAAACAAGGGATATTATTACAAATAATGAAATGGTTCAGATCTTTCTAGTATTCTTGTTTAAAATATTTGGATGTTAGAGGAGTTTCAAAGGTGAGAGAAGAGTTTTTACCATCTAGAAGGCCACCATGTCTTGGTAGTAGGCATGATGATGGTTGTGTTGAGACCATTTTGTAGCCTGGTCATGGAAATCAATTTTTTTTGGTCCTTATTGAACCATGTGTTACGAACAACCTATGGAGGAGGGATTTTTTCATTAGTATTTTCCATATGGGAAATATTGGTGGCCTCTATGCTATGGTTTTTGGAAATGGTGTCACAGGACATCTGATGGGCTATTCTGTTTGGTATGTGGAGCACCACTCCCAAACCTATAACCATGTTATTGGGTGTAGAGGTTGAGCCATTTTCTCTATGGGAAATAAGGACTACTAAAACACATAAGTTTATGGATGTGGTGGTGTGGAGTCAAGGAGACATTTTTTTTCATGAAGAATAGGAGGAAATAGAGAGAAATGAGTCTCTAAACCATAGTCCTGGGTTTTGTGGGGTGAAATGAAAAGGGATTTTTCCCTAGGTTCTGGTGAGGGTCGTGGTGGCTTTCTCAAGAGTATAAATAGTTTTATACACACTATATATTAGGGTGTTGTGATAGTCAAATATTTAAATGTATTGTTTCAAACACACATGAGTCTCAAAGTGCAAGGAATTTAAAATTCCTTGAAATCTAGATCTATCGTTGGTTGGAGACACCACAACATAGTGGGAGGACACCATGTTATAAATGATGATAATTGGCCTTCCTCTATAAATAGAGTATCTAAAACACCTTATTTTGATTCTTATTCCCTTATTTAAAAACACATTTGAACCTAAGACCACCACATGCTCTAAAAATATCTCTCTTGAGGGATTAAATATCTTGGTTCATTGGGATCAAAATATATTGGATCAAGTTACCTATCTCCCTATTCTTCTATTTTATTATTTTATTTTCCTATTTTAAAGGTTTTATGTTGGGATATTATTTGGTTTTTGGTTAAGGTTCGAGCATGGATTGATGGTCAATTTCTATGGATACATTCTAGGGTAGCTCCATTCATGTTTGGATGATATAGATCCTCAATTCCTCTATTCTTTAGATGCGATTCCTTGAAAGATTCATATCAAGGCAACAGATTCAATAAATATACCTTTTCTATTAAAAGCGTGTGATTACCAAGATATTTTTCCAAGGGTGATTATTACAGATTGAAATAATGAAGAAAATGAAGTAGACTAATGAAAATGGTTAGAAAAGTGTGATTCAGAAGATTTTACCTATTTTTATAATATTTCTCCCATACATGGTTCTTATGTTATACTAATGTCTAAAATCAATGATGTTGTAGGGTTTTGTGTGTTAGTTCTATGATTGTGTTGTGGATTCACTTTTTAGAAAAGGATAATCACTTTAATATTTTAATGAACCAATTACATGGAAGAAGAAAATTGATATGTAAGCATTCTAAATATGGAAGAGTGTGATAGTTAATATTGATAAATTTTTATTGTGAATTATTATGTTGAAGTTTTTTGTTATAACTATGTTTATATGATTGTTGCATATTTTTTGATGTGTTGTTTTAGTGGGTAATGCAGAAAATGCCATGGGTGGAATAGTGGGATATAGTTGAGGTTTTGTATTTTACAACTGGGACGTGACTACCTTCCCATGGTTTAAAAGATTGAATGAGTGGGTTATTATGAGTTAAATCTTGGTTTATTTATGTGGGAATGTTTGGTAGTTTCCCAAGATCACAAAATATAGTTAGTAATGATGAAATTGATATTGTTCTGAATAGAATTGAATAACTTAATGGATAAAAATTAACCATTTATGCTTAAAATGAATCATTAATCCTTGAATATTAATGTGGGTGATGGATTGAGTAGTTTTTCATTAAAAATGGAATTAAATTTCTTGATAAGCATGAGTTGGTTGATAATTGGTAAATCTAGAAACCACATAGTAGTATGATTGAATAAGCTATTATTAATGATTATATTGGTTGTTTTGGGTGTGGATGTAAGATGGTTGTGGTGTCATAGTTTACAGTGGTGGTGGTATGTGGTGATGGTAGTGTGGTTATGTTTTTGGGTGGTGGTAGTGTTTTTAGGTGTACCTACTAGGTTGGGATTGCGTGTATCTAAAACTATAAATTTATTTTAAATGTTATTTTTATACACATTACACTTGATTAATATTCCCTTACCAACAAACAACATGATTTGAGTACTAAGTGTTTTCCATTAATATCCTTGTTGTCATGGGAATGGATGTATAACTCATCCCTCTTTCCTGCTATCTATTCTAGGTGTAGCACAAGTGTCATGGATCGGGGTCTGTATGATCATACCACCATAGTATGTGGTGTATTTGAAGACCCTAGAGAGTAATGATATAGAATAATAAGATGTACTGATCGACCCTACAGGGTATTGGCGATGATAATATGTTATAAAAACCTATGGGGTATTGAGATGAGGATATACAATAAGTGAAACATAAGACTCTATAAGGTATTTATGGGATTCGATGTGATGAAATTTATGTGGGCATATATGGTAGAGGTAATTCATGGTAGGTGGAGGGAATACGGTCAATATCCTTCATGTTTACAATAGTTGAATATACTTGATATATAGTGGATGGACATGAAAAGACATGTGACATGAGGCAGTGCATATGGGATGATGATATAACACCCCTCAAATAACCATACCATAAATTACATGGTTAACAACACATATTTCATCTCTTCTATCCCAAATATTTTTTTTGATTTATATTTTCAAATAATTAGGAAATTAATTACATTATAAAGGGGAAACTTCCATATAATGTCTATTTTTCTTACAAAATAGATTCTTTATGAAGATACACTTGCTACATTTAAGATAACTCATATAATAGGATCTATAGCTTTATTAATATCCTCACACATCCTTAAGACCTATGAAAAATATTCGAAAATATGGGATAGAAAAAAAATCTTAGTAAGGGACATAAAAGAACAGAAACCATTCGGTCCATTTGTAAACCTAAAAATCTATAAGAAAGTTTTCCTTTTTCATAATAAACTTTGACCTAAAATTTATGTTTAACTTATCTTAAAAAAACATAAATTATCATTATATTTCATATAAAAAATTCATGAGTAATAATAAAGGAAAAATTATAACCTTGATTATTTCTTATCAAACAGGAAAACTCATGAATACCTTTATCTATAAAAAATATTTTTACTTTTAAAAATATCATAAAATTTCATTAAAAACATAAGCTCACTTGATTTAATTTTTTAAAATAAAATATTTACATTAAAAACCATTTAAATAATATCATGTAGGAACATTGGGATGTTACCCTTTCATTCACCCTTAAAAAAACCCCTAAAATGGAATTGGCTAATCAGATAATTCCAATATCTATTAGGTGTAACCTATCACCAGTAAACTCTATCATTTTACCCAAGGAATTTGAGAGCTATATCAGAATAACTAATCATTAGATTTATATTAGGATCACCTATCACTTATATAATTTTTTTAATAAATATAGCATAAATAAAACACACACAGATTACAGTTTAAACATAAAAATACTTTGGGTTATCATCTAATCCCACGAGCAATAACATTTTCAATATCTCCTAAAAATGAGAATAAATTTTCATTTCCTTAGAAAAACATTTTAAAACAAAATATTCCTAGAATAGTGGGAATATAATATTCATTAAAAATACATGATAAATTTTAGTGTAATTATGATAAAATATAATATTTATAATGGTGATAAATTTAGGTCAAGATGTATATGCTAACAAACATTCTTTTTTTAATTTTTTAAAATGTTAAAAATAACCCATATGTAAAATGATTAAAAATAAAATTTTAATACTTTTTAAATAAAGTAAATAATAGTCCAAAATTAAATTTATAAACCTTTAAATCATAAATAATAATTTTCTTGAAACATTTTAAAGTGCCTTGATATAAAAGAAAGAAATTTGGAAGAAAAAAATTAAAATAATATTTTTAAAAGAAAGTCCCTTACCTCGAGTCCCGACTCATTTTGTTCATATGGATACCCTAAAATATAATAAAATAATAACATTTTACTAATTGATTAAGAAATTTTTTCATGATAATTCATTTATAATTATTCCATTTATCTAATTTGTTACTATATTTTATTTAGTTACTAAAAAGGTTACGCTTATATTGGACCTTTTCGGGTTGTTTGGTTTATAACGTCAAAAAGAACATTAGTGCATTTACTAGGTAAAAATGTTCAATGTTCCATCATATAAAAAATATTAATAAATTTATATTTGTTTATCTATTTAATATTTTTTAGAACCATCCATAGTAGGTGGTCATGTAAAATTAAAGACATATTTTCATGGAGGCAGTAATCCATATTTACACATGAGTGGAGTTTTCATTTTTCTACTGGGTCGAGAAGAAATAATGTAGATAATATTTTAATTTTATAGAATATTAATTAAATTATGTCATATTTGTTCATCATTTTCATTCTAATGATCATCCATGTGAAGTGGTAATAAAAAAAATCACATCACGTCATGGAGGTGGTAGCCCACACGTACACACGAGCGACACTATCATTTTTCAAAAGATAAAAGGGAAAGAAGGAAATTAAAATGATATATTTACATAACAATAGTTATATCATAATATTCATATATAAAACTTAAATAAATCATAAGAACCAACTACAAATGTTCAGTGATGAAACAACACATCACTTCGTGGAGTGGTTAGTCCACACATACGCACAAGTGATGTTTTCGTTTCCCATAAGATGGAAAAGAAAATTAAAAAGTGTTTTTCCATTAAAATAATAATATTTTATTATAATTAATATTCTTATTTTATTATTTTATAGTGTTTACAAATTTTTTTTATTTAAGTTGAAGAAGAAATAAACTTCAAATAGGTTGGTTAGGACTTATACCTTCTCCTCAGATATCTCCCTTTGTTTTACAACTTAAGACTTTTAAGATTAGTATTTTTAAAGGAATAGGTCCTATATGACATGAGTATGTATTTTGGGAATTGATTTAGGCTGATATTGGATTATCTAAGTGGCTTAATGTGCGTGGATAAGTGAGGATATGAGGTTCCCTTTTATAAATGAAGGGAGTGACAATATTGTAAATAATTTTAACTATTATATATATTAAATGTATTTCTCATGGTCAAGTGGTATCAAACGGAAAAATTTATAAGATAGAATAGTATATATTCTAAATAAACTCATTAAATCACATTTATCCTAGTTTTAGATATATTTTATGACTTATCCCTTAGTTTAACCCATTGTTAACCCTTCTAACCTATTCCCGAATGATATAGATTTACCATGGTAACTATCCATTGTGGGGAAAAAATGAAATTGAACATATTAATAAAATTGAGAACTCATAATTTCAAATATTATATCCATTTTCAATATTCAATTTATATAAGTGATAGAAATCAATTTTAATAAAAGTGCGGAGGATGCAATGATAAATGAGGTTTTCAATGTGTCTTCATACGGGAAAATAAATTTATATCAAAATATAGTATAATGATGATTCATATTGAATTAATTAAGTAATTATTATTCAAGTTGGACTAATGTTACTTTTAAACAAATAAAAAACTAATGAAACTTTACTTGAAAATAAATGATAGTTTAATAAAATTGTTATTTTTTCACTATTAACTCAAAAATAAATATTATCATAAAAATCAAAAAAAATCAATATAATATAATTTTGATATGATAAATCTAAAAATTAATTTAATTTTATCAAATTGAAACTCTAAAAGGTTGAAATTTATTTTGTAAATAAAACCATATATACCATGAAAACATTTATGCTAGAATGAAACCATTTTTTTCTGACTGAAAATTCATATAAAATTATCACACTATAAACCAATCCATAATATTTATTTATGGAAACTAATATTATATTAATTTTATTTATTATTAAAATTACATGGTTTATTGCATTTCCCCTATTTCATAAATTGTAGCCACACAATTTTCTTTATTACTTAAACAAATGAGGGTATTTTTACCTCATATGTTTTTATGATTACCATGTTGTTTCATGAATCATGTGATTATTCTATAAATAATTTAATGCATTAATCAAATTATTCCAAAATAACTACTCTCAAAATTCCAAAAATCTAAACTAGTTTTTCCTCATAAGAATTATTCTTTTCTAACTGAACAACCTCATGGCTCAAAACATTAGATACATAAGGCATGTAATTATGTATAACTGAAACATGAAAGAATTCATATACTTGAGATAAAGTTATAGGAAAGGATACCTAGAAAGAAACTGATCCCAATTTATTCACAATATCATAGGTTTCATTAAACCATTGAGTTAAATTTCAATTTTTTAGAAAAATTCATAATAACTTCCCATGAAGATATATTAAGAATTACATGATCACCTAGGTCAAATGAAAGGTCTTTGCATTGGAAATTTTCATAAGTATTTTTCTTTATCTGTTCTTCCCTCATGTGGTACTAAATATTATTCAACTTATCAAACAATCTTCTACAATTTTTGGTACTAACAACTTACTTCACCAAATTTTTCCCAAAATTATTTATTCTTACACAATTCTCTATATAGTGCGTCAAAAGGTACCATTTGTATAATAGAATAAAAACTATTATTATAATAAAAATTCCCTAATGAAATATGATGATCTCAACTTCCCTAGTAATCCAATGATCAAGATCGAGGCATATCATCCAAATTATGAATTGTTCTCTCTGACCATTCATCAGATTAATGATGAAAAGATGTACTGAAATTCAATTCATCACCCACTACATTCTTAAGACCTTTCAAAAATTAGAGGTAAATATTGGTCCACAATTAGATACAATAGAGAGGTACTCCTTATAATCTGACTACCTCCTTAAGATAAGGTCTGACAATTTGATCCACAGATATAATATCTTGAGTATGAATAAAATGTGTAGATATAGTTATATGATCAGTGATAACCCAATTCACATTATTACCTTGAGATGTATTTGGTAATCCCACCATGAAATCCTTGGAAATGTTCTTATATTTTAATTATGGAACTAAAAAATGTTGAAGCATCCCCTTATGTAGTTTTTTTTCATCTTTAACCTATTTAAAAGTCAGTTATTTCATGGTAAAATTTGAAATATCCTTCTTCAAGAATTACTAAAAATAATATTCCTGAATGACTCTATAAATATTAATACTACCAGGATAAATAGAAAATAAAGAGTTGTGTGCTTGACATAATAATTCCTTCAATTGGGAATCACTCTAAACACAGAAACTCTTTCCAATTCTAATAACACTATCTTTTTAAACATTAAACTCAGAAAACTTACCATTCTTGACCGACAATAAAATTTCTTAAAAACTAAAAAAATCCTTATGATCCTCCTTAATTATTTTTTAAAAAATGACTAAGATGATACCCAATTCAAAATAGAAGGAAGTTTTTTCATGGACAATATCCAGACTTTCATTTATTAAATAATTAACTAAAGAAGCATTTTCCAAACAGAGTATAATTAATGATGCATTATATTTTTGAATCAAGGCATAAATTACCTTGTTTAATTTTCTTGGATGGTAGTGAATTGTGTAATAACAATCCTCTATCATCTCTAACCATATTCTATCCCCCATGTTCAACTCTTTCTGAGTGAATATATAATTTATACTTTTATGGTTATTATATATTTTAAATTTTACCCCATATAAAATATGAATCCAAAATTTAAAATTAAAAACCACTACTATAATCTCAAGATCATGTGTATATAAATTATTCTTATGTAGTTTCAATTAACATAATAAATATGTAGTTACCCAATCATCTTGCATCAAGACAAAACCAAGCCCCATCAATGAAACAACACTTAGATAACACTCACCATTTATATATGTAAAGTCTAACATTAGATAATTAACCATTATTATATTCAGTGCGTGAAAATATTCATCAAATTCCTTTATTTAGATGAATTTAACTCTTTTCAAGTTAACTTGCTTAGTGGGATAGATAATCAATCAAAGTCTTTAACAAACCAATAGTAGTAACCCTCTAATCCAAGAAAACATGGAATCTATGTAACATTTTTTGTTCTTGAAAACATCTCCACCACTTTGGTTTTAGAAGGATCAATAACAATTCCATATTTTGAAATAATATTCCCAAGTAAAGAAATATTTTTTAATTAAAATTCAATCTTTATAAATTTCCCATGAAACATCATTTATTTTAAGGCCTATAAAACAATCCTTAAATTTTTATCTTGTTGTGAATAAATTTTAGGTTATACCAAAATATCATTGGTAAACATAAAAAAATATTTATCTAAATATTTATGGAAAACACTATTAATTTTATCCATATATATATTAGGTGAATTTGTTAACCTAAAAAAAATAACCATAAACTCATAATGGCCATACCAAATCCTAAACACTTTACTTTGAATTTCCACATGCTTCACCTTTAGCTAACTGTACTTGGACCTGAGATCAATCTTAAAAAAATAATTCACTCCCTAGAGATGATCAAATAAGTCATCAATACGAGGAAAATATACATGTTCATAATAGTGAATTCAACGTACTAATTAGTAATACCACCAAGAATTCAATTATATAAAACATATAAATATTTAATTACCATAATAACATCACTAATATGGATGATTACATTATTTTAAATGACACACGATAGATAACATTCACCCCATCTTTTAATAAATTTATTAGCTTCTTGATCTTTTATCAATGGTACGAAATCATTAATATATATAAATTGAAAGTCACTATGAGGATTGAATATGAATTCTTTAGCTATGCAATATATCTTAATACGATAAAATAAAATCCAATCCATAACCACAATAACATAAAACCCCACTGAGGGTAATAAAAAAGACATTTAGGAATTTTCGTTTCATAAGAAATACAAATTCATCCATTTTCTTCAAATCTGGGAATTAAATTTCTATTCTAATATAAATTAACTTTGTAAAATAAACTTCATGGAATATATCCTTAAATATCATCCATTCCATAACATAAATGTTTTCCTTTTAATTTTAATTTTTAATGAAAGACGACTATTGATTGGTTTCACCTTAAAAATAATAAATATCAAGGGCTACCTTATGATGTCTAAAACATCTTGTAACTTCAAATATCATCTCTAAAGTTTTAATACATACTTTAGAATTAACTATTTATAAGGATAAACTAAAATCAAGAGAGGTTCTGTTTCATGAAATTATCTACTATCAACACATTATTTTTTATAGAATCTGGTCAATACCTTGTATAAGTAACTCAATTAATATCATGCATCAACTGAGTTAACACATTTAAAAACTATTTTTTTTTCAAATTCCAACCATTCTAGGTTTCTTGTTTGGAAGGATATTATCCTTTTGATGCCTTTCTACCTCAGCTTCCATATCATGGAAATTCTAAAAAGATATCTTGTGATAATATAAATACAAATTAAAATATTTTAAAAGTATCTTTTAACATCATAATAACCTATAATTTTATCTAAACCCTTTCTATGATACCAACTATAACAAAAAACACATAACAATCTAATAAATTACATGATTTATGATATATATTTCATAACTTACATCTCAGATACTTTTGTAGATTTATATTTTTAGATTATTATGAAATAAATAACATTATAAATTAGTTACATCCATAGAATTTTTATTTTACAACAAAAAAAATTCTTTATAAAGACACACTTGTTAAATTCAAGATAACTCCCATAACTGGATCTCTAACTTTATTAATGTTCCTATTTAAACTTAATACTTATGAAATTTTTTTATAAAAGTTTGATGAGAAAAAATGACCATTAAGGCATATAAAATAAAATAAAACTTCTATTTAATTTTTAAAATGAAAAACTCATAAGAAAGATTTCATTTTTTCATAAGAAACTTTGATCTCAAATTTCTATTCACATTTCATGAAAAATAACTTAATTTATCATTTTATTTCATAAAATATTTCATAATAAATAATAAAGGTAAAATCCTAATCATGAGGGTTTCTTGGAAAATATAAAAACTCATGAATGTCTTTCCTTATAAAAAATTATTTTACCATTTAAAAGGTTATAAACATTCCTTAAAAACATAAGTGCACTTACTTTACTTTTTTTAAATTAGTGATTTCATTTAAAAACCATTAAAAGAATATCTTGAAAGTACCTTGGGAAATTATAATTTCATTAAACCTTATATGAATTATTAAAATTCAATAACCTAGGATAATATTTCGCACATTACTTGGGAGTAACCTATCACCATTAAACTTTTTCACTTTACCCAATTCATTAGAGAGTTATATCAGGCTAAACTATTACCAAAGTTTTGTCAGGATCAACCATAATTAATATAAAATTTCCAAGAACCATTGAATTCATAGAACACATATATATTTAACTTTAACAATAAAACTAATTTGAATTATTATCTAATAACATAATCAATAACACTTTCCTTTATCACATAAAAATGAGTAGAAATTTCAATTTCCTTAGAAAAAGCATTTAAAACTAAAACTTAATAACATATTGAGGATATAATATTCTTTAAAAAAACCATGTTAACTTATTTTGTAATATTAATAATGATTAATATATATGATAGTGGTAAATATTAGGCAAGTAATATTTGTTAAAAAATAATATCATTTTCACTTTTGTAAAAAGTCAAAAATAACCCATATAGGAAATGTTGAAGAGATAACATTTTCATCCTCTGTAAAGAAAATAAAAAATAGTAAAAATTTAAATCTTGAAACCTTTTAAGAATAAAGAAGAAAATTATTAAAACATTTAAAATAAACGTTACATTTAATAAAAAGTGTTGGAAGGAAAATATTAAAACATGTTCTTAAAAAGAAATTCCCTTACCCTGAGTCCCGAATCACTTCATTCATATGCATATCTTCCTATGTAATAGAATTATATTAGTTTTATACTTTATTAATAAACTTTTTCATATTAATTATATTATAAATATTAATTTTTTAGACTTATTACCATATTTTATTTAGTTATTTTAATGGTTATGTTTACATTGGATATTTTAGGGTTGTTCAATTTATAACCTCAAAATAACATTGGTGAATTGGATGTGGTCAAAGGGTTCATGGTTCCATATTTTAAAAAATATTAAACATATTTTTATTATAATTTTTATTCATTAAATATATTTTTAAAATCATCCATATATTTTGGTCATGAAAAAGGAAACACATTATTTCATGGAGGGAGTAGTCCGCACATACACATGGGTGATGGTTCCATTTTTCTATTAGGTTAAAAATAAAAAAGTAGCAATATTTTTTTAGAATATTATTTATGTCATAAATTTCATATTTTTTTTCATTATGTCTATATTTATTACCATCTATGTGAGGTGTTAATGAAAAAAATCACAACGCTTTATGGAGGTTATAGGCCACACGTATGCATAATCGACATAATCATTTTCCAACATATGGAAAAAAATCATAAGTAATATATTATCCTTGAAATTATAATACGTTCAGATATATAATATAAATACCTTAAATATATCATAATAACCATTCATTAAAGTCCATTGATAAAAAAACACACTGTTTCATAGAGTTAGTAGTCCACATGTGTGCAAGAGTGACATTTGCATTTCCTATATGATGGAAAAGGAGATGAAAAGTATTTTTTACATAAACAAAATAAAATTTTAGTATATATAATATACTAATTTCATTATGATATAGTAGTTATATCAAATTTTGAGGAGGTAGAAAAAAATATATGTAGGTTAGGACTTATACATCATCCTTTGATATCTTCATTTGGATTACATCTTAATCCATATAGTATTGGTATTTTGAAAAAAACCAGAAATATAACACATAGGGAGGTATTTTTGGAAGTAATTTGGGTGTATATTGGTCAATATATGTGAACTAATGTGTGTGAATTAGTGATAAGGGGAGTTTCCCTTTCATTAGTGAAGGGAGTGACAATTTTGTAAGTACTTTAAACATTTAAATATAATAAATGTATTTCTCATGGTAAAGTATAAAAAATGGAATTTTTTTGAAAATAATATAGGATAAGGTTTCAATATAGTCAATAAATCACATTTAATGAATATGTAGATATTTGTATTCCTTATATATTAGTTTAATCCCTCCTTTAACCCTTTTCACCTTTATCGAGGTGATAACATTTAACATGGTTACTCTTAATTATGACAAAAAATAACATTAAAAAAATTAAAAAATATGAACTAAATGATTCCAAATATGAAATAAAATTTTCCATATTCAATTTTTAGAATTGGTAGAAACCATTTTTAATATAAGTGCATAAAACGCAATGAAAATAGTTTTTTTTTGAAAAATGCATTTCAAGCGTAAAAATGAATTTATAAAACAAATCTAGTATAATTTTTATTTGTATAGAATTAATTGTATTTTTTTAAAATTGGACTAATTTTACTTTAAAACTAATCCAAAACACAATGGTAGTTTACTTGAAGAGAAATGATAATTTAAAAAAATTAATATTTTCCACTATCCACTGAAAAATCATTTTTTAAAAAATTACAAAAATTAACCCTAAAATAATTTTGGATATGATAAATAAAAAAGCGAAGTCAATTTTAACAATTTAATAATATAAAATTTAGAAATTTAATTTTCATATAAAACTATATATCTCATGAAAAATATTTCAGCTAAAATAAAACCATTTCTTTTTCGACTGAATAATCATATAAAATAATCATATTATATATGAATCTATGAAATATATTTATGAAAAATTGATAAGATATGAAATTTATTTATTATTAATATTACTTGGGTTGTCACATATGAGGATGATATAGTTGTGGTATTTTATATGGTTGTGATTTGAGATTTGGTGTGCTATGACATGACTACAAAAGATATTAGGAACTCAGGACATTTGAATTTGGGGTGTGAGAGAGAAAAAATATTAGGTAATTGGTTGTGGGGAACCTTATAATTATATTATTTGATACTATTTTACTATTCCTGGATTTTATATATGGTGTGTGTGCCTTGGTGAAGATGGATGGTAGTTTACTTGATAAGTGATGGTTGGTTCTGTTGGTTGTTCATTGATGCATTAGTAAGAATCTTCCACATTTGAATGAGATGTCTTGGGTATGATCCTTATTTGTATACGTTTTATGCTCAAAATTATATCTATAATTATTATTCAGGTTTTCAAGGTTCTTTCAGGGACCAATATTGAAAATTCTAGCTTGGATTTTGGTTTTTACCATGTAGCTCCTACCTATGACATTATTTGTTATTTTTTGGAATTTGTATTTTTTTGAAATTATTCATTAATTATAGGATTATTTTGGGTCTTTGTTATTTATATTATGGTGTTGATTGGTTGTTTATGTATATATTATTAGGTTATATGAGGGTAATTCCTATCATTTGTATGTTTTATGCACCTAATGGTAGTTTCCACCCTAGTGCCTTTTAAAGACGAGACTTAAGGATCACTCCCATCATCACTATAGTCCAAAAAGGGGTATCTAATGGAGTTGGTTCATGAAATAGTGGCATAAAATATGTCGGTTAAGAGATAATGTGATTATTATAGTTAATAAATGGTAAGGATTTCATGGTTCGGTAGGCTAATAGTTCCAGCTATACTTGGTTTGTGACGTAGTCCTGCGAGATTGACTAGGAAATAAGTTTTTAGGGCCCACATGATCCAATGAAAAAAAACATAGGCTTACTAAATGACCAAGAAAAATTTATTTTCTTGTAGGTTATAGACCTAGGATTGGTACATTCTTCATGCTTATTTTATATTTTGTTTGTATAAGTTAATTTTTGTGAATTAATCAAACCCGATTAAATAAATCTAATTAAATGAATTACATGATACCAATATTATATATTTGGATTCTTGTTTGTAAAGATGTTTGAGGGTGATCATCTATTTGTTCTTCAGTAGGATGACTCAGTTGACCATATGAGGGTAGACCCAGTAAATGAGGATGAGTTATAGAGTAAGATGTCATGAAGGTTCCTATATTAGTGGATTAATTAGTATGAGAGGTGGATCTTTAATATAAATATCGAGTATTGAGAATTAATTTTTAGTGGTTATTAGTAAAATTTTTAGAGAAGAAAGATAAAATAAGATCCTATATATCAGGGAGTGGAAGGAAGAAGATGTTTTTTTGGATTATTTTTAGTACCAATTTTGTACTGAGTTTCTATCATTGACGATGAGAGTATTGAAGAAGTTGGAGTTTCTATCCCTTTAAAAGGGAAAACTAAGTGTATAAGAGTTTAAAATTAGGTTTAAACAACTTATTAATTTCACCCATGATCTGTTTCCATATGAGGAGTCTAGAAATTAGCGTCTGGAGGAGGTGTTGTGCCTAGTGATTCTATATATTGACACTCAATTTATATTGATTATGTATTTATAGGTATATAAGATAGATGATATGATTGACAGTATTCATTATAAATAGATACCATATTAATATGGGATCCATCAGGGTTCCTTGAAGAGTAGGGTTGTTGTTGGTTTATTACATATATTGGGAAAATCAAGGTTTCAATTAGCTGGGAGTCAACCTCAATAATTTTCTTCATCCCATTTCTATAGGTCAATAGTTTACAAATTCCTACAATGGGATCTAGAATTGTGTTATTTTATTATTTGAGGTATAATCATCAGTGATTTAAGTGCCAAAATATCTTTGGGGATAAATGAGTTTTGGGGGATCATGTTCCTTATCAGCTCCAATAGAAGTACCTGCCTTAGAGTCTGTATCTACATCAAGGATAAAATATTTATATTATACCATAAGGAGATAGAGTTTGAAGAGTAAATCCTTATGATTTCCCACCTCTCATGATGTAAGGTTGGGAATGGATATGGAGGTGGTAATCGGTACCAAGGTAGAGGAACCAGATGTAGACAACTTTATAATATAAATTTTTTAATGTCGGAGGGGTTGAAGATATTACAAGGTATCATTTTATTATCCTATAACATGGTTTATACCTTGTTTGATTCAGGATAATTGCACTCATTTATTTCACAAACCTTGGTCTATTCCTTGGGACTCAAGGTGGATATAATTCTGGTTCTTTTGATATTAACCACACTAGTCATAGGTTAGGAAAATTTTATTAATGTGTGATAGGGTTGTGAGTTGATAATAGGGAAACACCAACTATATAGTGAGTTCATTATACTTCAGATACAACCATATGATTTCATTATTGGCATCAACTAGTTATACTTTGTGCTCACGATTATTGATGGATTTTTAGAAGAGAGTAATGTTCAGTGATGTGGAGGGATAACGAGTGGTGTTCATTAGTGAGTGAGAGAATTATATGGGATACAAGTGTTTATATACATTACTAACTTGGTTAATATCTTTTTCATTGAGTTATATAGAGGTGAGTTTGATGGAGTTTCTTAGAATTGTGTGTAACCTTTCTGTCGTTTTTCTTGAGGAGATTATGAATTTACCCCCTCAACACAATATTGAGTTTGGGATCATGTTATATATAAGTGCCTCTATTATATCAATGATTCCTTATTAGATAGAACCTTCCAAGCTATGATAGTCGATGATTCAGGTTGATGAATTGATTCATAAGGGATTTATCTAACCCATTGTGTCAATATAGTGTGCTCTCGTGTTATTATATAAGAATGCTGATGTTGGTTTACAATTGTGTATAGAAAAATACAATTTTAATTAGGTCACAATCAAGATATATTACTCTATCTTGAGGACTAAAGATCTATTTGATCAGTTCCAGGTAGATAACTAGGTTTTGAAGATTGATCTATGGTCCGTATATAACTATATGATAGTTAGGGGGGAAATACTGAAGACCTCTTTTAGGTGTTGGTATGAGAAATTTGAGTTTATTTTCATGAAATTCTATGCAAAAAATACAATAACCGTGTTTATGGGACTCATGAACTCCGTGTTTTATGATGTTTTGGATATATTTTTGGTCATGTTCATAAACAATATACCCGTACTTTCACGGTCATTATATGAGCATACTAAGAACTTTAGGTCCATTCTATCGGTCCTTTGAAACTATTAGATTTAAGGGAAGATATCCAAGTGTAATTTTTGGATACATGACGTACTCTTACTTGGAAATATAGTGCCTCATCTAGGTGTGGCGTTTGATCCATCATAGATTAATGTAATTTTTTCTTGGGAGGCCATTAAAAATGATGTAGAGGTTTTTAATTTCCTTGGTTTTGAGAGATATTATATGAGGTTTGTGTCTGAATTATCATAGGACCTTCCCTTGTTGATAGCCTTGACTAATAAAGACCAGGAATTCCTATAGAATCATGAGTTCTAGGTATATTTTGACTACTCGAAGGAGAGTTTGATCTATTTCTCCATGATTTAGTTTCCTAAGGAGGGGTTCCCTATGGGGATGGGTCATAAAAAACAATATTTCCTCAATAATATTATAATATTGAAAATTTATGATTAGACTTTTTATACTCAATGATACCAATCAAAACATATGATTAAATATAGATCATAGAATATAATTGGTTTATGGATTCATCTCTCCTATGTATTAGTAACATTTTATGACTAATAATAAGATTATCAGTTGTAAAATATGATATAAATAAATTTTTTTTATTTTTAATATTTTTTATTTATAATTTATAAAATAATTTAAATTGAATGTGTTATGCCCTGTAAAATTATATTTTTTTCATGATTTACTAAAATATGAAAAATTCATATTTGTTTCTCATGTTTTAGAAAATAAAAAAAATGTTTACTTATTTCATTATTCATTCATATTATTCATGTTTGTTAATTTTTATAGAATGTGAATAATGTGTATGATTAAATTTTTATGATAAATTGCATCTAATAGATTGATCACTTTATTATGTTCTAGGTGTTATACCATAATATTTAGTTTTCATTTACATTTACCTCATTTGTTTAGAGTTATATTCTGGATAATTTTTGTTATATATTTTTTGTGCATATTAGGTTTTAGTATTATCATGAATTAAATTCTCTCTTAGATTAAAGTCACATCAAGGAGAGGGACTTTGGTTGGACCACCCACTATCCTGGAGGATTATGGATTGTTTTATAAATATAATGGGTTAGATATTTTTTCTCTAGTCTTATACATGTGAAGTTTTTCAATCACATATAACCCAAAGCCTCTATATGAACATATTACGTACCTCATGAATGAGTTATATTTAGATATATATGAATATTTTTGGCTGTTGTTTTTGGGTGAATAACACAAATGTGTTGGTAGTGCAATGTGTTACACTTTAATGTAGTATGAACACAATAATTTGGTCAATGTAATATGATTCAAATACTAAATTTTTAGAAGAAAGAATACACAATGTAATAAAACATAAAATAATAATGATTACATGATATTCAATTGGTTTAATATTCATGATATTTATATTAAATCAATCATACTTTTATTAAAACCTTTAAAATAATATGTTTGAGATCCCTTTAAAAATGAAACATGATAATAACATGATTATTTAATATAGGTTACAGTAACACTTAAGTGCCCATTAATTATCTTGTGTAAGGTAAAAAGTTATGTGGTGACCCTAACCTTATTCTTGGTGTTTTCTTTAGGTTACACTAATAGTAAAACCCTAATGGTTAGGATACCACAATAAGGTATTTGAATAAAAGCATATGATCGATTTAGATAAACATTTTATCTACTCAACGAACCATGAATCATAATTGTTATGATTTGGAATATGCCCTACCTAAATAATTATCTGGTGAGAATAACTTTATATAAGACTCATTACTTAGTTAAATATGAATATTTATCACTAAATATATGTGATGTATGGGTTAATAATTTTTTTTAGTCTTACATCCATTACAAATCCTTGAATAAAAGATATAAAACATGATAATCACCCATTGCTATGTCTCTGTTATAGATTATGACTTATATCATGATAATCATATTCAGATCACTTATAGTAATGACCTATAAGACAATAAAAAAATTAGTATCTAAGATTGAGAATTATTATAATAGAGAATCATTCTAAACATCTTAATTGGAAGGGAACAAATGTCAATTTTACTAACTCTCACTCAAGGATATTAGATATAGGGTGTTAATCGTATATTCGTGCTGAAAAATACAGACTCATAGATAAGAGGGAATTAAAAAAGGGTGAATTATATCTTTATATTGGAAATTGAGTAATATTTTTAGGAATAGGTTTTACCACTTATGATCTAACATTACCATGTGGATTAGTTAGGGAATTGGATAAAATGTAATTATATTCCCACCATAAAAGAGAAGTTTTATTTTTATATCTTTTTTGGAAAAGAAGGGATTCTTATTCACTATTAGGAATATGAGTTTTTCTAAATATGTTAATTTGATGTTTAATAGAAATAGGAATGTGATAAATGGTTTATATATTATAGATATAGATAATCCAATCTAAAACATTCATAATAAGAAGGTTAAGGTTTATTCTAGTCTGACTTATCATTGGCATCGTATCCTTGATCATATATATAAGAAACACATCAAATTAATCCATTAATATGTATTATTAGAACCATTAAATAATGAATCAATTGAGAATTTTGAATCTTATTTACTATGAAATATGACTAAAATAAAATTTTAATGGAAAAGGTGAATGAGATTTAAGATTATTTGATCTTATATATATTAATGTATGTGGACCCACAAGTATACAAGAATGTTGTGGTTTTAGGTACTTTTTTTAATTTTATCAAATAATTTCGTTTATATCTATATGTGTTCCTAATGAGACCTAAGTATAGTTTTTTTAAAATTTTTAGAGAGTTTCAGAGTGATGTATATAATCAAATCAGTAAAAGTATTAAGATCATTTGATCAGATCATGGTGTTGAATACATGAGAATGTAATTCAATGAGTATTTGATAGATTATAAAATAATTCTACAACTCACTCATCTTGGAACACCACAATGGAATAAAATTTATAAGAGGAGGAATCATACCTTTTTTACATGATTTAACAAATTATGAGTAAGTGTGACATTCCTATTACACTCTAGGGTTATGCTCCGAAGACTTCTGTATCCCTACTTAACCGCATTTCATCTAAATTATTCATGAAGACAACCTATGATATATGGTATGTAATATTTCCTAGTTTGTATTTTATAATGTTTTGGGATTTCACATCCCTCACAAGATGATTGAATTACGATAAGATAATACTTAAATTAGATATGTTATTTTCTTGTGATTATCACAAGGAAACAAGGGGATATTATTTCTAAAACCCTACTAAATAGAAAGTGTTTGTGGATCAACATGAATCTTTCCTTAAAAATAAAAACATAATACAAGTTGTTAGTGGGAGGACTGTTGAACTTAGATATTTTAAAGAACAATAAATAGGAAGTGATCCTAAGGTAGAGGATGCGTCGATTCCATAAATAGTTATATAAGAAGAACATAATCAAGCTATAGAATAACATCTATGTTCTAGTAGTATTCATTAATAATATGAGAGATATGGATTTCTTATAGATAACAATGATAATGAAATGTTCATAAATGATGAAACTAATACTGTTATGAGAAAATATAGACTTTTGATTATGATAAATGGTTTAAATCTATGAAATCTATAAATTAACCTCTATACACTAACCAAGTTTTGAACATGATGGATACACATGAAGTGGTGATACCCATCAGGTGAAAGTGGGTATTCCATAATAAAAATTACATGGATGGTAGATTGTAAACATCTAAAGTGATTCTAGTTACAAAAAATTATGAAATAATTAATGGTATTGATTATTGAGAAAATTTTTCATCTATTGAGATGATAAAGTCTATTAAGATATTTCTTTCCATGTCAGATCATTTTGATTATGATATTTATCAAATGAATGTCAAAAATAATTTCCTTAATTTTAATTTAGTTGAGGAAATATTTATGATACTTCTTGATGGTTTGGAAGTTACAAATAAGACTGCAAATCTATGAAATCCACAATGGTCCATTTAAAGATTGAAGAAGGATTCTTGGAATTAGAATATCTAGTTTGATGATGCAATCAAAGAGTTAAGTATCATAAAAAATTAGGATGATTATTGTGTATACAAAATTATTAGTGGGATTATTATAGTATTTTTTTATATTCCTTGTGGATAAAATACTTCTTATCAAAAATGAAAACTGGAATCTTTACTCCGTAAAGATATTTTTCAGTAAATACTCTAAGAAAAAATTGGGTGAAATAGCCTACATATTGGGTATGGAGATCTATAGAGATAATTATAAGAGGTTTATTAGAATAAATTAGGATATATATATTGGTATAGTTCTATTTTTTTATCGTGGATAATTCCAAAATGGGGATTTATTAGTATTACCTGACATAAATATTTTGAGAGTTTAGGAATCTTCTAAGGAGTGATAAAGAAATGATATATGTTCCTATGTGTCCTCCATAGGTTCTTTACATATTAAATGAAGGTTTATTGACATGATTTCACATATTCTATAAGAATTAGATTTAGATAGTAATCCATTTCTAGTGGGAGTCATTGGATTTTTGTGATGAACATCCTTAAGTACTTAATAAGGTCTAAGGATATGTTCTTAATCTATGGATGATAGGATAAAATCTGTGTAATGGGTTACATAGGTACAAGTTTCCAATTTAATAAAGGTGAAATAAAATCTAAATCTAGTTATGAGTTTTTCCTAAATAGTGGAGCTATCTATTTTAAGTGTTCCAACAAATTCCCTATACCCAAATCGACAATAGAATTTAAGTACATCACTATATTATATGCTTCACATGAAGTTGTTTAGATAAATAAGTTCATTTTTAAACTAGAAGTGGTTTATATAATCATGGGGGAAATCAATATTTACTATGAAGATAATAGATTTATATCTCATGTTAAATAATTTTTGTTTTATCAAAGGATAAAACAAATACTTTATAAATTATATCTTATAATAGAAATCATTAAGAGTGGAGATGTTAGGAACTGTTGAGTGGATATAGAGGAAAATTTAGTGGATCTATTTATAAAAATATTATCATAGTAGAAGCATGAGTGTCTTATAGAGTCTCTTAGTATACAATACTTAATAGAAAGTCATAATAACTGAATAAAAAATCATGTATTTATAATAAAAGAAATATTCACTTATCATTCATTCACATGTGATTAAATTTACATTACATTAATGGTTGAATGAGAATGTAACCTAAAATTAAAACATTGATTCGACCCTAATTGATGATCATCATGGAGTAGTATGTGTTGTGATGACATATTATGATTAACATGAGTTGTTGACTCATGAGATAATATGTAGAGGCTTATTATTTAGACTATCCCTCTAATTATATCCCATGGAATACCATAAAGTTGTCAATATACTCTGGGGTTTATACTTATTATGATTTATTCTTACCTAAGGTTTGTGGGATACCTAGAATGGAAACCATCCTTCTTTGAACTATTTCTTACAAAAGTCATTACAACATAGAAAATCATGGGGTTTTTGGGTATATTATTGACTATTTCATCAGTTGGAGCTCAAAAAATATGGAAGTTTTCCACTCATATAACGATAGAATACATCTTTACCTTGATTTAATTAGACCAAGGAAATTATAGAAAATAATAGTTGAGCCACATGAGATGCATTTAGATACATGTATTATAGACATATATTTCAATCATTCACTAGATTAATGACATGTGTTATGAACAACATTTGTTTTGGTATATGTTGAGATTTTGGGGGGGGATGTTTCCCCATGAAGAATAAGGTGATATAAAAGAGTGATTGTGACATTAAAAATATTTCTAAGATCTAATAAGAAGTTGCTATAATCTGGTGTAGAAGAAGAAAATGGATAAAATGGATGGGATGTGTTTATTTTGTTAAAGTTTGTTTCAATACATAAATCATTCCAAAACTCACATAAAATGATGTCAATCCGGTGAGGTAAAGTTAATTTCTAGGTTCTATAATATTTGATGATGTCTGGAATAATTTTAGAGTAGATTAATGAAAGTCTAATGGTGTTTTAAAATAATATATCTATTTTTGGAGTTGGTTAGATTTAGAATTGAAAAATAACAAAGGGAACTATGTATGGTGATCCCTAATAACATAATTCAATGGAATTATAGTTTTCTTGAAGTTTAAATACCTCATAATTTGAGTTCAAAACACTGTAAGGTGAGGTTGAGGATCTACAAGGTGTGTTACAGACATCATATGGTGAAATTATTGACATTATAATGTGGGTTCCAAATATTTTATATCATGTCTGAGAATTCATAAGGAGAACTTATAGACTTTATAAGGTGAATATCTAAACAATGCAAGTTTTTTAAAATTTCATAATTTGAGTTTAGATTCATTAAGTAAAATATAAAAATTTTCAAGGTGATTTCTTATTTTTGTAAAGTAAAATCATATTTTATAAGTAGAACATCTAGATTTTAAGGTGATTTATAGTTTTTATAATGTGAACACATATTTAGTAAGGTGGAAATCTAGTTTATAAGGTTATTTTTGAATTAAATAATTTGTTCTTTGAATCTCATAAGGTGAGTTTTCTAAAATGTTTAAAATTTTTAATCTCAATTAGAATTGAATAATTTTAAACTATAATTATTGTAAACTTATATCTTGTGATGTGGATTACATAAAATTAAATCATATAATTCTAGTTCTGATCTTTATCAATTTAAATATGAGAAATAGGATTTTTTATTCAAGAAAATGGAGAATAATGTTTTCACTATAAAGAAGATAATTTTTTTTTGTGAAGGGGAATACGTTGAGTTTTAGTTTTTAGGATAAATGATCTATCAAACCATGAAAGAGTTCCATTATGCAAAAATGACTGGGAATTTATTTGAAAGAAAGAAGATGAGGCAGAAAGAATTATAATAAGTATTAAGTAGTTGTAGATAGTTTTTTCATTGTATTTTTTTTATTTTCAAATCAAAATTTTAAGAGGGAAAAGTAATACTATTGGGAGATATAATATCCGAAGTGATGTGAAAATATCATATGTGTTCATCTACATTGAAAATTTATATACATAGATATTATTGAAGAAGATATAAAGGAATAGGAAAGAGAATATACTTAATACTATGAAAATAAAAGAATAATAAGAAGATACTACATGGTAAAAATTCAATTGAAGTATTATTTAGTGGAAGACTCTATTATTTTTAAAATATTTAATATCAATTTATTTACAAGGGAGCATAATTTACATAGTTGGGGGAATTTGGTGTAACATGAGTTCAAGGATAAATAATGTTTGTTGTAATCTAAATTTGATACCATTAGACCATATGTTATTTGGAGAATCCCAATAATTAAAATGATTAACCTTATCATTTTTATAGGTTAACCTTGTAAATATATTTTACATACTATGAATGTATATTGGTTTGTGTGACAATGATCATTACTATCACTTTAATAAGTATATAAAGTTGTTTTAGGGGAAAAAATAAAAAAATTGAGATAAATGATTCACCCCCCACTCTTAGAAATTTCGGATTTATATTGATAGTATTTAAAAGTTTTATTAAATCTAATTTACCTTTATTGAAGGCTTTATTTTTGGAGTCTGGAGTAAATAATATTCTATATGGTTGAAGATTCATTCATGAATTTCTGTTTTATATAACGGAAACTCTCAATTCAATTAATATAAAGTTAATTCCCACTTTTTATATGAATAATTACTATATTTTGAAGTATATTATATTACCACATGAATTATTAATTATTTTGGATGTATTAGGGTTTGAAATAGATGGTTTTGTTCCCTGTGCTGAATGTGTTTCTATGACAAAAATTTGTAGGAATAATTTTAAGTATGATGTACTCGATTCAAATATAATTCTATCATTTTCTAGAGAATATGTTTATATAGTAAGTGATATTAAGTTAGTAAAGGTACCATGAGATAAATTGGAACATATATAATAAGCTAATAAAAATTTTAAGCAAGCCAAACTATATGTTCGGAGATTAAAATATCAATTTCATAGAATTCAAGATGATGAAACTATAAATAAAATCATATCTTAGATAAATTAAATATTGAGAATAGTAATATGTTTTCATGAAAATATATATGATACAATGGTTTTTTAGAATATAATATTAATTATACCATATTGGTTTAAAGGTACATTCTCAGTACATGAAGACTGTGATCAAGGAACACTTCCTGTGGAATATATACATTGTATCCTTATTGAAATGAAATGAAAAAGGGAAGTGTTTTAAAGAGTAAGTATAAGGTTTAAAATGAAATTTATATTAAATTATTAATATAAAAGAAATATAAAAACTAATTTGATGAGGAAGAAGCTTCCTATTCAGATTCTGAAGAAGATATTAATAATAAATTAGAAAAACTTTTATCTCTTATCACTTGAAGTGTGAGAAGAGGAAATGTAAAATTAAAGGGGAGTATTACACAAAAATGTTTCATGTGTGGATCCATTTTACATTTTGTATCATATTTTACAATGATAAAAGAATAATAATCAAGTGAATATAAAGATAAAAGGCCAAAAATTACTTCTAATAAGAAAGAAATGAAGACTAAAATGTCATAGTTTTCTTAAAAAGGGAAGGGAAATAATTTCTTGAAATTAAGAATGATAAATTTATTATCAATGTTTGAAGATAGTGAAAAAATGATTATAATTATAATATTAATAATTCTAGTGATATTGATGAGAAACTACTCATTGCTAATGTTAATAAAGAAGAAATAACTATAGATGAAAGTAATAATGTAGGAAGTGATACATAAACTCAAATAGAGTTTATGATAAAGATATAATTCAAGGAGTTTCTTTCAAATATATCTATATTGAAAAAGGAGATAAAAAATTTAATGAAATATAATCAATATACAAGAGATAAAAAAGCAGTTCATGCTAATGAAGAATAAAAGTTTCAAAAAAGAGTAATGATTTAAAATTGCTTATTGAGGAAAAGTCATTAAAAAGTGGGATAAAATGGAGAGTTAAATTGATGTTTAATAATATTTATAGTGATCAAATTAATTTCATTATCATTTAATAATTAGTAGAAAAATATAAATCCAATTTTTAGAATGTTGTACAAGATGTTAGTGAAATCTCAAAGAAGAAGGCTGTGAATGTTTTTGAGGATTCATAGATTGATGAGGCTCAAGAATACAAAAATAAATAACAATAAAATATTAATAAATATCTTATAAATGTTAGTGTAAAGACTAAGTGAATACATTGGTGAAGAAAATCAATTTTATAGCTGAATGGATTGATTTTCAAAAATCTGGAAATTTGGTGAAAAAAGACTTTAACGGAAAAAATTCTATAATTAGTGATTTAGAAATGGATAAAAAATACTTCATCATTAAATAATGTATTGGGAGTGTATCTCACAAAATAAAAAAGATCTATAACTCAAATAAAGAAGATAAACAAGTTTCAACATATGAGAAACAATCTATTTTCAGAGGTAAGTATGATTTTTATAGCTACTATTGACACTTTAGAGGCTTTAGGAACTTAGGAATTTTTTTTGGTTTAATTATCATTAATTTGATATGTATAAAGGTTTTGAGAGGTAGAATTTGATGGGGGCATCATCTTGATTGAATGAATAAAATTCAAAGGAAGAATACTAAAAATATTAACTTAAAAGTTAAAATAAAATTTAATAACTAGAAGAAGTCCATAAAAGATGGGAAAAATATAGTTACCATGCTAAATATTATCTCACCATAATACCTTACCAATTGAGTATGAATTTAAATACTCAATATATATATATATATAATGAATGATGAATTCGAATAATTTTTTTTTGTTGAAGTGTCACTTAAATCATCAAAAGGAAAATGTCAATGGATTTTCTATATTGGATGTTATTTACACATGAATATTGATTTAAATCTCTTGAACTATAAAAAAGAGTGAAATTAATGTTTCGTGACATTTAGAAAGTACTAGGAATATAAAATTAAATGTTTTGGTTTAGATGCGATTGGAAAGGATAAGTTGAATTCCATGAAAACCATATATTTTGATTGGATGAAGAAAAATATATGAAGTGTGTATGAGCTATGTGATGAAGGTAATGAAGTATTTTTTAGGAAATATGGGTTCTTTTTTAAGTATTTTATGATCGATTTGTTTTAATAATAAGAGAGTGAACATGGAGTGATATATTTTATGTCGGTGATTCTAAAAATTCATGCTACCTACACTTTAAAGAAGAAAATCAACTGTGGCATAAAAGACTTGGCCATATTGTCCAAAATACCATGAGTAAGATCAGTAGAGGAGATAATGTTAATGATGTACCTATTATAATAAAATAAATGAACTAGATATGATCTAGATTTCAATTAGGAGTGATTATTAATTCCCCATACATGAAATTATAGATTTAATCAAATCATCCATTAGAGCTTATCCATTCAGAAAATTACTGGACAATGAGAATGCAATAAAAAAATAGAAATACGTATTTCATTTTATTATTTATGACTTTATCCATATAAATTTTTCTTTTTTTATGAATAAAAAAATATAGGCTCTTCAAATATTCAATATTATTAGAAGAAGTGCTGAAAAGGAGTGTAGTATATCGTTGAAGAAGATCTGAATAGATAAAGTTAAAGAATGAAATAATGTAATATTTTATGAATATCTTAGAAATAATTGTTTTCACCATACAATTATTACACTATATACAACATATTTTTTTTGAGGAATGTAAGAATATAATTTTAATCGATATGGGTCAGACTATATTGATAGAGCATAGAACATGTTGGTTTTTCTTGAGATAGGGTATTTTTCTAATAATTCATAATAGAAACTAATATTTATATTGAAAAAATTATGATATGTCACAATATGAGATTTATTATAAAAATTACTCAAGTTTGAAATATGTTAGGTTTTTTAAGCCCTTGTATAATAAGGTTAAAGGTGAAAATATTGGTAAGTTTGAGAAGATATGAGAAGATGGTATATTCCTTGGTTATCCGAAAAATGGAAGAGGATACCACCATTATAATAGTGACATGAAATATTTTTGATACAGTTGATGTGAAAGTTCTAGAAAATTCATGCAAAAATAATTTACATGAAGAAACAAGTTCCAAAGGTGATAATGATTGTTTTTCAAGATGTAGGAAGAATTTTCTATAAATGGTGTGTGTTCATAAGAATTATAGGATGAAGATGATGATTCAAAAATATCTAATGATGAAAAGAAACCCCATTCATTAAATCCTAACATTATGTCCAAAACATCATTGGAGAACAGTGACATTGGGTTTAGACTAGAAGAACATTGAAGATGTCAACACATACCTAACTATTCTTGTAGGTTCCAGGCACAACAGAATCATCCTTTGATGGTATGAAAAACTAATATTTGAGTATTTATTTATGTGTAATAATTTAAACACCTGATAAAAATATCATTTCTGTTAAAAAATTTAGATTAATTGACTAGATTAAAATTCTAGAACAAAAATAATTTGATCTTAACATGTAAGTGATAATTAATTTTTGAGCAGATATAAAATTACCTTAACATTCAATTCTATTTTCATTGATGATTTGGTTAAGTATATATCTTTATAACATAATTAAATTATAGGATATAAGTGTATAATCCCTCGACCATTGATCCATATATGCATAAAAGTTTTTATAAGTAATCATATAATGGTCGGGTGCTAGTATGATCGATCCTAATCTCTTGCATTGTTTGTGGTTGATCACAATAGTATCCTTCTTGATGGAGGAAGAAATCATAGTTCTCTCTTGAAGGCTTGAGAGTGAAGGGGGAGATAGACTATTCTAGATCTCTATATTGTTGTTGATAGAGCCTCTATATATCTATTATACACACCAAAATGTATCATAGAATGTGATATACTTATCTATTTATTATAGAAGGTATAGGGTTAGAAAATTGCACACTAAACCCTTTCCATAATTATAATTCTAAATTGAACTCATGTACAATAATAATAATAATAATAATATTATTAATCACCTGACACGTGAAGTTCATTAATAATATAAATAAATATCATTTAGATCATTTCCAATAGGACCATAAAGCTCAACCTATTTTCTCTCTTCGACATTTATGATCCTCAAATAACGGGTAATTAATAAATAAATAAATTTCACTATATTATTCTCTAATAAATAAAATAAATATTATATTTGAAAAATATGAAAATAAATAATAATAATAATTATTACTATTTAACTCACTTATTCTTTTGAATGACTAGTGATTAAATTATGGTGATCAACCAAAACCATATAAATATTATTTATTATAACTTGTTAAATTTAACACTTGATTTTAAATGGGATTACAAATTAACTTAGTGTGTGACCCTAGGATTTTTTTCTTAGTATAATTAGGAATAAATTCCTAATGTATAGGGATATCATTTTTCAACATTCTAGGGAACCCATAGAAAAAAAAGTTATTGTCACTGTGATATACGACCTCCTATGAATTCTTACCATGTAATATAATCCCTATATCATTATATATCTAATCAATAAGGTTTTATGCTGGTGCTATCAACCTATATGCTTGAATTCTATTTATTTGAATTTTTGGAAATAAAATCACCCACTAAAACCATGAACATGGATTTATATGGGTAGTTCCATTCCCAAAAATTTTCCTAAGATATAAAATTTATTCAAGGAGAAAAAGGAAAAAAAACTTTCTCACATTATCCATTAATGAAATATCACTCGCGACATTCCCAATGTATCCTACCTCACAATGAGAATATGTTGTCATAGTTTTCATCTATACATGAAATCACATGATACATGATATTCATTAAAGATAATATTAAAGTATAAGTATTAATACACATTATATCATATAGGAACATCCAATAAAACATGGAAATATGGATTTCCTATTTAACGGGCTTATTCTCATAACCTTATATTATAGAGATTACCGAGGGTGAGCACCATGAAAAGGTGTATAAATGTTTTATGATCCTCCTAGACCTAAAATACTATATCATCTATGTCCCATGAGACAATATCATTTGGCCATACAACAATATTTTAGAACACTATCTTGGAACCTCAATATTCTCATCATAGTAGGAAATTAGAAAAATGTTTTAGTGTGATACATACTCTTAGGATGTTATCACATAAAAATTTCAGGAAATGGAATAATCATGATGGGATAATAAAATTAATTAAAAATTAAACATGTAATTAAGTACCAACAATATCAGTTTTAGGGAACTAGCTCCCATATACTCCCACTTTCACTAGAGCGAACTAATAATAACTTTTAGTCCATTATCTCTCACATGGTACTCATGACTATATTGAGATAAATCCTTGGCCAATGAGTATACCATGTTTTCATATATGGATATTTTTATTAGAAATACTTCACCCCATAGAGAAAAATTACTCAATAGATAAAACTTTTAAAGTATGTGTTATTTCCTTTAGTGTGACCTCAGTTCTTTAGAGAGACCCACCACTATAATATTCCTGCAGTAAATTGTGATAATATATTTACTTCTATTTACCACATTAAGATATTGGATAATATTGTGAATACAAACTACTTCCTTGGATATATAAGAAGCGGAAATATACTTGGAATCCATTATATAAAAAAAATTGGCTACTTTGAAATATTCCATCTCACAGCCCCTCTATTGAGAGAAAAAGATATATCCATACATTGAACTAAAATCACTCTAATATATATTAGAGATTGAATTTTTATAATCCCTAATGACTAGCTCTTAATATCCTCCATTCACCAATAATATATCCTTAGTTAGACTCAGATACTTAAGGATATCCTTGACCTCTTACTTTCCCTTACCCATCATTAAAATCCAGCGAAAACCTCTTAAAAATGTTGTATGAGCATAAAAATCCAAGTAAGGGATATAAAAAGAGGAAAAACATTAGTCCAGTGAGAAATATTAAAAACCATAACAAATCATTTCTTAAAAAACTAACATTTTACAAATAAATGTAAATATCTTTCCTTTAAAAGATTATTTATTTTACCTTTTAAAAACAGATGATTTCCCTAAAAACTCATTAGAAAGAATAGAAAATTACTATAGGTACCTTGTAAAATCATCTCATGAAACCATTATAGAAACATTATTAAAACATTACAAATTGGAATAACTATACGACACATTTCCAATATAATTCTCTTAATAACATAATCATTACCCAATGCATTAGAGCGCCATATGGGTGTACCCATTATTTTATGTATAACGGGATCAACTGGTTCTATATGGTTTCACCCATAGTATACAATGTCTAAGAACCAGAACATGAATAAAAAATTTAATCATTTAAAAAAATATTTTAATCTTGTATGAAAAATACTTTTAGATATTAAAATACCATTTTATTTCAAAACCCCATTTTCATATAAAATATAATTTTCCTTTGAAAAATTTTTTTCAAACCAAAATACCAAAAAGGGGAAATATAGTTTTTTCATTTAAGAAAAAAATTAATCTTGCAAATGGATCTATAAATAAAATAATTCTCATGGTGATAGGAAAGGTCGTTTTCACCTTACACTAAAAATTGAACATTTTAATTTTCGTTTTTCAAAACATTTCATTAAAAACACATAATAATTTTCATTTTGAAAAACTTTGAAATAAAGTAATAGAGACATAAAAAAAATCTATAAATATTTTATATCCATTTAAAACATTTCAAAAATAATTTTAAAACATATACATGGAAGATAAATAGAGTTTCAAAGAAAACATTAAAAGATGATGTGTTTAGGAGAAAAGTCTTTTGTCACTTTAAAAATATTTAAATCATAAGGCCCATAAAATAATAAAATTAAAAAAAACATTAATTACTATGATAATTTTTAAATTCCGGATATAAAAATTCAACCTGTTTGTATATACGACTTATATAAGAATAAAGGTGCACAACATCAAGATTTTCCTAAATAAAAGGAAATTGAGATGAAGTCCTTTACCTTGTGTCTGATTCTTCATGTGTGTATTTATCTTCCTGAATAACAAAAATATGTTAATTATTTACTTTATTGATATAATTTTTCAAGTTTATTATTAATTTAATTTCACTTATTAACAAGTTATACATAATTTTAGAATAAATTAAGTTTAACTCAGATGTTTTGGCAGTATTCGATTTATGTGTTGAGAACGACTTTGATAGGTCGATTATGGTCAAAGAGTCAATTATTTAAACATATAAATAGTAATAATCATGAAATAATTATCAAATTTACACATAAATTAAAATTTTAAAACCAATCATGAAATATGGTTATGAAAAATGAACTACTTTACGATCCTGAAGAAGGTAGGTCGTATGTACGCATGAGTAACTTTTCTATTTTTCCAATGAACATTATGAAAAGAGGGTAAGTAATGTTTATCTTTACATAATGATAATAGTTTTATAAATAACATATTATTTAATTATATATACTTATATATATCATTCTTGTGATGTGGTGATGAAAACAAAAAAATAACATTGCTTCGAGGAGGCGGTAGTCCACACGTCTACGAACGACATTATCATTTTACCCAGTGAGTGAAATGTTAAAAAGTAAATGAAATATTATATCTATATAATTACAATTATTTCATTAATAATATAAATATTTAATTTATATCACATATATTTATTATATTTATCCTTAGTACCTTCGAGCTAACACGTTAGTGAAAACGAATCACATTACTTCGTGAGGTGGTAGTCCACCGTACACACTAGCGACATTATCATATTCCTTACATACTGAAAGATTAAAATTTTTTATATGATATAATGAATAAATAAGTATAATTATTTAATAAATTTTATATATAAACTTTATATTCATCATTATACCCAACTATGAGAGGGTGGTAATGGAAAAATGAACGACATCGTTTCACGAGGCAACAGTCAATCGTGCACATGGACGATGATTTCATAACCTATTTGATAGAAGTGTGTGTGGTTTTTGGTCATAAATTTAACATAATAAAATATAATTATATGGAATATAATAATGATACTATTTCATCATGGTATAATAATAATTGAATGGGGTGGAGTAGGAAATAAAATAAAATGCTCACTGAAAAACGTTACCTATTCTTCAGGTATCTCCTTTTGGTTTTCACCATAGGCCTTAATTGGTTGGATTTATGCCAAAAATTAGGATTATAATATTATATTATGGATGTTTATATGTTATTTGGGTAGGTATTGTAATAACCAATTAGTTTTTAATGTGTGATGATTGGGGGAGAACATGTGTCCTTTTATAAGTGAGGTGAGTGGCATAATTGTAATGTTTCCAAAGAGTGAATTCTACCCACATCTGTTCATGTAAATAGTCCTAAATAATGGTAAATTAGAAATAATATAAGGTATTAGGTCTAAATATATCCATATAATGCGGTTTAGACTTGTTTTTGGTCATTTTACACCATATATTCCATGTTTTACCACTAAGTAAAATTGTTTTTAACTTAATCACAATAATTAATTTGAATTGTTTTTACTAATCACATTAGAAAAAATTAAGTTTAACTAATTATAAATTATTAATTATTTTAACTCCAAATACACAATAAAAATTTTCATATTCAATTAACAAAATTGGTAAAATTTAATTTAATATTACCCTCGAAGATATGTTGAGATAATAGGTTTTTAAGAAGAGTATTTTTTTAGAAAAAGACGACTATATATTAACTATATTTATAATAATAACCATTATATAAAAATAAAATAAAATATATATATATATATATAATTTAAAACATTCCCCATTAGGATTATTTTAACAATCAAAATAGAGAAACATTATGTATTTTGAAACTGTTTTTAGAAAAACTCGTTTTAAACACAAAAACAATCTTATAAAAAAAATCACTATAAAGTTGAATAAAAAGTAATTAATTTGATTAAATATAAGTAAATAATACTTAGGTTAAATTAAATTATATTCAAAACATATTGTTACTCTTAAATTACTTAATTTATTAAAAATAAAATATTTTTTATAAAAATCGGTATTTTTCTCTATTCACTGAAAAATTAACATTTTCCAAAGAAATACAAGATTTAAACCAAAGAAAGTTTTGATATTTTTATTTAAAAAATGATATTAATTTTATAAAATGAAAATTCTAAAATTTTAAAATTAATATTTTTAAATAAAATCTTATAATAAAAGACTTTAGTTTCAACTATTTACATTTTGATTAAAACTTTAATTAATTTTTTTTATAAATAATATACCTATCTAATTCATATTAAAAAATATGAAAATAGTTTACTATATAATTACTAAGGTTTTTAAATCCTTCTACTCTTTTATTATTTTTCCCTCATAATTTTATTCACTTACTAAACAAGTGGGGATACCTTCCCTCACAGCATTTTCTGATTCCCTTATTGCGTCTTCAACTGTATATTTTTTTTCATAAAACCTTATCCCGATGAATCAACATATTCTTAAATAATATATCTCTTTGGTCAATAATCAAATTTTTTTATTCCTCATAATAAATATTCTCTTCCAACTAAACTACTTTCGGGATCAAGACATGATATGAATTTGACGTATATTTCCTAAATATTGAAACATGAAATACATTATGTACCCAAGATAAACTCAGAGGTAAGGCAACTCGATAGTAAAATGATTCCACTTTCTACAAGATTTTATATAGTTCAATGAACTATGGAATTAACTTACCCTTCTTTAAAAATCACATCACACTTTTCCATGGAGAAACTTTGAGAAAGACATGATCACCTACCTCGAAAGGAAGATATTTCTTCTGGTTATCTGCATAATGTTTTTGCATGTTTTGAGATATCCGCATGTGTCAATAAATAAACTAAACTTTATCTACCATTTCATCTACCAACTATATTCCCATAAACTTATTTTATCCAACATCATCCCAAATTGTTGTTATTCTTCACCACTTTCCATACAATGACTCAAATGGTTCCATTTGTTTACTAGAATGAAATATACTGTTATAAGAAAAATAAACCAAGGAAATATGTTTATCCAAACTTCCCTGGTAATCCATTGAAAAAAAAGAAGGATATATTCCTTGGTTTTAATTTTCCACACATACTTTCCATCATATTAACTATGAAAATATGTACAGAAATTTAATTTAGTTCCCTACAACTTCTAAAGTCCTTTTAAAAAATTACATGTGAACCTAGGATCATAGTTTGAAATAATGGAAGGGGAATTCCATTTAACCTTAATATCTCCTTTATATACAATAAAGAAAGATTGTATAAAGGAATTATATCTTTAATGGGAAGAAAATGTGTAGATTTAGTTAATTGACCAATAATAACCCAAATCATATTATTACCATGATAATTATTTTTCAATCGTACCATGAAATCCATTAATATATTCTCTCATTTCCACTATGGAATTGTAAAAGTTTGAAGCATCGCCTTTATTAAATTTCATTCTTCTATAACCTAATGACAAGTTATATATTTCATAGATAAGTCAGAAAAATGTATTTTCATTCCATCCCACCAGTAACACTTCTAAATATCTCTATACACATTTGTGTTACCCGGATTAATTGAAAATAGAGAACTATAAGAATCAATCAATAACTATCTATTAAAATAGGAATAGACAAACATATAATTTTTCAAAATTATAAAAAAACTTCTTAATCAATATTAATAATAGGAAAATTACCATTCTTAAAAAATTCTACATTTTCCTATAAATATTGATCCTCCTTCCGATCTCTCTCAATTCTTTATGATAGAGTTTACTATACTAAAACCTAAAATAAAATAGAGGATATTTCTAAATCCAAAAATAATAGGCCAATGTTTTTCAAATAATTATCCAAAGGTTCGTGTTCCAAATAGAACATGGTTAATGTAGCATTAATTTTTTCAACTCTATAAAAGAATTAGTTATTTTCTTTTCCTAAATGGTAATTAATCACACAATTATAACAGTTGATTAGTTCAAGCTATCTTATTTTTCTCATGTTCAATTATTTCTGAGTGAATATTCACTTCAATGTTTTATGATCAATATATATTTCAAAATTTAACCCATACAAGTGATTCTTTCAAAAATTTAAGAAAAAACCGTTGAAACTAATTCCAAATAATGCATAGGGTAATTTAACTAATGAAGTTTCTATTTATGTGAAGTATAATAAATTACCTAATCATTTTACATTAGGAAACGACCAAGTCCTTAATAAAGCATAATTATAGATGAAAATTCACTGTTTCTAGAAGGTAGATCCATCATTAGAACATCCACCAATCTTAATTTTAGTTATTTAATCCAATCATCACTATCTTTTTTCCCGATGAATTTAACTACCTTTCTATAAAAATTAGTTAGTGGGATAGAAAACTAATAAAAGTATCCAAAAAATCACTAGTAGAAACCCACTAATAAAAGAAAAATATGAATCTCTGTGACATTTGTAAGTCTTATCTAGTATTTAATAACTTTTGTTTTAGCATGGACAACAATTTTTCTATATTTATAAGAAATATGATCAGGGAATGAATTTTTTTTATAACAAAAATTCCAAATCACTAAATTTATCATATAGTTTCTTTTCTTTTAAAGATTTCAAAACAATCCTCATGTTTCTTTCATGTTCCTCTATAAATTTATAATATAAAAAATGTTTATTAATAAACATAATCGAATTTTTTCCCAAGAACCTATGAAAAACTCTATTCATAAGGTCCTTAAATAAAATTGGTTCATTATATACCCCAAACAACATAAATACAAACTCATAGTGCCTATATATATTCTGAAAAATAGTCTTCGTAATGTTTACTTCCTTCACTTTCAATTGATGATACCTCGACCCCAAGTCAACCTTTAAAAAATACTGTTCTCAATAGAGTTGATTAAAAAAATCATTTATATATGTAAAATGATA
This sequence comes from Viscum album, assembly GCA_963277665.1. NCBI lineage: Eukaryota > Viridiplantae > Streptophyta > Magnoliopsida > Santalales > Viscaceae > Viscum > Viscum album. The sequence continues at coordinate 821,170 of CAUJRU010000260.1, read as the reverse complement.
ATTATTATTAACAATAATGTTATTCAAGAATATATAATCAATGAAAAGTCTCATTTAATCATTATTTTTAATAAAAATATAGGAGAACCCCATGATTAAGTGCTAAGTTGAATTAAACCTCTATATAATAACACCTCTAATTTATTTTTAAATTCTAAAAGCTCCACTTGAGACCTTCGACAAGTGAGTTTAGAAATAAGATTAGAATTATGTACTAGGTTAATAGTAAACTTAAACTATCTTTCGTGAATAACACAAGAAAAATCATCCCGAAAAACTTCCATGTATTCATTTATTACGATAATGTATATAATTTGAAAATTTTATTTATTTTAAGAATTATAAGCTAGGAAACATTCACTGGAATCTCTAATCAATTTCTTATCTTTTTGGTAAGTTATAAAAGGCATGAAATAATTGAACACAACTTTATTATCACAACAATATATCTTATCATGGTAAACATAAATCCAATCTATAAAAAATGATATCAAACTCTACTATGGCCTGTTCAATATGATTTGTAGGAAATACCGTCCCACTGATAACAACAAGAATATTATTATAAATCTTAGTAACTTCAATACTTCCACTTATAATTTTTACCAAAAGGTCAATATTACATTCATTAGTAGATATTCACAATTTACTTGAAAATTTATTAGAAATGAAAAAATGTGAATATATAGAGTAAAACGGGGTATTAGCCAAATTTGAATACAAAAGTAACATACCTTTCACCACTTCATTTTATGGCCCAAAATCAATTATAGTAGTATAAAATTAAGTTGATATACCTTTTTGTTTCTAATCATGTGGATTTCTATATTGTGAAACTAACATCAGACACAAAATCTCATAATGACACAACTCACTAAAACTAAAAAAATCTTATAATTGTATGAATATTGGTTACCCCATTCTTTGATTCTTTAGGATTATTTTCATTGAATTCACATTCCATGTTTCCAAACTTTACATGCTGGTAACACTTCCCTAACTTCATAATACATTATCTTGGGTACTTTTTACCACACTTACCACAATATAAAAACTTTATTTTCATACCTCCATATTTCTTTATTGTATGTTTCCCCATATTCTTCCATCGTGACCAATTCTTACTTTCACCATCACACGACTCATAAAAGTCTGAAAACTACATCTCAACATTTTTAGCACAATAAAAAACTTTCTCATTGATTTTAAATTATCATTTATCCAAATAACTTCATAGAATTGGTTTCAATCCTGTGTAAAACATATTATTTTTCCTATTGGTGACTCAAATAGAATCCATCACATACATGAAAAATCTTTTAATGTTTTCTTTATATGCAGTTATGAAATATTCATATATTTTCCTCAATTCTAGGAATTGTTTTTCCATTTATATTCCAACAACTTTAGGTAAATATTTCTCTATAAAATTATCCTTAAATATTTACCATTCCATGGAATCAAGATGAAATTTCTCTTTGGTGTTCTTAACCACAAACCACCATCGATCAAATTCACCTTCAAAATGATAGACAACAAGAGTTACATTTTGATATTCTAAACATACCATGACATCAAATATGTTATGTAGATAATTTATCCATCCATTATCTACAACTAGGTCATATGATCCACTGAATTATAGGGAATGTTGCCTCATGAAATGATATACTGTAGAAATAATTTTTCATAGTAGATTGGGTTTATCTCTGGCATAGGTACCACCACCATTTATAACCTGCATCAACTGAGCCATCATTACAACAAACTAATATTTTCTAATTCCCACTATATTAGGATTTTGTTTTGGAAGTAGAGTTTCCTCTTGATGATTTCCCACTATAGATTCCCTATTTCTTTTGTGGAAAACAATTCTGAAAAAACATTTTTTATATAAATAAGCATGGTAATTGTAAAATTATATTTCATTTTAAACTTGCACATAAGGTAAAATCTATCAAGGTAATGTTATTAACATTATAATAACATATAAAGTTATCTAAACCGTTCCTTATACCTAATACAAGAAAATGAACTAAAAAATTATATAATTTTCTGTTTTAAGTTAAGAATTCATTATGTTACATTTGAGGTCCTTTTCAAGTTTATATTTTTAGAGAATTATGTCATAACTCATACATAATAAATCCATAAAATAAAAAGTGTAAACTTTCAATTATTATCCATTTTTTCTATAATATATAGCTTTTAAAATTAATAATGATCTCCTTTTATGAAAAATCTTCATGAATTTCTACTTGATATCTTCTGTTCCATTACACATACTTAAAATCCCATGAAAACATTTAAAAAACGAGGTATGATCACAAAAATCTCAGTAAGAGGCATAAAAAGAAGAAAAACATTAGTCTAGTGGAAAAACTCAAAACCCATAAAAAACTATTTCTTTAACACGTAACATTTTACCCATAAATTGAAATAAAATTCCTCTAAAAGATTATATATTTTAATTTTTGAAAAAAATGATTTTCATGAAAAATCATTAGAAAGAATACACAATTCATTTAGGTACCTTGGGAAATATTCTATTAGAAAGATAATAGAACCCTTAAAGAACCCTTAAAAAACCAATACAAAACTATTACAAATTATAATTATAATATATCCAATTTTTAATATAATTCTCTAAAGAGAATAATCAATACCCAATGCATTGGATCCCTATCCAGGCATACCCATCCTTTAAGATATAATGGGATCACCCGATTATATCTGGGTATACACGTCATATATAATTTTCAAGAACCAAAAAATAAATAAAAAATTTCATCATTTTAAAATCCCTTTTAAACTCATATGAAAATCACTTTTAGATATTAAAATAACATTTTATTTCAAATTATTTCTTTTAATATTAAATACTATTTTATTTTGAAAATAAAATTTCAATACAAAAATACCAAAAAAAGAGGAATATTTTTTTATTTAATAAATCATATAATCCTGAAAATAAATCTATAAATAAAATAAAATTCATTATGATAGGATTTGTCTTTTTTTTCCGTACTTTAAAAATAGAACATTTTATTTGTCATTTGTCAAAAAATTATGCTTAAAACATGTAATAATTTTCCTTTTGAATAGATTTGAAATAAATTAAAAGAGACATGAAATAAAATTTATAAATATTTTATCTCCATATAAAACATTTCAATAACTATTTTAAAACATTGACACAAAATAGAAAGAGATTTTGAAAAGAAACCGTTAAGCATATTTATTTAGAAAAAAAGTACGTTATCACTTTAGAAATATTTAAATCAGAATACCTATGAAATAATAATATTAAAAAATATTAAATACCATTATAATATATAAATTCATTATATAACATGTCAAAGGGTCTTTATATACACCTTATAAAACAATAAAGGTTCATAATATCAAGATATGCCTCAACGAAAGTAAATTGAGACGAAGTGCCATACCTTGAGTCTGATTCATCACATGTGAATTTATATTATTAAATAATAAAATTATGTTAATTATTTAATTTATTTATAACATTTTTTGAAGTTTATTATAACTTATATTTCACTTATTAATGAGTTATATAAAATTAATTTATCAATTAAGGGTAAGTCTGATGTTTTAGACATATCCAATTTATGTATCGAAAAAAATTTGGTTGGTCGACTATGGTCAAAGGTGAAATAATTTAAACATATCAATAATAATAATCATGAAATAATATAATATTTATATAAAAATTGTAATTTTAAAACCAATCTTGAAATATGGTTATGAAAAATAAACTATGTTATGATCATTGAGACAGTGGGCTGTAAAAACGCATGAGTAACGTTTCCATTTTTCCTTTGATCATTATGGAAATAAGGTAAGTAAAATTTATCTTTATATAATTATAATAATATTATAAATAACATATTATTTAATCATATGTACTTATATATATCTTTGTTTTGATGTTGTAATGAAAAAATAAATTGCATTGGTTCGAGGAGGTGGTAGTCCACACGTCGATGAATGATATTATCATTTTTTATTATTAGTGAAAAGAAAAAAATAGAATGATATAATATATTTAAATAATGATAAATATGTCATTAATATCATAAATATTTCATGTTTATCATAAATATTTAATATATTTATTCTTATTACCTTCCACACAACATGTTAATGAAAACGAATCACATCGCTTCATGAGGTGATAGTTTGCTGTACACACGAGCGACATTATCATATCCCTTATGTATTGTAATATAAAACGGTTTTATATTATATAATTTATTAAAGGTATAATTATATTATATATATCATATATAAACTTAATATCCATCATTATACCCAAACTTGAGAGGTGGAAATGGAAAAAAATGATATCGTTTCACGAGGCGGTAGTCCGTCGTATATAGGAATGATGATTATGTATCCCATCTGATGGAAGTTTGTGTAGTTGTAGGACATAACCTTAACCTAAAAAAATGTAATTATATGTATGATACTAAGGTTAATATATCATCATAGTATAAAAATAATTTAAGGGGGTGGAGGAGGAAATAATATAAAATGATCATTGATTAACGTTACCTTTTCTTCAGGTATATCCTTTTGGTTTCCACAAAATGACTTCCTTGGTTGGATTTATTCCCAAATTAATTTTTATAGGATCAAAGGAGAGAATTATATATGTTTTTATGAAGTTATTTTCTGAACCATTTTTGTAAGGTGTGAAGATAGGGGGAGAGTGGGTGGCCTTTTATGTAGAGACCCAAATATTGACATACATAGAAATTACATTACTTTTGCATAATACTTAATATACAAAAAACAGACACACAAGGACCGTAATAGTTTAGAGTCTTTGGAAACTCAGAATATAATCTTCTAATCGCGGTGAAAGATCTTCAACATCTCCCATAAATATCTTCCCCTTTTGTTTTCGTACCTAAAACCATTCTTTAAATCATGGGGAAAAGAAAAAATATAAAGGGTGAGCTCAAATGATCAGTAAGGGTAAGCATGGATAAAATATAACAAATCATATACATTTGAACTTAAAAAAAAATGAACATAATGTTTAAACATCAAAATCTTGAGCAATGACATAAAACATGGAAGTAAATAGATCATAAAGAAACATTAATCATGATAAAATAGAATGGGAATAAAACATGTAATTGTGGAAGCCATTAATCACATGATATGATTTACATAGTATCCAAGGCATTGCTTCCAATACCATCTTAGTGGACAAGGTCCCTTTCTGAATCGAGTTCACTCCTCATTTGATTCTTGTAACACTGAACCGAATTAACTTACCATTCAAGAGATGTCTATCTCATGAGATATAAATCTTTACCCAATGCATTAGAGGGAGATATAGGTCCCACCCATCTCATAATGAAGTCATTCTTACTTGTGCCACAACATGAATATAAATCATTCATCATTACCCAAAGTATAAAATGGGTTTCATAAACATCATCCCATCATAACATAATCCATAAAAAAATGGATATCATTTAATCATAAGAAAAGTGAAACCATGTAAATCATATAGAAATTATACTTGAAACATACACATGAAATAAATCCATCTTATATAGAAAATGGTTTTGATAAAACACTTGAAATGAATTCTTGAGGAAAATATCCTTTCTTCTTCAAAATCATTTTCTTTTCACAAAATGCCATGAAATTTTTAAAGAAAATGATTTTGTTGAAAATAGTCATTAAATATTATAGATTAAGATTCATGAAAATAAGGTGTTATGAAACTATAAAAATCTGTTCATTCCGTATAAGTTAAAAAAACATTCTTCTCGTACTTTTGCCGGAAAAGTCAAAAAGTACCTCATTTGGTAAAAAAAAAAATATTCCTTCCATACGATGTGGTAAAAGTAAAAAAAAGGGTAAAAATGAATTTAAACATACATGGAAGAAAATTAAACATTTTATGAAAACATGTTGAGAACATATGGACATGGATAATAAACTTAACCCCAGTAAATACTTACGAATAAACAATCTCGGATAAGAACGAGATTGGAATAATTATCCCTTACCTTATGTACAATATGCTTTGTATGTATCCGAACATCCTGTATAATGATTTAAATAATTTAATTTAATTATTACAGAATCATATTAATTGTTATGATATCATATATGGTTCACTTATGACTTTATATTACCCGTTCTTTTGTAAATTCCATGTTAAAGCAGCGTTTTGGTAAAATTGTTTCATTTATCGTACATGTTTTGAATTGTTATTCTTAATATTATTACTTATATCCTGATTTAGTTAATTCCAGAATGTAAAAAATGATTTACATATAATATATATTCATAATATACATATATATAATAGATCGATAAATGGATAGAAATACACCGTTCATGGAGACGGTAGGCTGTACGTACGCATGAATGATGTTTTTCGTTTACTTATTGAATTGAATGGAATTAAGTAGATGACATAAATATATATATATATATATATATATATATAAATAAATATAGTAGAATTATTATGTCATATATTTCATTATTACTTATTATATATACTTTATAATCATTCTTGAATTGTTAACATGGAAAATGAATCTCATCGCTTCGTGGAGACGGTAATCCGTACGTACGCACGAGCGATGATATCTTTCCCATATTTATTGAATGGTATTGGAGTGGATGATATAATATCATAGAATCATTATTATTTTATAATAATTATATATAGTTATTCTTTAAACCATTATACTCATCCAAGTAAGGTGGTGGTGGAAAAACTGATTACACCACGGTGTGGAGACGGTATTCCATACGTACGCACGCGCCATGATTTCGTTTTCCGTAGGATAAATATAAAGTGAAATAGAGTTGTTTAATATTTATAATAAAATATCAGTATATGAGTGATACTTATGTTATTACTTCATAATGAAACAACTAAAGAAGAGTAAGTATAAGAATAAATAAATTTGAAAGAATCGGTAATAGATATTACCTCTTCTTCGACACGCCTCTTTGAAACCACATCTTAGGGAACTAAAATTGGTCTTTTTAGGATACCATAACCTCTATAATGTTTCTAGGGAAATTGATAAGGGAAATGGGTAGGTTCTGGCCGAGCTTTAAAGCTCAAAATTGTGTAAAGAGGTGAGGGAGGAGGTGCCCTTTTATAAGGTAGGAGAGGGGCACTTTAGGAAAAAGTTAAACTATTATTTTATAATAAAGTCGTATTCAGTTTATAATGTCTCCAATGTGACTTATTTAGAAAATAAAGTGGGTATAGGTAGCAATCCTATCAACCGATAGATTTTATACAAGTTTAGGTTACAATTTTAACCTTATCATTTTGATTTAACACTAAGTTAAATAATTTAACTTTTACCGTGTCTTCTTGTTTTCTTACACTATATGTTTAATAAAATTACTATAACAAGCCAAAATAACCCCAAGTGGTTCCTTATTAATATATATATATATCTTTATATAAGTCATTTGGCCTAACATTATATTTTTAGAAATAAAATAACAATTAATAATATAATATTTGTTTTAAAAACTATTTTATGTCAATTTTGACACTATTTGGTAATTGATTTTTGTGAAAATCATAACAACATGATTAGTTCGAAAAAAGTTACATAAACCAATACTAACATATCATATTAACCTAGAAAATTAGTGTAATTCATAAAAAGTCTCAAATTACATTTATTTGGGTATTTACAATATCAATTATGTTAATATTTCATTAATAAGGTAATTACTGCATCATCATTGTGTCATAAATAAATTCAATTATTTAATATCTAAAATTTATAAATAAAACACCATTAGGTAGGAAATCGTTTTATATTTCTAATTAATATTTATAGTCGAATTTATCTTATGCACAACCCTATATTAAAAATGTTTTAGTAATTAAAATTTGATTTTAACTATTCAAACTCTTTTTTAAATAAAATAATAATAAATGTACAAATTTAATCCAAGTGGGCCTAAAGGGAAATATTTTATTCCTAAGTATTTTTTTGGTCGAATTAAACTTATCCAATAGAACTAGGGCATGTGTTAGGGTAATAATAATATCATTTTTACACTTATTTACCCTATTTACTTTTAACCGTGGTAAATAAAAGTAAAAAGGTATTATTCACCAAAAATTATTTTTACCTTATTGAACCACATTTTACTCATTGATATTAACCGTGTCTCTCGGATTTTCAGAATTCCACTCAAAGAAGAGGTAAAATTATGTTTTATGTAAGTTTTCAAAAATCTCCTAGGAGGTAGGTAAAAGACGGTGAAAAGATAAATAAAATTTTTATATATCGAAAATTATTATAAAATGACTCCAATGAATTACATTGAACTTATATAGGTATTATGTATCAATTTTTACCTAAAATAAATTTATATAAAATAAATAATTATTTAAATAAAAATTTGGTTTTTAAATAGTAACCCAATGTTTTCTCTATTCATCAAAAATAGAAAGTTTTCAAAAATATACCAAAAATTCATCCTAGGCTAATTTCGATATTCCGAATCCAAAAATGAAGTCCATTTTGAAAAAAAAATTTATAAAATTTCAAAAAGTGGGTATCACTATTCATAACGGCTAGTTCATAATAATATTATAATAATATCTCTTTTAGTGAAACTTGGTATTACGTATTACACACGCTATCAAAGAAGGTCTTGATTGCATGTTAATCAAGCGAAGTCAGGGTTGCGTGTAGTGAAAGACTCCTTTGTTGTTGCATATAACAGAATCCAACCATATTTCATTTATTCATTGAATTTATATATATATATATATACACTCACTGTTCCATAGAATAACTACTATCAAACGTACTTGAAATTGTGTGTAACACGAATCAGGAATAGTGTTGCGTATACTGCAAGCTAATACGATGTTGCGTATAGCCCAAGATAATCTTGGTGTAGCGTACAATAGAAGATATAAAATAAATTAAAAATAATATATCTCATAAAATCTCGGGGTGTTACATTCAACCCCCATTAAAATGAATTTCGCCCTCGAAATTCTTCAGGGTTATAAATGGTTTACTACTCGAACGTTTCTTTAATAGAAACCCACATCATGAAAAGGAATACCAAAACTTATCTTTAAAATCTAAATTATGAAACGTAATGGTTACCCAAATTAACTAATCACTGGGTTCCACATAGGAGAACATAGGTGAAAATATGGATATGGAAGAGAAATATAACCATCAAATTCTGATGGAGAGTGGTAGAGAACATGGCTATGAAAAAGCCAACAATCACAAAGACATAAATTTGTGATGATATAAGGTACCATCTGATTCATCATTAACAACCCTTTTTCCATTACCTTGTAGTTGAAGCATTGAAGTGTTAGTGGTGCGTTCTCTGCAGTCTTTTCTTTATTCACATATTTAACAACCCTTTTTCCATTACTTCGACACTCAGATGCGCGATGACCTTCTATTCCACACTTAAAGAATTTTCTAGTCCCTTTAAGACAATATCCACCATGCTTCTTTCCACACATTGAGCGTAAAGAAACACTCATATTATTTTCACCATTATTCTGAGATTTCTCCTTGAACTCTATCTTTCGTTTCTTGTCAAAACCATGAGATGTATATGTAACACCAACTTCAATTTCTACCTTGATAGCACAACACACAATTTCTTCATAGCTACTGAAGTCTCTTATATCCAATTCACTTCGAAGACTTGGTTTTAAGCCACTGAAGTATCGATCAACTTTACTTTCATGTTGGATGATAAAGCCAGATGCATACCTTGAATGCCTTATAAAATTCGCTTCGTATATACCAATAGATTCATCATATTTTTGTTTAAGATCAAGGAAATCCTTTTCCATCATTGCTCGAATAATACGAGGGAAGTACTTATTGAAAAATATGTTCTTGAACTCATGCCATTCCATGGATTCAATTTCATCTCGGGGCCTCGTATTCTTAATCAGAGTCCACCATTGGTCTGCTTCACCTTCTAACCGGTAAACAGCCAAAATGAATTTTTCATACTCTTAACAACGAAGTATCGAAAATATATTTTCAATGGTACTAATCCATTGTTCACCAACAAGTGGATCAGAAGACCCACTAAAAGAAGGTGGGCATTGCCTCATGAAGGACTCAATAGAATATTGTTCCTTTATCTGATCATTTGGAAGTCCATAATGATTCATAGCTTGTGTAAGTATAGAAAAAATATTTTTCACTCCTTCTCCCACAAAATTGGTTTGTTCAGAAGGAAAATCATTTCTTTTTCCATTACATTGATCAACACGGTTCCTTCAGGTTCCAGCAATCGTCTAAAACCCAAAAAGAATAGCGTGAGAGGCAAAAATAATGCTAGGGAAAACAACATAATAAAGGGGGAGTACCTTCAATATATAACATCTTAGGGTTAATTCGAAGATTTTTACCGTAATTATAGGACTATAACCTATACTTATACTTAACCTTAGGGACATACCTAGACATACCCTTGAAATATCTCTAGGGATCTCACTAATTTTTTCGCATCCTAGTTTCCAAAGGTTAACTAAACCTTTCCTGTAATACCAACTGTAGAGACCCAAATATTGATGTACATAGAAATTACATTACTTTTGCGGAATAATTAATACATAACAAAGATAGACACACAAGGACTGTAATAGTTTAGTGTCTTTGGAAACTCAGAATATAATCTTCTAATCGTGGTGAAAGATCTTCAACATCTCCCATAAAGAACTCCCCCTTTTGTTTTCTTACCTAAATCCTTTCTTTAAATATCATGGAAAAGAAAACATATAAAGGGTGAGATTAAATGCTCATTAAAGGTAATCACGGATAAAATATAACAAATCATATACATTTTAACTTAAAAAAACATGAACATAATGTTTAAACATCAAAATACTGAGCAATGACATAAAACATGGCAGTACATAGATCATAAAGAAACATTAATCATGATAAAATATCATGGAAATAAAACATGTAATTCTAGAAACCATTAATCACATGATATTATTTCCATAGTAGCCAAGGCATTGCTGCCAAGACCATCTTAGTGGACAAGGTCCCTTTCTTAAACGAGTTCACTCCTCGTTTCAGTCCTGTAACACTGAACCAGATTAACTTACCATTGCAGCCATGTCTATCTCATGAGATATAAATCTTTACCCAATGAATTGGAGGGAGATATTGGTCCCACCCATCTCATAATGAAATAATTCTTACTTATGACACAACATGAACATAAATCATTCATCATTACCCAAAGTATAAAACGGGTTTCATAAACATCATCCCATCATATCATAATCCATAAAAAAATAGATATCATTTCATCATAAGAAAAGTGAAACCATGTAAATCATAGAGAAATTATACTTGAAACATACACATATGAAATAATTACATCTTATATGGAAAATTGTTTTGATAAAATACTTGAAATGAATTCTTGAGGAAAATATCATTTCTTCTTCAAAATCATTTTCTTTTCACAAAATGCCATGAAATTTTAAAAGAAAATGATTTTGTTGAAAATATTAATTAAATCTTGTAGAGTAAGATTCATGAAAATAAGGCGTTATGAAACTGTAAAAATCTGTTCATGCCGTATAAGTTAAAAAAACATTCTACTCATACTTTTTATGGAAAAGTCAAAAAATACATCGTATGGTAAACAAAAAAAATGATTCCTTCCATACGATGTGGTAAAAATAAAAAAAAGGGTAAAAATGACTTTAAACATACATGGAAGAAAAATTAACATTTTATGAAACCATGTTGAGAACATATGGACATGGATAATAAACATAACCCCAATAAATACTTACGAATAAATAATCTCAAATAAGAACGAGATTGGAATAATTATCCCCTACCTTATGCCTGATATGCTTCGTATGTATCCAAACCTTTTGTATAATGATTTAAATAATGTCATTGAATTATTAGAGAATCATATTGATTTTTATTATATCATATATGGTTCACTTATGACTTTATATTACCCGTTATTTTGTAAATTCTATGTTAAAGCAGCGTTTTGGTAAAATCATTTCATTTATCGTACGTGTTTCGACTTGTTGTTCTTGATATTACTACTTATATCATGATTTAATTAATTACAGAATTTAAAACATGATTTATATATAATATAAATTCATAATATACATATATATAATAGGTCGATAAATGGATATAAATACACCATTCATGGAGACGGTAGGCCGTACGTACGCATGAACGCTGTTTTTCGTTTCCTTATTGAATTGAATGGAATTAAGTAGATGACATAAATATATATATACATAACTCCAGTAGAATTATTATGTAATATATTTCATGATTACTTATTATATATACTTTATAATCATTCTTGAATTGTTAACATGGAAAATGAATCTCATCGCGCCGTGGAGACGGTAATCCGTACGTACGCACGAGCGATGATATCATTCCCATATTTATTGAATGGTATTGGAGTGGATGATATAATATCATAGAATCATTATTATCTTATAATAATTATATATAGTTATTATTTTAACCATTATACCCATCCAAGTATGGTGGTGGTGGAAAAACTGATTACACCACGGCGTGGAGACGGTATTCCGTACGTACGCACGCGCTGTGATTTCGTTTTCTGTAGGATGGATAGAAGGTGAAATAGGGTTGTTTAATATTTATAATGACATATAAGTATATTATTGATACATATGTTATTACTTGATAATGAAACAACTAAATAAGAGTAATTAGAAGAAGAAATAAATTTGAAAGAATCGGTAACGGATATTACCTCTTCTTCGACACGCTTCTTTGAAACCTCCTATTAGGGCACTAAAATTGGTCTTTTTAAGAGACCAAAACCTCTATAATATTTATAGGGAAGTTGATAAGGAAAATCTTCAGGGTTTTTCCTAGCTTGAAATCTCAAAATTGAGTAATTATGAGAGGGAGGAGGTTCCCTTTTATAATGGAGGAGAGGGGCATTTTAGGAAAAAATTAAAATATTATTTTATAATAAAGTCATATTCGGTTTATAATGGCTCCAATGTGACTTATTTAAAATATAAAGTGGGTATGGGTCTAAATCCTATCAACCAATAGGTTTTGGACAAGTTTAGATTACTATTTTAACCTTATCATTTAGATTTAACACTAAGTTAAATAATTTAACTTTTACCGTGTCTTCTTGTTTTCTTAGACTATATGGTTAATAAACATACTATAACAAGACAAAAGAACCCTAAGTGGTTCCTTAGTAATATATATCTCCTTATATAAGTTATTTGGATGAACCTTAGATTTTTATGAATAAAATAACAATTAATAATATAATATTTGTTTTAAAAACTATTTTATGTCAATTTTTATACTATTTGGTAATTGAGGTTTGTGATAATCATAACAGCATGATTAATTCTAAAACAATTACTTAAATAAATAATAATATATCATTTTAACATAGAAAATTAGTCGAATTCATATTAAGTCTCAAATTACATTTATTTGGGTATTTACAATATCAATTATGTTAATATTTCATTAATAAGGTAATTACTGCATCATCATTGTGTCATAAATAAATCAAATTATTTAATGTCTAAAAATTATAAATAAAATACCATAAGGTATGAAATCGTTTTATCTTTCTAATTAATATTTATAGTCGAATTTATCTTATGTATAACCCTATATTAATTTTTTTTTAGTTATTAAACTTTGATTTTAACTATTTTAACTCTTTTTAAATAAAAAAATAATAAATGTCCAAATCTAATCCAAGTGGACCTAAAGGGTAATATTTTATTCCTAAAGTTGTTTTTGGTCGAATTAAACTTTTCCAATAGAATTAGGACATGTTTTAGGATAATAATAATATCATTTTTACCCTTAATTACCCTATTTACATTTAACCGTAATAAATAAAATTAAAAGGTTACTATTCACCAAAAAATATTTTTATCTTATTGAACCAAATTTTACTCCTTGATATTAACTGTGTCTCTCAGATTTTCAAAATTCCACTCACAAAAGCGGTAAAATTAAGTTTTATGTAATTTTGCAAAAAGCTCCTAGGAGGTAGGTAAAAGACGGTGAAAAGTTCAATAAAGGTTTTATATATAAAAAATTATTATAAAATGACTCCAATGAATTACATTGATCTTATATAGGTATTATGTATCAATTTTTACCTAAAATAAATTTAAATAAAATAAATAATTATTTAAATAAAAAGTCGGTTTTTAAATAGTAACCGAGTGTTTTCACTATTCATTAAAAATTGAAAGTTTTCAGAAATATACCAAAAACTCACCCTAGGATAACTTTGATATTCCGAATCCAAAAATGAAGTCCATTTTGAAAAATAAAATTTATAGAATTTCAAAAATTGGGTATTACTATTAATAATGGCTACTTCATAATAATATTATAAAAATATCTCATTTAGTGAAACTTGGTATTATGTATTACACACGCTATCGAAGAAGGTCTTGATTGTGTGTAAAGAAAGCCAAGTCAGGGTTGAGTATAGTGCAAGACTCCTTTGTTGTTTCATATAACATAATCCAACCATATTTCATTTATTCATTGAATTTATATATATATATACACTCAATGTTGCATAGAATAACTACTATCAAACGAACTTGAAATTGTGTGTAATGCGATCCAAGAATAGTGTAGCGTATACTGCAAGCTAATACGGTGTTTCGTATAGCGCAAGATAATCTTGGAGTAGCGTACAATAAAAGATATTAAATAAATTAAAAAGAATATATCTCATAAAATCTCGGGGTGTTACATTTTATAAGTTAGGTGAGTGGGACACGTGTAATTTTTTGAAATAGTGAATTACAACCACATTTTTTTCATGTAACATGGACCTAATAATGGTACCTTGTCTATAATATAAAGTAAAAGGTCTAAATATTTCCATAAAATAGGTTTTGGAAAAGTTTTTTTTTAGTTTTACACATTATATTCTTAGTTTAACAAATAAGTTAAATTGTTTTTAACTTAGTCGCTGTAATTAATTTTAATTGTTTTCAATAATTACTTTAGTAAAGAAATAATTTGACCTTATTATAAATTATAAATTATTCTTATTCCATATAATTAATCCATTTTTAAAAATTCAATTTATATAAGTTTCCAAATTTAATTTAATATTAATCTCGTAGATGTGGCAAGAAAGTGAGTTTTTAAGAAGAGTATTTTTTTAGAAAAAATGATTCTATATTAACTTTATGACTAATAATAATTATTATATGATATAAAATTAATATTTAATGATATATAATATATATATTTATTTTAAAACATTACATATTAGGTATTATTTTAATTAATTAAACTGGAGAAACATTATGAATTTAAATGGTTTTTAGAAAGAACTGTTTTTAAACCAAAAAACAAAATTATATTAAAAACCAATATAAAGTTGATTAAAAAGTAATTAAATGGATTAAATATAACTATATAAAAATTATGTTACTTTAAATCATATTAAAAACATACTTTTACTCTTAATTTTCTTAATTTATTCGAAAAAGGCTTTGTATAAAAGTCGGTATTTTTCAATTTTCACTCAAAAATCACCATTTTATGAAAAATCCAAAAAAATTTCCAATTGTAAATTTTTATATATTGATTTAAAAAATTAAGTTAATTTTATAAAATTAAAATTCTAAAATTTATAATTTAATCATTTAAATATAATCTTATAAGAAAAGACATTAGTTAAAATTATTTCTTTTTTGATTAAAAATTTTCTTACTAGTTTTTTAAACTAATATAACTATCTAATTCATATTAATAAATATTAAAATGATTTATTATATCATTAATTGGGTTTTTATAGGTAGTGGATGGAGTAATTTAAGAAATAAAACTTTGAGATCTTATACAATCTGGGAAGATGGAATATAGTTGCTGATGTGATGAGAAAGAAGTTGTGGAGAGTTTTTATTCAAGTGTTTAAAGATTCTCAGAGAGTGATGGAGGATAGTTTGGAAATGAATATTAATGTTCATGTCAATTCACACAAAGAAAAACACAAAAACACACACACATACCCTGTGTTTATGCTCACACCCACCCTCCCTCCCATGCCCATGCATGCCCACACCCACTCCCATGACCATGGCCATTCATGTACTTGAAAATGAATATGATCACTCCCATAAACACACCCATGTCCACACACTCCCTCAAATTACAATTCCTATGTCCACACACACATTTTCATGATCTAGACACACACACACCCTTACCCACATGCATATAACTACAATTACACTAACAATCACACACCCACATGAACACATAGATACACATGCGAACTCTCTCTCTCTCTCTCTCACACACACACACACACACACTCACACATGCACATGCATTGAAACCACCCACTATGATAACCTGAACCCACACATTTGGATATGATGTTAAACATGCATACTTTTCATATATCTCAATAATTACAACCAACTCCAAGAAAAATAGTTCAATGTATTTGGGGACTATGACATAGTAAATTATTATATTATACTTATACATTATAATTTAATCAAATAATTTATCAATAAACAATTATAAACTGATCAGAATATCCTTTACACCTGTGATTTCATAAGAAAATGGGGAAACATAAAGAATGAGTGATATAAAATGACCAGTAAGGTGTGAAACACAATCAATGTGACATAGAGGAAATATCAATAGATTATAAAACAGTTATATACACGATCATAAGATATATTAAATTATTAATAGAATAAGACCTTAAAATTATAAGAAGTGAACATGAGAAAAAAAATAAAAAAATAAAACATTTAATAAATAAAATAACTATAAATTATTATTATGAAATCATTACACATACTATGGCATGAGGATATGAAATAAGAATAAAATAATTATGAACCCTGGTAACATGACCTATCTAACTGGGACCCCAATTATATTGATGGTAATTCAAGTGTCCACCCCAATCCCATATTCAATAGGCCAAGGGAAGATGACTATAACTAAGGAGTCAATAACATACATGAGAGGTCTTGGCCCATATCAACAAAAAAAATATACAACAAGGGTATACTGAATATAAATAACAAGCACCATATATATAAATAATTAACTAAACTATATAATAATGGATGAATTAGGAAATAACTATACAAAACAACACCCCATGAGAAAACCATTATGGGTTACTAATTCATATGAAAGAGATACCCTATAAAATTTATATAAGAAGTGGGATATACTATCCTTGATACAGGAATTACTTATAATATTATTTCATCATAAACTTCAACCATATAGGACCACATGTTACACCAATAATAAACTCTATAAAATCTACAACAACTCCTCACCCACCAAGAAAACCACTAAATTGTAAATCATCCACATACACACAACACATGTTATCATGGTGACTGTGTAGCGTTGGGTAAAAACATACCCAGTGGGATTCCTTGAAACCATAAAGGGAATATGAAACATCAAGTCAACTCAACAATTCATAACTTAAAGGGAAAAAATAAGGTATGAAATAAACCTAGATTTTATTTATAGAAATACATAATAGGAATTTAGATAAGTAACCAATAATTATAACACCTTTCCATGAAGAACCATATCTTACAAGTAACTATGGAACTCATGATAGCTTAATACTTGAAGTGCCAAAAGTCAAAATCATATTTGTATGTCACATGTCAAAAGAGATTGTGACACCCTGATTTTTTATGATTTTTTTAAAAATAAATTAAATTCATTTGATGTATTGAATTAATCACAACACCATGTTAATCTTGTGCTATACGCAACATCAGTTTAGCAAGCATTACATGCAACAATGAGTTTTTAATAAAAAACAAGATATATTATTAATTATTTCAATATTACCACAATAACATTGTTGTTAAATCTAGTGATATGAATAGTAATAAAAAACATTAAAATATTTTGTATAATGGTTATATATAAATAAAAATAATTATTATAAAATTCAAAATTTTCAATAAAGCCTTTATATGTTTTGAAAACACTATTTTTCACAAACTCATTTTATGTCTTTTTGTGAATAATGATAAAATTATTTTTTTTGAAACTTTTAGAAAATTGATTTGGTAAAATAAGATTCATTTATGAATTCTGAATGTCAAAATTATCTTAGGGTAAATTTTCTATATTTTTTTAGAAAAGTTTAATTTTTTGATGAATGGTAGAAAATACATAATTTTAGTTGAAAGTGATCTTTTTGCTTAGTTTTTTTTACAAAGTTAAATTATATTTTAAATTTGTTTAAAAGTTTAATTATTTAAATTATATATCTATTAATAATTTTTTTTCATTGGAATTAATTTCATTTTTAAATTTGATATAAAAACTTTGTAAATTTTTGATCATTTTCTCTTTGAAAACCCTCTTTCTCATTGCAATTGTGAGATTAATTTTAAATAAATAATTTTCACTTATGCAAATATAATTTGGAAAAATGAATTCCATATTTGAAATCAAAATAAATTATATTATCTAATAAGGTTAAATCATATTTTGACCATAATGTTTCGTAAAAATAGTCAAAATTAATTAATGTAATTAAGGTTAAAATGAGGATTCTCATATTACATGCATTTGTATTAAAATTAATTTTACACATGTATATGATTTTTAATTAATAAATTAGATTTGATATCTAGAATAAGTAAGTCTAAATTATCTAATAAATCTCTTTTAATCTTATTATTAAAGGATAAATTACCCAGGTAAATAAAAAGATACAAGTTACCTTGGTAAAATCTATAAGGATAAAATTGAATATAATTAGAGACAAAGGAATAAATTGATAAAAAATGTTATAATTTTTTGTGTCGGATGTGTGTATCAACTATAGAAACCCTCCCCTCCATTATTATTCAATATTTGAGGCACATGGTATGTAACATATCGTTACAATTTTATCAAGTTCACCCATAACCTCATCATGTTTCCCCTCTTTTGAGTTTAGAAAGATACCCATAATGGTTAAGTCATATATTTGTTGGAATTTCACTAAGAGCCGATCATTTTTGTAGGTAGTCGAATGATTTCATGCTGTGTAAATGGGGTACACACCATGTAATTATTTATGGTCAAAAGTCATGAAAGGGATCACATTGTGAAAGATTAAACATCATGAATGGTTTTTTCACGTCACAACTTCTTTAAATGATGAATTTTTAATCAATGGTGATAGATTTTTAGTATAATTATCTAATGTGGACTTTATGATGTGAATGAAGGTTTCACACCGTTTAATGTCCCATGTACAATTTTTAAAGATAGTTTTCAGAAGTTTTGTCTCAATTCCTTTACTGGTTCTTCATTGATGTCATCCTCAGGTAGTTCTAGGGATTTTTCAGAGACTCAAACACTTCTAGATCGATCCACTAAGGACTCAATCTTCATTATGGTTACAATGTATCTCTCAGGATAAGTAACCTTCCTATTCCTTCATTTCCTTTGATCATTGTATCACCGTTGGGTGAAATATTTTTTATCATTGGTATGTGGTTGTTGATTATTCTTGGTTTCTTTCAAGATCCATTGTGGGATCTTATTCCGGAGGCCTTTTCATCCATTGTTTATGGTGAAATGGACATTCATCTTTGAGGTACGTGAGTTTCCTCTCTTATGTCGACACCATTTATTCTAAATTGAATCAAAATTAATGTGGACTTGATTCTAGGGCCTTCGTTAATTTTTTTTTGTGTTTCGTTGATTTTTGATTTCATTCCAGGCATGTACGACCCCGGTTTTGAGTTAGGTGGTTCTGTCTCTATCCTATGATAATGGATTTTGTTTCTTTTTTCTTTAAAAACTAATTCATATTGAAATTGGAATGATCGTTTTGTGTGTGTTGAAAAGGGTTTTTAATGAAAAATGGGATTTCCTTGGTTATTGATAAATGGAGAGAAAATGGGTATTTTCAAAGCATTGAAATAGAAAGTGTGAAATGGTTTTGAAATAGTTTTCAAAGCATTGAAATGAATTATGAAATAGATCCCATGGGTTACCTTTAGTAATTTGGTGGAAGGTTTTGCTAGGGTCTATTATCTATTGTTTTTTTATTATTAAGAAGGTTTTCCTTAGAGAATTCCCTCTGTTTCCTAGGATCATTGTTCTAGGAGACCGATATTGACATTTTAGGGGGGGTTTACTCATGGGGTGTTCCTATAATTACTAAGAATTTTGTTCTTGGATTGGATTTAATTCACTTGATTGATTGTGGTACAAGTAGTCTGCAGCCTGGACCTGTAGTACTCCTTGGTGTTGTGACACCTATGCTTCTGTTTAGAACTGTGAAATATCTGGGTGGGATCCTAATGATCCTATTAGCTCACACCCTACACACATATTCATTGGTGGTTAGCCATTTTTTTGTCTTCCAGTGTAGGGAAAGGAAAGGCGCCACAGTGAGGCGGCGAGGTTAATGTCAGCTGGTTGGGTAGCTGGTGGTGAGATGGTGGGAGTCCATCCCTACTATCGTTTGGAGTGTATGTTTGGTTTTTAGTCCACTGTAGTTGGACTTGTATTGTATTTTTAGTGTCTTTTTCTATTGTATGTTTTTGATATTTTCTTATATTTGTGGAATATATTTATTCTTCATATTCAACTATTCCTTTTTTTAGTATATATATGCAATTTTTTATCAGGTTGAGATAAATTTTTCCCTCTATTGTGTTGTTCGATGACCGAGTGCTTGTCTCCATCCCACACAGATCTAGAATTCCCTTCGGGTATGTAAAAAAATGGGTTTGGTGCCGTGTTTGATGAAAACCCGGACCAGTTCATTATAATTTGGTATCAAAGGAGGTATGACCTCATGATTCCATTTCTTGGGATGTCTGTTAGACTGAAGATAAGATTCTATGGACTTGAGAGGTATGTTGCGATAAGTTCCTGGACAACTCTTGTTGTAATGAGACTCAAGTTTCCATGGGATGTTGGGATGTGTGTCTCTAGTATTGTTTTTTCTTTTAAAAATCTCAGTTTTTGATTATGGGTTTTATAGTTTGAGTTGATATTTATTCTATTTTATGATCATTCTTAAGTTTTGGTGTGTAACAATATGCCTCTGAGATGTCTTCCATGAGTTCCTCAGGAAGGTGTAGAACATTCTCCTCAAGAAACCATCCTAAATATAATAATCTCATCAAGACTATTGAACACATAGTTTTTACTATTGATTAATGTATAACATGAGTTCAGAATGAAGTTTTTAAGGTATAACCATCAGTTGGAGGAGAGAGGGATCAATCATGGGAGTTCTTGCACGATAATCCACCATCCTTTAAAGGAACAAAAAAAAATCAAGAGGTGAAGAAATATCTATATAGGATCAATCAAATATTTTATTTTATAGAGACACCTGAGAACATCAGTATAAAATGTGAAATGTTTAGACTCAAGGGTTTCGGAAAGTGATGGTGGGATTATATGGTATAAGTATACAAACATGTGGGCTTGGATTGGAAGGGTTTCAAAACCCTATCATTTATGTAGTTTTTCCTAGAGTCCTTGATTCTAGAAAAGTATCTTGAGTTCATATATTTACAACATAGGGAGATTTTAGTGTCGGCATACACCAATCATTTTGTTGTGGTTGTACGTTTTTTCCCAGGTGTGGTGAAGAATGACCAACTAAAGGCTCATAAGTACCTGTAGGGTTTACGACCAAATATTTGATCGCAAGTGTTCATGTTGAAACTTTATACCTATTTAGAGATAGTATAAATACCTATGATGGTAGAAATGAATATATAAAGAAAGGTTGGATTTTACACCTCTTCATTTCCATTAGGTGGTAGCTTCAATGGCACACTTGGGAAGTAGAGGAAGTAGAAATACCATCACAAGAGTAGTGTATGTGGGTCTCAGTAGTGATCCTCCTATGCACCATCTGTTAGTGTGGGTAATGTGCCTCTTAATTTATATCAGTATTGAAATAGAGGAAACACCAAACATTCTTGTCCTATTCCCATGAAGACATGAAAAAAATATGGATGTGTTGGTCATTTTATGAGCTTCTGTTAGTATATGACTACACCTCGTTATGGTCAAGATTCATTATCTTTAAAGGCTACTATGGTGTAGTCAGAATCTTCAATGAATATAGGGCTCCAACCATAGGCTTCGGGAGAGAATCATTTTCACACAATATATATGTTTCCAGAGGAAGTTAATGTAGGTTTGGAAATAGTGATATGTACTATCATTATATCATCTTTAGTAGAAATTACTTTATTTGATACTGTTACCTCCCACTCATTATTATCTTTACATTTTATTGATGTTCTCAGGATCCCAATGGAACTTATGTCCTTTAAAATGGAGTTAGAAACACCTCTTGTTATGAGGAAAGAGTAGGGGTTCATGTGTCTATCTTTTTCATTAATGACAACTGATACAAATTTGTTCTGGGATTTTCCCATTCTTGATATGGCTTTGTTTAGTGTCATTATTGGTATGGATTGTCTCGTCACTCATCAATATGAGATTGATTATTGTCATTAGTGCGTCCCATTTCTTGCTACTGATCGGAGCTCTCATGTGTTTTAGGGAGAGTGGGACCTAAGGTCAGGTCGTGTAGGGCCTTCCCACCTAGATCTTAGGAGTTTTCTATATTATGTTTTTTTGAGGTCGATGACATATCTACTATCGTTAATTTTCAAATTGTAGGTCGATACATTCCTAACATTTTACCAGATGAATTTTTTGGTCTTTCTCCATAGATATTGAGGTAGAGTTTATGACTGATCTGGTTCTAGGAAAATATCGGATATCAATACCTTCTTATCATATGTCACCAATAGAGCTGAAAGATCTCAACATTTAGTTAGATGACATGTTAGAGAAAGGTTTCATTCTCCCTGGAATTTCACCTTGGGCAGCCCCTATGCTCTTTGCTAAGAAAGCAGATGGTTCACTTCATTTATTTGTGGACTATTGAAAGTTGAATGAGGTGATGGTTAAGAACAAATTTTCTTTGCCTTGTGTGGATGATCTATTTTATTAGTTAAAGGGGTAAAAGTAGTTTTCAAAGATCAATATTCAGTCAGGTAATCATTATCTTAGAGTTTGGGAGTCTGATATAGTGATGATATCCTTTAGGAGTATGTATTTCCATTATGAATATATTGTGATTAATTTTGGTCTAACTAATGATCCAATAGTTTTTATGGCTTTAATGAATTCGATATTCCATCAATATCTTGACACTTTTGTGGTAGTGTTCGTGGATGATATTCTGGTTTATTCAAAATCTTAGAGTTAGCACGAACACCATTTGAGTTTGGTTTTAGATATTTTGATAAGTCACCATTTTTATAGAAATATTTCAAAATATAGTTTCTTAATTCAATATGTGAAGTTCTTTGGGTACAAAATATCTGAGCATGGATTATCAGTTGATCTAGATAAGGTAAAGGATGTTTTTTCATGGAAGGAAACATTGAATTTCTTTGATATGTGAATCTTCCCTGGAATATTTAAATACTATAGATGGTTTGTTATGTACTCCTCTAAGATGGCATCAACATTGGATTCTCTTACTAGGAAAGTGGTGAAATTCACTTGGGATGCAAAGTGTTAGACTTATTTTGATGAACTGAAAAGTAATCTGACATCGTCAGCTATTCTGATATTACTTAAGCCCGGTAAGGGACACATGGTGTTTTTCAATGATTATGGGGATGATTTGGGATGAATTCTTATGAAATATGACCATTTGGTATCTTATGACTATTGTAAGATTTGACCATATGAAAATAATTAACCCAATCATGATTTAGATATTGAAATAGTTATGCATGCGCTTAAGTGTTGGCTACACTATCATTTTGGGGAAAGGTTCAAAGTCTTCTCTGATCATAAGTTTCTAATTTATATATTTTAATAGAATTAATAGAATCTTAGGTAGAGGTTATGGGTAGAATACCATTGAAAATTTTAATTTGATAATGCCTACACCCCAGGAAAGGGGAATGTTGTTGTAGATTCTCTTAGAACAAAAGTACCAGCACATGATGCCCTGGGATCGAAGGAGGACTGGAAACATATGGTGATTTTCACTTAGTTGCACCTAGATTCCAAAAAGGATGTTTCATGTATTATTCTATCTAGTGTTTAGTTATCATCATCTCTCATGGAGTCTATTTTGCAGAGTTAGCAACAGGATGATGAGTTTCAAAAGACTATAGAAATCCTTTATGGTTGGGAGATGATTTCTAGTATGTATCTCTCTTCAAATGATACAATTCACTTTGGGAAACATATTTTTATGCCAACATATGTGAGGATTTTAGTCTTGTACAACTGTCACAAATTTTCATGGGCCATTAATATAAAGACTATAAAGATTTATTATGACATGAGATAATGATTCTGGTGGCCAGTCATGAAGAGTGACATCATAGAGTTTGTGTCTCGCTGTTACACCTTCTAACAGATAAGGGTAGAGAACTTGAAACATTTTGGGTTTCTTCATCCTCTTCTGATGCTGGTTTGAAAATGGGACAAGGTATCCATGGGTTTTATTGTTGGATTACCAAGGACTCCCCAAGGTAATAATTCTATTTTGATGGTTTTGGATCAGTTAACCAAATTTTCTTATTTAATTATGATCAATGATACAATTAAGTTTGAAGACATGGGTGAGCTATATGTGAATGTGATTGCGATGTTACATGGGATTACTTCTTCCATTGTTTCATATAGAGATCTTAGGATTACCTCAAGGTTTTGGAGGAGTCTCTAAGAGGTTATGGGAACTTAGCTTAAGTTGAGCAGAACTTACCATCCATAAACATATGGTGAAACTAAGCGAGTAATTCAGATTCTAGAGGATATGATCTGCACCCATGTCTTGGATTTCATAGGATCATGGGATATCCATATGGTAATTTTTGAGTTTTTTTACAACAATAGTTACCAATTTTCAATCGGAATGGCTCCCTTTGAGGCTTTGTATGGTCACCCATAGATAACCTCTTTGTTGGGTTTAGGTGGGAAAAGTATATTTAGTTGGACCATGTTTGGTTCAATAAACATCTATGAATATTCAGGATGTATATTGATGCATGGTTATAGGCCAAAATCAATAGAAATTGTATGAAGATTAGCGATGTTGACCTTTGGATTTTCTTAGTGGGCTGGGTGTTCTTGAAAGTTTCTCCTCGGTTGGGTCACCATGAAATTGAGAAGTAGGGAAAGTTATCACCAAGATATGTTTGACTATTTGAGGTCACTGAGCTACTAGAATAGATTTCTTATTAGTTAGGATTTCTGGTTTAGTTTATTGGTATTCATGATGTTTTCTATAGATCTTAGCTCTGGAAATATCAACCTGATCCTGCTCATGTTCTGAGTTAGGATGAAATTTAGATAGATCCAAATGCTTTTATTCAGGAGAAAACTGTTGAGACTTTTGACTCTTAAGTGAATGTATTACGTGGGAAGTCGATTCTATTTTTCAAAATTCTATGGAAGGAAGGATCAGATACTCCTGAGACTTTTGAACATGAATTTTTGACGAGGAAGAATTGGTATTATCTCTTTCCAGAGATTGCATCTTCCACATGACTTTACGGGGACATAAAGTCTTTATGGAGGGGAGTTAGTAACATCCTATTTCCATTTTATTAGGTATTTTCTTAACCTCATCATTGTTTTCCCCTCCTTTGAGATTGGAAGGATACCAATAATGGTAATGTTAGATATTTTTTGGACATTCACTAAGAATAAGTCTTTTTTGTAGGTTGTAGAATGATTTCATGTCGTGTAACTGGGTTACACACCGTATAATTATTGTGTGGGCACAAGTTGTGAAAGGGATAACTCTATGAAATATTACAGACCATGAATGGTGGTTTCATGTTTTGAATTCTTTAAATGAATATTTTTTATTCCAATGAGGTAGATTTTTCGGCATACTTATTCAGCATGGACTTCATGACGTGAATGGAGGCTTCAATCCATATAACAACCCACATATAGTTTTAAAAGACAATGTGCGAGTGTTTTGTTTCAATTCCTTTACCATTTCTATGTGGATATTAACCTAAGGCAGTTATAGGGAATTTTTGATAGACTCAAACCCTTCAATATCAATCCATTTGACACTCGATCTTCAATTTAGTGGTGGTGTGTCTCTCTGGGTAAGTAACCTTCCCATTCCTTCATCGCCATTGTTCACAGTATCACTGTTGGGTGATGTGTTTTCTTTCATTATTCTATGGTTGGTGATTCTTCTTGGTTTCTTCCTAGATCCATTGTGTTATCTCATTCTTGAGGCCCTTTCTACTATTGGTCGTGGTGCAGTGGGCATTCTTCTTTGAGGTATGTGAGTTTCCTCTATTACGCTGACCCCTACTCTTCTAAATTGAATAAATCTTGATGTGGATTTGTTTCTAGGGCCATTATTGATTTTTTTGGGTTTCATTGAATTTGGATTCCATTGTGGGTGTGTGCGACCTGAGTTTTGAAGTAGGTGGTTCCGTCTCTATCCTATGATAATGAATCGTATTGTTTTTATTTAAAAACTGGTTCATATTGAAATTGGTATGATTGTTTTTTGTCTTTTGAAAAGGGTTTTTAATGAAAAATTATTTTCCCTAGTTATTGATAAATGGAGAGAAAATGGGTATTTTGAAGCCATTGAAATGGAATGCGTGAAATGGTTTTTAAAGAATTGAAATGAATTGAGGAAAAGAGTACATGGGTTAACTTGGGTACTTAGGTGTAAGGTTTATCTTGGAGCCATCATCCATTATTTTGTGATTATCAAGAAGGGTTGTCCCAGTTCTTTCCTCTATTTCCTAGTCACCATTGTTCTAGGGGAACAAAATTTAAATTGGGGGGGGGGGGTTTAGACATAGGTAATGATTCTAATTCCTAGGACCATGGTTCTAGGATCAAAATTTGTGCACTTGATTTATTGTTTTATAAGTAGTCTACGGTCTGGACCTGCATTATTCCTTGGTGTTGTGATATCTATTCTTCAGTTTCTCATTTCTTGGATTTTTGAGCTATCCTTGATATGCATGTTTATTCTTATGAAAAATGATATGAAAAAATGTGATTTGAAATTTATATACCTTTTTTTCTTTAAACTGTGGAAAAATGGAAATGTTTACCATTTTTTCAATAAAACTTATTTTCTTCTTGTCATGCCATGTTTTATTTAAAATGAGCATACCCAAATTTTTATACAGAGACTAGGTATGGAACACCTCAGTGGGGTCCTACGAATCCTTTTATCTGACACCCTAAGCACCTATTGAGTAGTTTATAGACCTTTGTTTTTCTTCCAGTGCATGGAAATCCAAGGCACCATAGTGAGGTGGAGAGGATCATGTTAGATGGATGGGTAGATGGCGGTGAGACTGTGGGAGTCCGTCCCTACCATCGTTTGGAGTAGTTGTTTTGTTTTAAGTACTTTGTAGTTGTCCTTTTATTAGAGTTTTTAGATAAATTTGCAGTTTTATGTTCTCTATGTTTTCTTACAGTTATGTCATATAAGTCTTCTTTTTATCCCACCATTCCTTTTATAGTAGATATATTCCATGTGTTTGATCATATTGGGTGAAATCATTTCATCTGTTGCGATTTTCGATGCATGGGTGATTGTCACTATCCCGTGGGGATCAGAAATGCATTCTGTGTATATAACCGAATAGGTCGGGTTCCATATTTGAGGGAATCTAGGTTCGGTTCATTACATGATGTATCGTAGACCTCCCAATTGTGAATATTTTAAAGTATTTATAAGAATTACACTCCTCCTCAACTATAAAGGGCGCTCACTCTACCCCCTTATTCACACCTATCAATCCATTTGGCTCAACCAAACCCTGCTAAAATAACATCCCAACATACATCCTCTCATATTAGAAGATTTATTTTGGGCTAAAAGAAATCATAGGAAGAATTTTAGTGAAAACCTATGAAGGATACCCAAAAAGAGGTAATTCTCATCAATGTGCATTTTTTGTTTTATTTATTCCTCCACCTTCTTCAATTATTATTATACCATGATTAAATAATAAAATCACTATATTCTATATACTAGGTTTTTATGTTAATATCATGAAAAAACTATATTCACTTCTATCAAATGGGTTATGAAATCATCATTCATGTGTGCGGCATACTACCATCTCACAAATCGATGTCGTTCGTTTTTACATTACCACATATGAAGGAAGGTCACAATAATGGATTTATTGTTTATATTTGATATATATCATATATATATATATATGATATGTATGATGTTATTATAATTCTGTATTTTTTGTATCACACATACCTTTATGCTTATCATTTTTTGGGAATACAATAACATTATTCGTGGGTACAGTAGAATACTACCTCACAAAGCAATGATATTCATTTACACTATAAATGAAATGTATTAAGAGAGGGTTTAAATAAAATAGGGGATATATTACATATACATTATTATATAATTATAATTTATATGTCATTTTTTTATTATTTTTATTTCAATTCGATTTGAAAATGGAACCAATGTTCACGCATACGTATAACTTACCATCTCCATGAACGGTGTATTTTATTTCCGATCAATCAATTTTATAGATAAATATAAATAAGTAAATATATATAATATATATGATATTTACATCAGTTTTATCATTATGGAGATTATGGAACCTTGAGCAACATAATAGGACCACAAATAATAACAAATCATAACTTATACAAAAAATAAAGCGGTTATACCCAAAAAGAAACATTAACATAGTATTGTTAATAAAATGGTAATAAAAGTTCATGATAAGATAATATAAGGTATGATATAAATGAATATGTTTCTATAATATATGTATAATAATATTATATTTATGATATAAGAGGTTTGAATGAGTACGACAGAAGTCACCACTTAAGGTAGGATATTTCTGTCTCACTTTTACTTTCAGTAAAACAAATTCCATATTCCCCACATGTTACTTTTATTTGATGTATCTAATTATCATGAATTTATTTTATGATTAATATGTATAAAATTATTTTTATTTACATATCTATTTTTGGATCTCTCTTTCATGGGGTTTATGGTTAAAAAGTTACCAAATCGGTAAGGGATTTTTTGTCTCAATTTGCATTATTTGAGACATATGTTATATTGTTCACCTATACTCTTTCAAAATGTGTTTAAAAAACCCCTTTTACATGAAATATAATGAATTTATTCATCACTAGGATATTTTAAGTTTCATTTTACGTTACTTTTTCTTGGGGCTTATGATTTAATGTTACCAAAGTGGTAAAGATTTTATATCCAATGTCATCGCTTATCAAGATTGTTTATGACTAAGTCTAAAATATTAATATATCATGATATAATTATCAATAATTCTCATGAATTATTTTATCCTATAGTTATTCATAATATATTAATGTAATGGTACCATTTTTACAATCATTGATATTTAAAATTTTTAGGAAAGTGTTTTAAAAAAAATCCAATTTATTTCTCTCTTCAGTCAGAAATCTATTTTCTTTCAATACAATGTTTTCTAAAAACGTTTTCAAAAATATCGTTTTAATTTTAAAAAAAAGTTTTTAAAGTAATATTCATGTCATTTTCTAAACAATTCCTATTTGGATTTTATATATATAGTGATAGGAATCCTCATTTGACCTTGCATGACATGAATAGATATTTTCTAATATCATGAAAAATCCTTTTTTTGAAGCTTAATTTATAATTTATTTTAAAATAAAAATGTTGTAAATTTTTTTTATGCTATAAAAATCATTTTTCAAAATATA
Organism: Viscum album; assembly: GCA_963277665.1. NCBI lineage: Eukaryota > Viridiplantae > Streptophyta > Magnoliopsida > Santalales > Viscaceae > Viscum > Viscum album. The sequence goes on along the minus strand of CAUJRU010000260.1, from coordinate 791,279 downwards.
AATGGATATTTTTCAAGAAATTTTTTAAATGATCTTTCAAAATTATTTTCCATATGTGATGATATCCATTGGTTCTACCTTTGACTTATTGGGGGTACGATCTAAGGATAACATTCTTATTATTTCACTGGATGGTTTATGTTTGTGATGAAAAGTTGTCTATGAAACCCGTTTCTCTTCTACATGTTATACCATGAGAAAATGATTATGAAAACCACTTAATTTAATGGATTATTATATGATGAAATGACTATGAAACCTATCACTTTTTCATATGTTATTATATGATTATATGTTTTGATACAAATTTCATTTCATGGGTTATGATATTACTATAGTTTATTATCTTGTGGCACACATAAATATGGTTTTCATTATGATACAGGTGAGTCCTATATATCCCTACAATGAATTGGGTAAATATTTCTATATATCATTAGATAGACATGGACATATTGGGGATTGCATCCGATATAGTAATCCATGGATGGAATGTGGAGTGAAATCAGTTGAGTAAGACTTGGATGGAATGAGGAGTGAACTTAGTTCAGTAAAGGATTGTATCCTCTATGATGGCCTTGGCAGTGGACCTTGACTAATATGGAAATAATTTTCCATGCTTATGTGTATGGACGGATTCCAAGTATTATTCCAATGTTATGATCTCATAGATCATGCTCTTTGATTTCCTTATGTTATTCTTACATATCCACCTTGTTTACCCATACTGAGAATCCAAGATCACTGTTTCCTATATTTCCTTTACCCAGGTTTTGAAGAAATGTATTATTTATGATATGTCTATGAAGGGTGCTAATCATGAAGAATGAATTGGGAGATGATGTAGCTCACTAATAGACCAGTTTTATGATTCCATGTTTCCAAAAGCACTAAAATATTATGGTCCTCAGACATGTGTTTATGTAATGTAACTAATATTCATAAAAATGACGTGATATCCTTGTGTGTTAATCCAAGGTTTCTATAGTTTGTATCAGATGCTAGGTTTAGTTAACATTTGAAAACTAGGATGAGAAAACCTTTGTGAGATTTATAAGGTAATGTTTAAGGATAAGTATAGGGATGAGTCCAAGTATAAAAAAATGTCCTAAAATTTTGGTAAAGGATAGAGAGATTTGTTTCCTATCAATACATACCTATCTATATATTATAAGTATATGTGGCTCTAACATAGATATACTTAGGGATAATAGACCCAAAACACTATATTGATCTAGAATCGTTTAGTAAGTACTGAAGAACAATGGGCCTTACTACACACCTAGTTCGACAGTCATGGGGGATATTTCTTAGGAATTCAAAAACTATTTATGAACCATCACAAAGGATTCAAATAGAATATGAATATGAATGACCTAGGAAAAACATAAGGTGTCATGATTTATAAATCCTATAGGTTATTTTTCATGATTATGTGGTTCCCCGCAATGATTATTGTTTTATACACTATTTCTTTCAGTTTTTGTGAATGGATAGAACTTAAAGGAACTTCGTTAATGATAAGTGTGATGGGAAATGAAATGATTTTCCTCATGAGAATCCAAATGCTATTGGAGATGGAATGAAAAATCTCATTTCTATACTCATAAAACTTTCTAAATATATATATCATGTTGGAATTCCAAATAAACAAAGTATGGAATACTATTCTATTGATTCCATTATGACCAAACTTCCACCTTCTTTCAGTGGGTATTCTAATCCACTAGTTTTTGAGAAATGGGTATGTACCACCAAAAAGATATTTTCCATTATCCAGTGTTTAGAACATGAAAAAGTCATATTTTTGTCTACCATTTGGAAGGTTAAGTAGATCAATGATGTACTATTATCAGTAATATGAGGTAACTGGGTGAAATTGACTCCATGGGTTGGGATTAAACTAAGAACATTCTTTTCAATAAGTAATTTCCTCATATTATTCGTATGAATATGAAGAAGGAATTACTTGATACAAAAAAGGATGATGAATTCATTTATACCTATGAGGAAACTTTTACAAGTCTTTTGAGGTACTCTTCTGGTATTATCATCCATCCTGAAAGTAAGGTTAATCAACTCATTAGTGGATTAAAACCAAGTCTCCAAAATGTGTTATCCATAAGAGCCTTTAGTATCTATGAAGATATTGTTCAATGTTCTATCAAGGTAGAAATGGAGGTTGGAGTTATGTATTGATCTCATGGTTTCTATAAGAAAAGGAAGACAAATTTTAAAGGGAAATCTAAAAACCATGGAGAAAAGAATATGATCTTTACTTTATGAAAAAATTGTGTGAATAAGTATGGAGGAAATTTTCTTAAGGGGAATACTAAATGTTTTAAGTATGGGAGGGTGCGTAATTAGAAAATGTATTTCCAAAGTAATGGGAATAAGTTATATAATAATGAGAATAGAGATAAAGATACATAGAATGAACCTACATTTTTTCAATAATTCAAGTGTAAGGAGAATGACCATTATGCGAACTAGTTTATAAACCCAAGGGTTAATGACTATGATCGATTTTAGAAACCTCTTAAGCTATTGGACATGGGGAAATCTCATGTGATAACTATTTATTAAGAGGGGTGTGATAACAATATGGTGAAATGTACCATCCACCCATGAGCTGATAATATCTTATTTGACTCTAAATATACCCCTTCAATCATATTTAAATAAGTTTATAAGGGTATCAGGATTCCACCCAAATGATTAGATATATAGTTAGTCGTGAAAACCCCTAAAGGTATAATGATCATATGTTAGGCCTACGATTTATCTATAGTTGACATTGGTGGGAATGTGCTTCCTAAAAATCTTATCATTATTCATCTTGTTGAATTTTTTACATCCTATCCATGGATTGACTTTCTATACATAAATACCAAATCAAGTTTCAAGGATGGGAAGTCACATTTGATATTCCAAACCAACCAAATATTATCTATCAATGTGATGATAAGTATGAAATTTCAATTGTAACACCCCCAAAATGTAGAAACCTGGAATCAGTGACTATTTTACTACAATGGTACATAGATAAAAATATAGAGGATCCAATAGTTTAATAGCCTAAATAAACCATATACACAAAAAAATTTATATTACATTGAAACTAAAAAAATACATCATCTGAAACCATTAAAATACTATTATTCTGCTTTCAATCCATTTTTAATACATAGTACTCTACTTGGTTCCCTAGAAAAATAGGAAACAATATAAAGTGTGAGCACATATTCTTATTAAGGGGGTTGTGTACATTAGAAGAAAAAAAGGTAGCATGGCACTAATAAATAAGCTGATTTATTCCATATCAAATGAAACTGAGGGAATAAATACATCCATAGCAAACATAACAATAAATAAATAATGATTAAAAATATGTGAGATAATAATGAATAGTTATGTATAGTGTAACCATACAATAAAGGACTTGTTCCTAGAAATATTAAAAGTTAATGATTCCCCCATTATCCTATCCTAGTTGTCTCATGAGACCTACATGTGCACTGAGGGGAAATATAATTATGGGCTCCACCTGTCACATAAAATTCCATAGAATCCCATCATATATCAAATATTACATGAAATAATGTTAATTTACATGAGCAGTATAAATACCTAGAATAATTTCTCAATGGAATGTATCTTATAGTATTTTACGACATAGAATAAAAAATTATGTGGTATGAATTTATTTTCCCCAATCCAAGAATTAAATAGTGATGTATGGTTTTAAAAATTCTGGAGACCAATGTAATTAAAGATAAATCCTTTAAAATTATTTTTATGTTTTATGTATAGTAACCAAGCATATCCCATTGGAGTTCCAAACTAGGAGTGCAACAAGGCACATTTTCATGCACCAATTCTCAATCGAGTCTGGAAAAATGTGGTGTTTTTAGGTGTTATAACTAAGTTCATATGTTCCAGAGCCACATACTCTTTTTGGTATATATGTTTATATTTATTTTCTTGAAAAACCACACACACATCACTTCACCAAAATTTAAGATTATTTTTTTAAAGTATAGGATAGTTTGAGCATTATAACAACTTAATAAAGGATATTTATAGAGGGAGAAAGTGTTTCTCATTAATTATAATAGAAATTGATGGAAATAATATGGAATTAAAATATTTGTTTTCATATTAAAGTAACCCTTAAATACAATATAACATATGAATTTAAAATGAAACTTAATGAGAAGGGCAGGGGACCCTTACTTCGGCATAGTAACAATTGTATTTAAAGATTCATAAAATGGTTTAATTAGTTAGACTGGGTTTCTAATAAATTGAAAGTAAAAAAAGGAAAGTGTGAGGGATATGTAAGAACATAATCCAACATTAATATTTGGGAATTAATAGGCATAATACATGGAAGTTTTCTGAATAATATCTTGGCTAAAAAAAGCCGCAGGATAATTTCGGTAGTATAAAATGGGTACATAATTAATCATTTGAGGGATTAATTAGAGTGAAATGAGTCACTCATCACACTGAAATAAAAAGTGTATTAATAGGGATTTGTAAAATCATATTCCATCAATAGGAATTTTATATCAAGTTCCTAAAATAAAGAATGTTCTTTAAAGGAAAAGAAGAGAGATAAATCCCTTACCTAGGAAGAGTGGCTTCCAAAAATGTGAGAGTGGCACATTAAGGACTTGAAAAAACTTTAGTGGAACTATTAGAAATGTAAAGTGGATAAAACTGTGGATTATGTATTTTTAGAGGAGATTAGTATATATTGGGATGTATTTATACTTGAGGAGGGCTGGGTTTAAATGAATTAAATATTGGGTATTTTAGTATAAATCTAACCACTTGTGATATCAATCAATTCCCACTATTTTTATGGATTATTAATATTTTTAGGTAGTTTATGGATGTTAAATGGATTTAAAAAACTAACTATACTTACCACACTACCCAATTAATGCACAGAAGTTGAAAATATTTTTTATCTTTAAAATTATAAGTTCTGTATCCAAAATAAAATGCATAAATTTCTAACTTAAAATTAATGTTTCTAAAATAATTTTTATACTTATTAAATGATATTTTTATTAATTAAAACGTTTCATAACATTTTAAATCAGGATTACATAATAATGATGTCATAAATTGATAGTGATGTTTAAAGAGACAACTGTCACCTTTTCACTAAAAATTAAACTTTTTTTGGATAATTCCCTAAAATATACCTAAGATAAATTTGATATGATGAGTCCAAAAATCAAGTTTATTTATTTAAAAATACACAATGGGAATGAATATTTTTTATTTTAAATAAAATATTATTTTAATGAAAATTAAATATTTAATAGAAAAATTAATATTCATACCATTATAAAAATTACATTGGGATTCATTAAAATATATTAATATTTAGAAATAATTTTATATGATTATTAGATGATATAAAATTTGGTTTAATACTTACACATAAAACCATTTTTCATAGAATGTATTTTATAATCTTCAAAAATGATATAGTTTTGATTATATTACTAAATAATCTTGATGATCATTTAAATGTATCTACATAACCAACAATAATAACTACCAACTATTTTATTGACCAAGGGTAATAATTATGATCAACTCTATTAACTGATACACATAAATTTGTTTGATCATACTTCACTATAAACACTCCACCATTCTTAATCTTCATAATTCACTTTTATTCGAAACAAGGTTCAATATTATTTTGAAGAAGAATATTGTATTACTAACTCTCTATTTATTTGCTATAACACAATTCATGGGTGGGATAATTCTAGGGGATAACAGTGAACAAAACATTTATATTTTACTTTATTTATTCTTTATTAGTATTTTTATTATAATATTTGGAATAATAATTGGATTTTTTTATATATTGAATGTAACGTTCTTAAATAAATGAATAAATTTTTGTTAGTTTCCTAGTAAAGGTTATCAATCCTTTTATTAATTTTGGTTATTCTAGTTCATATTTATGCATAATGGGTAATGTTGTTATGAAATTATAATTCCTTTCTATGTTTCTACTTATAATAATAGTGGGTGTTTTACTGGATATGATTGTACAATAAATGTATTCTTTTCAATGAATGAAACAAATATTAATTGATTTTTTATTATGAATCATGTTACCTAACATTTTAAAATGAATATTTTAATATAATAAAACATATACATAGATTAAGGTAAAATAAAAACATTTAAATGAAAAATAATTAAAATTGAAAATGGATCATAATTTATTATTTATATTTAATAATATATAAAATATTAAATGGCCATACATCGAATTGTATAATAATGAATGCATGAATCATGTTTTTTAACCACTAAATAACAATGACATAATTTCTAAGATTATTTGAAAATAAAACTATTAGTAAATAGTATCTCGTTATCAAATAAAATTATATATTTAAAATGAATCATCTTTACAATTAAAGAGATATAAAATGATGGAAGACAAGAGTAAGGAACCACGAAGGCTAACAGAAGGTGTTGTGTCCTTGTCACCTTTCAGTCATGGTTTTAAACTTTGTGGAAATTCTAGACATGATATGATGTTGATCATCCAATGAGATTATCTTTTTTAATAACCATTTAAATAAATAAATTTCTGTTTTCCACGAAAAATACATAAATGAAAAACATATGTGATAAATATTTGTAAAAATAATTTGTTTTTTTGAAAGAATAAAATTTATTTAGTAGTTATATTTATATATATAAATGAAAATTCATAAAAACACATTTTAAATTTAGGGACGTTACATTTTATCTCCCTTAAAAAATTTTCATCCATACAATTTCTGTCATTGATAAACACTTACTAAATAGAAGTGTTTTCTTAATTTTTATCTATATAAGGGACACATTATTAATACATTAGAAATGAAAATAATAGGATGACATACATTTTATAAAGGACACAATTCTCTTAAGATATCTACCTTAGTCTCTTTACCAAAATATTATGAAAACTAATTCCCCAAAATAACCAAACTTAGCTTTAATACTAACTTCAGTCTCATCATCCTACTCAATAGTTAAATAACTTCATTTATATTTTAGTTTTGACAGGGTTGTTCCTTATATCTTTATAAAATACATTTAATATGTAAAAAACATGATTAATATATGAAGCGAACTACCAACCCCTAATTATAATGTAATTAACTACCTTTTATTCCCAATGTTAAAATAAAAATAAAAAGTTTTACCATTCCTCCTAAAAAATATCCAAACATTTTATTAACTTGCAATGAACATCCTATGAATGTATTAAGTACCATCATTTTAGACTAGTATACTATCATTTCAACCTAGTAATATTTACCCAATTCCTTAAATGACTCTCCCAAAGTTAATATGAACTCTCCCAAAAATCATTAAAATAAATGCTATTATATTTTTAACACATACTTTATCCATAAAAGTACATATCATTTAATATATTACGAATATTTATGTTTTAAACTAAGTTATCCATGATCATTTTCCTATTAGGTTATAATTATGTTATTCCAAATCTAGTTACTAAGGATTGTATTCAACTTTACCTTGATACCAACTATAACACCATCAAAATATGGAACCCTATATCAGGTGGAAATTTTATTAAAATGGTACATAAATCATAAATATAGAGGATCTTATAGTTTAATAGCCTCAGGAAATGAGATACATAAAAAATTTTATATTACATTGAAACTAAAAAAAATACATCATCTGAAACCATGAAAAAAATATTATTCTCCTTTCAATCAATTTTTAATACATAGTACTCATCTTGGTTATTTGGAAATAATGGTAAAAAAATATACAGTGTGAGATCAAATTATTAGTAAGGGGGTTGTGTACAATGAAAGTTAAAATAGGTAGTGTGGAATAAATAAATAAGTTGAGTCATGCCATATCAATTGAAAATGAGAGTGTAAATACATACACGGATAAAATAACAATAAATAAATCATGGATAATAATATGTGATCATATAGAGATAAGAATTCGTAATTCTAGATATCATAACTATACCATCATGGCCTTGTTCCAAGACATACAAAAAGGTAAGGATGCTCCCGTTACCCTATCTTAGTTTCTTCACAAAACCTACCAGTTCACTAAGGGGTTTTATAATTATGGGATGCACCCTTAACATACAATTAGAATTCATTACATCATATTTTAAAGATTACATGGCATAATTTTCTTGTACAAGAATAATATAAATACATTGAACAATTTCTTGATGGAACATATATTATAACATTTTACCATGTTAAAGAAAAAAAATATGGTATGAAATTATTTTCACAAATATAAGAATAAAATAGCGACATATGATTTTAGAAAGGACGAAGACCAATTACATGAAATATTAATCCTCGAAAAGGGTTTGTATATATCATGTATATTAACCAAGAATATCTATAGGGAGTGTCAAACCATGAGTGTAGTAAGTCCTGTTGTTGGAAACCTGTTCCTGATTGAGTCTAGTTAAATGCATCATTTTTAGGTATTACCCCTAGGTACATCAATTACAAATCCAAATAAATTTTTTTTATCAAAAAAAGGAATTATTTATCTAAAACCATAGGCACATTACTTTACTAAAATTTTAGGCAGTGGTTTTTAAAGTACTGGATAATTCAAGCATTATAATGACTTGACAAAGGCTATATTCAGAGGGAGTAAGTATTATATCATTAATAATACCTTAAATGAACAAAAATAATATGAATTTAAAATATTTTCTGTACATAAAAAGTAATATTAAAATAAAATATAACATAGAAATTTAAAATGAAACATAACTAGAAGGGTTGGGGACCCTTACTTCGACATAGTAATGACCATGCATAAAGATTCATAAAATGGTTTATGGAGAGAGAATTGGTCTCTCATAAATTGGATGTAAAAAAAGAAAATTATGAGAAATATTTGAACACATAATCCAAAATTAATATTTGGGAATTAATAGTAATAATACAAGGAGTGTTCTTGAATAAGAACTTCGTAGGAAAAAATCACAGGATAATTTCGGCAGCATAAGAGGGGTACATAATGAATCACTAGAGGGATTAATGAGAGTTAAATGAGTCAACAGTCACATGGAAATACTAAGGTATGTAATAGGTATTTGAAAAATCACATACCATCCATAAGAATTAGATTTCAATGGCTTAAAATAAAGTATGTTCTTGAAAGAAAAAGAACAGAGAGAGGTCTCTTACCTTGGAAGAGTTGCTTCCTAAAACGTGAGTGGAACCTTGAAGACTTAAGAAAACATTGTGGAGACTATTTGGAAGGTAAATTTTTTATAACATCTTGTATTATAGTTTTTAGTTGATATTAGTGGTAAATGGGTGGTATTTATACATTATGAGGGGTGGGTTTTAATGAATTAAATATTGGTTATTTTATTATTAAGCCAAACACTTGTGAGATCAATCAATTCCAACCATTTTTATGGATTATTAATTAGTGGTAGGTAGTGTTCAGATATTGAAGGGTTTTATAAATAATCTATACCTACCAAACCACCCAATTAATGTACACACAAAAAATAAATTTATCTTTAAAATTATTATTTTTGGATCCAAAATGAACTGTATAAATTTATAAATTAAAATTAATATTTTTAAAATTATTTATATAATTTTTAAATTTTATTTTTAATAAATAAAATGTTTCCTAAATTATTAAATAAGGAGGACATAATAATTATGTCATAAAGTCACAATTATTTTTGAAGCAAAAGTTTCAATTTTTCACAAAAAAACCAGCTTTTTTAAAACAATTCACAAAATATCATCCTAATATAATTTTGACGCATTGCATACAAAAATTATGTTTATTTATTAAAAACATTTTTTTTGGATAGAAAACTATAAATATTAAATAAATAATTATTTTAATGAAAATTAATTATTTAATAGAAAAATCAACATTGAGACCTTTATAAAAATTACATTGTGATTTAATAAAATATATTATCACTTAGAAATAAGTTTATATAATTATTAGATGATATAAATTTTTATTTAATAATTATAAATAAAACATATTTTAATAGAATCTATTTTATAGTCTTCAAAAATGATACAGTTTTGATTATATCACTTAATAATCTTGATGATCATTTAAATGTATCTATGCAACCAAAAATAAAAATGACCAACTATTTTATTGAATAATGGTAAAAATGAAGATCAAATATATTAGATGAAAAACATAAATGTTGATGATCATACTTCCCTATAAATACTCCATCATTCACTTCTATTCAAAACATGGTTCAATATCAGTTCCAAAATGAATATAATATTATTAACTCTCTATGGGATGTTTCTAGGGGATTAAGGGAATCCAAAAAATTATATTTTAATTTAATTATTCTCTATTAGTCTTCTCATTTTAATATTTGGATTAATAATGTGAATTGTTATAGATTTAATGTAAAATTCTTAAATAAAGGAATAAAGTGTTGTTTGTTTCATTGTTGGTGTTTTCTATCTTTTTAATAATCCTGGTTACTCTAGTTTATATTTATGCATAAAGGGTAATTTTATTATAAAATTATCATTCCTTTATATGTGAATACTTATTTTCATAGTGGGTATTTTAATAGATATGATCATACAATAAATGTATTCTCCTCAATGAATGAAATAAATATTTATTGAATTTTTATTATCAAATGTTCTACTTAGCCTTTTAAAAGGAATATTTTAATGTAATAAAATTCATACACAGATTAAGGTAATATAAACAAAAATTAGATGAACAACAATGAAAATTGAAAATTCATCATATTTTATTATTATTTTTAACAGTACATAAAATGTTATATTTCTGTACATCCAATTATATAATAATGAATATAAGAGTCATGATTTTTAACCATTAAATTACAATAACATAATTTCCAAGATGATTTGGAAATAATTCTATTTTTAAATGGGATATTGTAATCAAATAAAACTATATATTTAAAAGGAATCATGTTTATAATTAAATAGATATTAAAATGATGGATGATGGAAGTAAGTCATCATAAAGGATAATAGAAGGAGTTGCGTCCATGTCACCCTTAGGTCATGGGTTTGGGCCTTTTGGCCATGCTAGAAATGACATAATGATGATTGGAAAATGAGAATCACTTTTTATAAAACCATTTCAATAAATAAATTTCTATTTTCCATGAAAAATATGTAAATGAAAAATATACATGATAAATATTTTTAAAAATAATTGGTTTTTTAAAAAAAAGATATTTATTTAGATATTTTATTTTTATTTATAAATAAAACTTCATAAAAATATTCATTGTAAATTTCATGATGTTACACCAATGGAGATCACATCCATTTTTTGAGTCTTAATTCTCATTCCTAAGTGTTGTTTATCTTATATGGTTGGGGAGAAACTTTACATTGATGATATGTGTTTTTTTGGAATTTGTTGATGTATTTACTGAAGAATTTCCTCATCTTCCCCCAAAATGTGAAGTTGAATTTTCAATATAAGTCATACCTAGTTCCGTACTAATTTCAAGACTACCTATAGAATGTTATTGATTGAGTTGAAAAATTTAATGAAGCAACTCCCTGAAATCCTTCATAAGGGATCCATTCAGCTAAGTGTGTCACTTTAGTGTGAACCTGTTATTTTGGATAAAATTAAAGAGAGATCAATGTGACTCTACATTGATTATCCAGAGATGAAAAAAAATCACAATTAAGAACAAGTGTCATATTCCTCATATTGATAAATTTTTTGATCAACTACATAGATCTCAATAATTTTCCAAGATTTACCTTCATTCTGGATATCATCAATTGACGGTAAAAAGGAGGATATATGCAAGACAACCTTCTATAAAAGGTATAGATACTATAAATATATAGTCATTACTTTCAGTCTTACTAATGTACCTTCTATATTCTTAGATATAATTAATAGAGTATTTAGTGATTACCTTTATTAGTTTGTGGTAGTCTTTATATATTATATTATTATATATTTATATAGAAATGAAGAGCATGAAGATCACTTGAGAATTGTTATAAAGAACCTAGGAGAGGAGAAACTATATGAAAAAATTTTACTATGAATTTTGGATACAAAAGGTTTCATTTTTGGGTTATATAATCTCAATAGAGGGTATATTAGTAGATCCCTTAAAGATGAAGGCTATTGAATGTTGGCCCAGACTAACCACAATGACTAAGTTTCATAGTTTTCTTGGTTTAGCTGAATATTATTGACAGTTTGTGAATAATTTCATGTGACTATATAATCCTATGACTAAGTTAACTTGTAAGGAAGAGAAGTTCAACTGGAAAGATGAATGTGAGAAACATTTCAAGCAATTAAAGAGAAGATCAGTCAATGCACCTGTTCTTATTTTACCATATAGTAGAGAATGGTTTTTAATCTATAGTGATGCTTCAAATAAAATATTTTTATGTTTTATTATGAAGAATGACATGGTTATAGCTTATTCCTCATGAAAATTGAATATTGATGAGAAACGTTACCTAAATCATGATTTGGATTTATCTATGATAATTTTTTCATCAAAGATAAGGAAGCATTATATTTATAGGGAAAAGTGGAATATTTATACCAATTATAAAAGTTTTAAGCATATATTCCCATTTAAGGAGTTGAATGTCCTCAAGAGAAGATGGTTAGAGATGATTAAATATTATGACTACTCAATAAATCACCACTATGGGAAATAAAACAAGGTGTCTAATGATTTGAGTCGAAAGGATCATAATAGATTATTCTTGATGAGTATAAAAAAAGATCCAATATTTCTATATTTTCAATGATGTATTTGGAGATAATGAATGAAGGGGAAAAATATTATCTTTATTAATTTAATTTTCAACCATCTATCCAAGTAAAGATTAAAGAGGCACAAATGGAAGATTTAGAGTTACAAAAGAAGGTTATAAATGTTCTTGAGATAAACCTTGATCATTATGGGATGATAAAGTTAATGAATTTTATGCTTGTTATTCACACCATATTAGATAAAGGATTTATAAGAGGAATCTCATATGTCATCGTTATCTATTCACCCTATAAGTATGAAGATATATATATATATATATATATATATTTGAAAGAATACTTCTGGTGGGATGACATGAAGAGAGATATTAAAGAATTTGTATCTTGGGGCTTGGTATGTCAATAGGTTGAGGATAAAAGGAAAATGCATAAGGGGATGTTGCATACATTAACCATACCATAATGTAAATTGGAAAACATCACCATGAATTTTTTCATTGGACTCCCCAAATACTCTAAATGGAATAATGCTATATGGGTTGTAGTCGATCACCTTACTAGGTTAGGACAATTAATCTCTATAAGATAATACTTCTATCAAGATCATCTTTCCATGATATACATTAAGTAAGTGGTAATGTTGAATGGAGAGCCATATACCATTTTGTTTGATATAGTACTGATGTTGACCTCAAATTATTGGAAAAGCCTTTAGAAATATCTTTATACAGAGTTGAGTTTCTTCACTACATATCTTCCCCAAATAGATGGTCAGTATAAAAGAATAATTCAAACCCTTTAGGACAGGTTGAGATATTGTTCATTGGATTTCAAAGGTGGCTAGGATCAAAATATTTCTCTAATTGAGTTCTAATACAACAATATATTTCACTCAAGAATTCAAATGGCTCGTTATGAATCTATCCATGGAAATAAATGTTGAGATCCAACATGCTGGAATGAAGTTTGTTAAAGTAATCTATTGGGACATGAGATAGCTAAAGAAATTATTAATATGGTCAGATCTATTCAGAATCATACCAAGGTAGCTCAGAGTCGGAAGAAATGTTATACTGATAATTTTTGACATGATATAGAATTAGATGCTATTGATAAGGTGCTTCTAAGAATTTCACAATGGAATAAGGTTATGAGATTAAGGACAAAAGGGAAACTAAGCTCTAGGTATATTGGTCCCTTTGAAACTATTTATCATATCAGGATGATAACCTATCAGTTGTATATTCTACCAAACCTCCCTCAAGTCCATAATGTGTTCCATATATCTCTATTAAGTAAGTACATAACCTACCCTTCACATGTACTAGACTTAGACGTCATACCACTGGAGCACGATATTTTTAATAAAGAACAACTAGTGGTGATTCTGGACCATACAATTTTTTTTTACAAAAAATACCACTCACCTAGTAATATTTTTTTTTGAAAAAACCACTAGTTTAAGGAATCTATGTGAGAACTTGATGATTTTATGAGGTTTAATTATCCTCATTTTTATATCATTATAGCAGATTTTGGGGGATAAATTCATTTTAAGTGTGGTAGAACATAACAACACAAGTTTTTATGGATTTTTTTGAATAAATAAAATTTATTTGATGGATTTAATTACATGAATCACCATGTTAAGCTCGCATTACATGCAACACTGTATTACCTAGCATTATAAAAAACATCGAGTTTTAACAAGACAATGATATATTATTAATTATTTTAATGTGACCGTTATAAACTAGTCATTAAACATAGACATATGAATAGTAATATCAAATATTTAAATACTAAGTATAATGGTTTTATATAAAAAATATTGATATCAAAAGAAATAATTTTTTGTAAAGGATTTATATGTTTTGAAAATATTATTTTCTCAAAAAACCCGCTTTTTATGTCTTTTTGTAAACAATGATAAAATTAATTTTATAAAACATTTAGAAAATTAATTTGGTAAAATGAAATTCATTTTTTAATTAACAATTTAAAAATTATCTTAGGGTAAATGTATGGTATTTTTTGAATATTTTATGTTTTTGAATTATTGTGAAAAATATTGAATTTTAATTTAGAATGGTTTTTTCGCCTAAATTACATATAAAGTTAAATTATTTTAAAATTGTTTTCAAAGTATAATTAGTTGAATTATACATATATTAATCCAATTTTTGTTTTATAATAAATTTTATATTGAAATTTTATATAAAAACTTTATAATCTTTTGATAATTTTCTCTTTAAAAACTTTCTTTATAGTGGTGTCTTTGAGATTAATTTTAAAATGGGGTTTTATGAATTCCTTGCATTTGTATTAAAATTACTTTTACACAACCATATGATTTTTAGTTAATGAATTGGATTTCCTGTGTAGAATAATTTTGTCTAAATTATATTATATATATATATTTAATATTATTCTTAAAGTATAATTTACCTTGGAAAATAAAAAGATACAATTTACCATGGTAAAGACTATAAGGATAAAAATGAGTATACTTAAAGAATAAGGAATAAATTGATAAAAAATGTGATTATTTTCTATATTGGAGGTATGTATTAACCATATCAACTCTCACATCCATTATTATTCAATTTTTGATTCACATGAGATAAGGGAGACCTCCAAATAGTAAATATTTTTTAGTATTTACATGAATTCCAATCCTCCTCATCTATAAAAGGAAACTCACTCTCCCCCTTCTTCACACCTCTAAATACATTTAGATCGACCAAAACCTACCAAAATCACTTCAAAAATTCCATAAAAACATCCTATAATCCTTTTTAGTGGTATAAATCCTTCTTATTAAGGATTTTATTTCAAACCTAAAGAGGATACCTAAAGAAGAGGTAACATTCATCAAAAAGAGTTTTTATTTTATTTATTTCTCCACCTTCTTAAAATATTATAATATCATGATTATAAAATAAACTCAGTGTATTACATACTATGATATGTTTTTATGTTAATATAATTATCTAAAAATATATCCACTTTGATCAAATGGGTTATGAAATCATTATTCATGTGTACGGTAGACTAGAACCTCATGAACTGATGTCATTCATTTTCCTATTAACACCTCTCAAGGATGGTCATAATGATGGATTTGTTATATATATATATATGATATATGTGAAATTTTTATTATTATTTAATTTTTATATCACACATAAATTTATTCTTTCTATTTTGTGAGAATATGATACCTTCGTTCCTACGTACGACATACTACCACCTCATGAAGCGATGTGGTTCGTTCATGCTATAAATAGAATGTATTAAGGTCAAGATTAATAATCATATGTGATATATATTACATAAACATGATTATATAATGATAATATATATATATATATATCATTTATTTTTCTTTATTTCTTCTTATAGAAAATGGAAATAATGTTCACGCATATGTATGACCTACCGTCTCTAAGAACAATGTATTTCATTTCCTATCATTAAGTTTTATTGATTAGTATAAATAAATATATACTGAATATATATTATATTTAAATCAAGGCTATCATTTAGGATATTATGAAACCATGATCAATATAAGAGGACCAAAATTATAACAAATCAAAACTTATATGAAAAACAAATCCGTTATTACCCGAAAATCAACTTTTACAAGGAATTGTTAATAAAAAGATAATAAAGAGTCATAAGAAAATAATATATAGTATTATATATATGAAAATTATTTTTTAATATATTTATAATAAAATTATATTTATTATAAAGGAGGTTTTAAAGAGTATTGTAGAGACCCAAATCTTGACGTACATGGACATTACATTACTTTTGCGGAATACTTAATACTTAACAAAAACAGACACACAAAGACGGTAATAGTTTAGTGTCTTTGGAAACTCGGAATAAAAATCTTCTAATCAAGGTGAAAAATATTCAACATCTACCATAAAGATCTTCCCATTTTTTTCTTATCTAAAACCTTCCTTTATATCCTGAGGAAAATAAAACATAAAAGGGGTGAACTCAAATGCCCAGTAAGGGTAAACATAGAGAACATAAAACAATCCATAAACATTTGAATGAAAAAAAATGAACATAAAATCTAAACATCAAAATATTGAACAAAGATATGAATCTTGGAAGTACGTAAGGCATATATCATAAGGGAACATCAATCATGATAAAATAGCATGGGAATAAAACAAGTAATTGTGGAAACCATTAAGCAAATGATATGACTTCCATAGTAGACAAGGCATTGCTTCCAAGACCATCTTAGTGGACAAAGTCCCTTTCTGAATCGAGGTCACTCCTCGTTCCAGTCCTGTATTACTGAACCAGTTTAACTTATCGTTCCAGCCATGTCTATCTCATGAGATAAAAATCTTTACCCAATGCATTGGAGGGAGATATAGGACCCACCCATCTCATAATGAAATCATTCTTACTTGTTCCATAAAATAAACATACATCATTCATAATAACCCAATAAAAAAATGGTTTTCATGAACATCATCCCATCATCAAATAATCCATATAAAAGAAATGGATATCATTCATAATAAGAAAAGTGAAACCATGTAAATCATAGAGACATGATACTTGAAACATACACATGTAAAATAATGTCATCTTAGATGAAAATGGTTTTGATAAAACACTTGAAATGAATTCTTTTGGAAAATATCCTTTTTTCTTCAAAATCATTTTCTTTTCACAAAATGTCATGAAATTTTAGAAGAAAAGGTTTTTGTTTAAAATAGTCATGAAATATTTTGGAGGATGCTTCATGAAAATAAGTATTTATAAAACCATAAAAATCCGTTCATGATGTATAAGTTAAAAATAACTTTTTCCTCATACTTTTGTCGGAAAAGTAAAAAAAGTACCCCGTAACGTAAACAAAAGAAAGATTCCTTACATACCATGTAGTTATAGTAAAAAATGGGTAAAAAGGACATTAAACATACATGAAAACATTTCAGGAAAACATGGACATGTATGATAACAATAACCCTAGTAAATACTTACGAATAAACAATCTCGGATAAAAATGAGATTGGAAAAGATATCCCTTACCTTAGGTCCGATATGCTTCGTATGGTTCCGAACCTCCTCTTCTTTGACACACCTCTTTGAATCCTCTTCTTAGGGTACTAAAATTGGTCTTTGAAGAAGACCAAGACCTCTAGGATGTTTCTATGGAAGTTGAGAAGGGAAATGGGCAGGGTTTGGCCGATCTTAAAGGCTCCAATTGGTGTGAGGAAGAGAGGGAGGAGGTGCCCTTTTATAAGGGAGGAGAGGGGCACCTTTGGAAATCTCAGATATATTAATTTATAATAAATATAACCCCAAATAAAAACCTAAAAAATGACTCATATTTTAATATTAGAAGATATAGGGTTGTAATATAATCAACCAATAAAATTTAGACATGTTAGGAATTTATTTTAAACATTATAAACTTGATTTATCCTTATTTAATAAATTTAATTTTATTTTTGGTAATAACTTTCTAAATTTTAAGTTATAACAAATAATTACGTATTTGTTGTGAATTGTCCATAATTGGATACTTTATAACATTTTATACCATATTAATTTAAATTTTTAATTTGTAAATATTTTTGTGATTTTTAAACAATTTTATAATATGTTATTTTTATAAAATAACAATAGTGTCAATTTTGACACTATTAATTTATTTGAATTTAAATAAAATATATAGAGACGAAATGTTCAAAATAAAAGCTTTAATTGATTCATAAAAGGTCATATGTATCTAGAAAATTAGTGGAGAAAATTAAATAGTTCATATAATATTTATTTTATTATTTTTAAAACCATTTATTTGGTTTATCTCTTAATAAAATAATTACTACATTATTTTTGTATAATTATTTAATATAATTATTTGTTTCATAAAAATTAAAAATAAAATCCTATGATGAAGATAAATCTATTAAATTTCACAATGATACTTTTACTCGAATTTATCCTCTTAAAATCACAATATTTAAATTTTTATATTTATTAAATTATGAAGGTGAAAACTTTGGAATCATTTAAAATAAAATAATATAAGTGTCATAATCGCTATTATAAGGCTCCAAATGGTCAAATATTCAACAATTGGATGATTATGGTTTAAATGTACATGAAAAATAAGGTTTGGTCAGGGTTTTGTGCCTTTTATGGTCACTATTAGTTTAATAAAAACTATATTCTCGATTTTTCAATAGATAAACAATTTCCACATCACTATTGTTTCACAATTAATGATAACTATTTAATCCCTAAAAATTATAAATAATTTACTATGATGTATATAATTTCATTAGATTTCTGGAGACTATTCATGTTTGAGGTTTCATGAAGTTTATCACTAATTTAAAATTAATATACTTATAAGATTTAAGAGAGTGACATGTTGTAACTTTCACTGGTTTTAATAATAATAATGTTATGTTCCTGAAAAAAAGTCCATTAAATGATTCTAATCCGACCCTTAGGTGATATGGGTCGACTTTTAGTCATCCAATAGGATTTTGGGAGGTGTTAGGGTAATTTTATAATCTTATATTTACCCTTAATTACCCGATTTACCTTTAACTATGGTAAATAAAATTTACCGTAGTTACTATTCATAATGGCCAAAAATAAAAAGTAGTCTATTAATATAATTTAGACCCACTGATTACAAATATGGAATCCATTTTTTCAAATTAAATACACAGAAGTTGCATTAATTAAATTAAAATTATTCCCATTGTTGAAAGAAAATGGGTTTTGTTTAAAACATTACAAAAGATTGAATTGATTTAACCTACGAATTCAAGGTAAACTTAATGCTAATGACATAAATTATATTAAATGGTAAAAATATATTCTATTTATACTTTTAGACCATTCAATATTATAATTTAACCACATAAATTATTACGATGAAAAAAGTTGTTTTTAATTAAAATATAGCATGTTTTTACTATTCATTAAAATATGAAAGTTATCAGAATAACATGAAAATTTTATCCAAGGTAAACTTTTATATCCTTATTCCAAATAATAATTTTATTTTGTAAAATTGAACTTATAAACATGTCAAAAACTAGATTTAAAATGGCTGCGCCATCAAAAGGCGGCAAAACTGCATTTTTTGAAAAATACATATTTTACCCAAAAAAATTATTTTGTTCACATAAAATGTTTTAGAAAATTTATAAGATGAATAATAATGTTATAAAATTCAAAATGTGGATAATACTATTCATAACGGCTAGTTGATGATAATATTATAACCATATATCGGTGTTTAGTGAAACCCGATATTGCGTACAACACACGCTATCGAGGAAGGTCGCGATTGCATGTAATGAAAGCTAAGTCATGGTTGCGTGTAGTGCCAGACTCCTTTGTTGTTGCGTACAAAAAAATCCAACCATATTTTATTTATAAATTGAATATATATATATATATATACACTCAATGTTGCGTAGAATAACTTCTATCAAATGAACTTGAAATTGTGTATAACACGATCCAAGAATTATGCTGCGTATACTTCAATCTAATACAGTGTTGTGTATAGCCCAAGATAATCATGGTGTAGCATAAAACACATGACATCAAATAAATGAAAAATAATACTTATCATAAAATGTCAGGGTGTTATATTCTACCCCCCTTAAAATGAATTTCTCCCTCGAAATTCGTCGGGGTTATAAATGGTTCGTTACATGAGAATTTCTTTCATAGAAACCCACATCATAAAAAGGAATGCTAAAACATAATTTTAAAAAGTGAAGTATGAAACATAATGACTTCCCAAATTAACTCATCACTAGTTTTCCACATAAGAGATCATAGGTGAAAATATGGATATGGAGTAGAAATCTAACCATCAAGTTCTGATGGAGAGTGGTAGAGAACAGGTCTATGAAAAAGCCAACAATCACAAAGCCATAGATTTGTTATGCTATAAGGTACCATCTAATTTATCAGATATAAGAGAACTAGGAAAACATTTTTGGTTTTCAATATCATTTCCATAAAGTTGAAAAATTTGAATTAGAAGAAATACTTACTTGATTTTGGTACAATCTCACTATTGTTCGTGAATTGAACAATTTTCACTTCATCTCTTAAAGAAATGAAGTTGAATTTCTTATTCGTGAAGCTTTACCAGATCATGTGATAGAGTGATGGGTCATTCCATCTGTTTCAAACAAAAGGTTATCAAAAGTTATAAGTCCATCTTATGGTGAGATTAATCGTATATGGTTCGAAAAATGGACTTATACTTTATTTATCATACCGCTTAATAAAATAAAACTACTTTCCACTAACCAGGTAGTTCCTGTAGGCCATTGGTAGGTGATATAGGCTAGTCGCACTTCGGTTGTGGGTTCGATTCCCATAGCCTTGTCCAAAGCGATGGGCTGTCGCCCATCCTGCAGGTTGTCCTTTTTCTAAAACTACATTACTATAACATCCCATCAATAATATCAAAAAAAAGTTTTATCCTTAAACGATATTATCTTATGTCCAACAGAATCCATTCCAATATTTAGGCTTATCTAAAATACTTCGGTCCAAGCTCATAGTATAAAGAAAACAATTACTAGAAAGGTTATCTACCAAGAATGTGAATACAAGAATTTATCCCACATATATCATAAGATATATCTTGTTGGTTGTATTCCAAACACATGAATACCTTAGTCATATATTCTCTTGAAACATAAATTACCATAGAACCTTAGTGAAAACATGAATACTGTCAAAAGGTAACTCTTTCCACATACCAAAATCCCAAAAAATCTATATAATCAAACCATAATATCACTTAGTCCTTATATCATTCATGAGCTCATGAATACAATCAAACATCTCATTATCTTCTTATCACTTCATTGTGTGCATATCATCTACATTCTAAAAAATATCTGAATAACCTTCCATGGTTACCAGTACCATTCAACATATACTTTCAAATACTTTAAGAAAAACAATAGTGTAACAATCCTTAGACGATTCGTTATTCCATAGTACCATACATTATTCTTTATAAACATACAATCATTCCACTAACTTCTTAAACCACTGACTGAGCTTCATCATTTCTTTCATCTCATATTTCATTTGTAGTCTCTTCATCATCATCCACATAAATACTACTCATATGACCATGCTGATTCTCTTCAAGAGATTTTACCTTAGGGAATTGGTTTGCATAATGCCCATACATTCCGCATTTAAAACATCTAATCATTGTTGATGTCATAGAAATACCATTATCCTTGTCCATGGTGTTAACTGATCCTTTTCTTTTGCACTTACTGGCTTTGTGTCCTTCCTTTCCACACCCAAAGCATCTTCCAGTTCCTTTGAAAAAATCTCCCCGATGCCTCTTCCCACATGATTTACATGAGGGAAATTGAACTTTATTTCCTCTATGATCATCATGAAACTCCATCTTTCTCTTATTATCTGAGTCAGGAAACTTACCAAAGTTGAGATTATTGATCATATTATGGGATTGCTGATTAGGCATAATAACGATGTCTGGACTTCCAAATCTCGTTTCATTTGGTTGCTCATGAAGAATATCATTCCATTGTCCGTCATATCATCCATTATCGTAAATCATCCTATTTCTAGCCATTTTCTAAAACCCAAAAAGAATAGTGTGAGAGGCAAAAATCATGCTAGGAAAAAAACATAGTAAAGGGGGAGTACCTTCAATATCTAACATGTTAGGTTTAATTCTAAGATCATTAGTTCTATTCTAGGACTATAACCTATACGTATACTTAACCTTAGGGACATCCCTAGACATACCTTAGAAATATCTATAGGGATCTCACTAAAGTTCTCGCATCCTAGTTTCCAAAGGTTGACTAAACCTTTCCTCTGATACCAACTGTAGAGACCCGAAGCTTGACGTACATGGACATTACATTAATTTTGAGGAATACTTAATACATAACAAAAAAAGACACAAAAGGACCGTAAAAGTTTATTGTCTTTGGAAACTCGGAATAAAAATCTTCTAATCAAGGTGAAAGATCTTCAACATCTCCCATAAAGATCTTCCCTTTTTTTCTTACCTAAAACCTTCCTTTATATCCTGGGGAAAAGAAAACATAAAAGGGGTGAGCTCAAATGACCAGTAAGGGTAAACATAGAGAAAATAAAACAGTCCATAAACATTTGAATGAAAAAACATGAACATAAAATCTAAACATCAAAATCTTGAACAAAGACATGAATCTTGGAAGTACGTAAGACATATATCATAAGGGAACATCAATCAAGATAAAATAGCATGGGAATAAAAAATGTAATTATGGAAACCATTAATCACATGATATGATTTCCATAGTAACCAAGGCATTGCTTCCAAGACCATCTTAGTGGACAAAGTCCCTTTCTGAATCGAGTTCACTCCTCGTTCCAGTCCTGTATTACTGAACCGATTTAACTTGCCGTTCTAGCCATGTCTATCTCATGAGATATAAATCTTTACCCAATGAATTGGAGGTAGATATAGGTCCCACCCATCTCATAATAAAATCATTCTTACTTGTGCCACAAAATAAACATACATCATTCATAATAACCGAATAAAAAAATGGTTTTCATAAACATCATCACATCATCACATAATCCATATAAAAGAAATGGATATCATTCATAATAAGAAAAGTGAAACCATGTAAATAATAGAGACATGATATTTGAAACATACACATGTAAAATAATGTCATCTTAGATGAAAATGGTTTTGATAAAACACTTGAAAATAATTCTTGAGGAAAATATCATTTTTTCTTCAAAATCATTTTCTTTTCACAAAATGTCATGAAAATTTAGAAGAAAAGGTTTTTGTTTAAAATAGTCATGAAATCTTTTGGAGGATGCTTCATGAAAATAAGGCTTTATAAAACCATAAAAATCTGTTCACGCAATATAAGTTAAAAATAACATTTTCCTCGTACTTTTGTCGGAAAAGTAAAAAAAGTACCTCGTAACGTAAACAAAAGAAAGATTCCTTATATACCATGTAGTAATAGTAAAAAATGGGTAAAAAGGACATTAAACATACATGAAAACATTTCTGGAAAACATGGACATGTATGATAACAATAACCCCAGTAAATACTTACGAATAAACAATCTCAGATAAAAACGAGATTGGAAAAGATATCCCTTACCTTAGGTTCGATATGCTTCGTATGGTTCCGAACCTCCTCTCCTTTGACACACCTCTTTGAATCCTCCTCTTAGGGTACTAAAATTGGTTTTTAAGAAGACTGGGACCTCTAGGATGTTTCTATGGAAGTTGAGAAGGGAAATGGGCAGGGTTTGGCCGAGCTTAAAGGCTCCAATTGGTGTGAGGAAGAGAGGGAGGAGGTTCCCTTTTATAAGGGAGGAGAGGGGCACCTTTGGAAATCTCAAAAATATTAATTTATAATAAATATAACCCCACATAAAAACCTCAAAAAATTACTCATATTCAAATATTAGATGAGATAGGGTTGTAATATAGTCAACCAATAAAATTTAGACATGTTAGGAATTTATTTTAAACATTATCAACTTGATTTATCCTTATTTAATCAATTTAATTTTATTTGTGGTAATAACATTCTAAATTTTAAATTATAACAAATAATTACTTATTTGTTGTGAATTGTACATAATTGGATATTTTATAACATTTTATACCATATAAATTTAAATTTATAATTTTTAAATATTTTTGTGATTTTTAAACAATTGTATAATATGTTATTTTTATAAAATAACAGTAGTGTCAATTTTGACACTATTCATTTATTTGAATTTAAATAAAATATATACAGAAGATATGTTCGAAATAAAAGCTTCAATAGATTCATAAAAGGTCATATGTATCTAGAAAATTAGTGGAGAACATTAAATAGTTCATATAATATTTATTTTATTATTTTTAAAACCATTTATTTGGTTTATCTCTTAATAAAATAATTACTACATTATTTTTGTATAATTATTTAACATACATTTTTATTGCATAAAAATTAAAAATAATATCATATTATGAAGATAAATCTATTAAGTTCCACAATAATACTTTTACTCGAATTTATCCTCTTAAAATCACAATATTTAAATTGTTATATTTATTAAATTATGAAGGTGAAAACTTTGGAATCATTTAAAATAAAATAATATAAGTGTCATAATCGCTATTATAAGGCTCCAAATGGTCACATATTCAACAATTGGATGATTATGGTTTAAATGTACATGACCAATAAGGTTTGGTCAGGGTTTTGGGCCTTTTATGGTCACTATTAGTTTAATAAAAACTATATTCTTGATTTTTCACTAGATAAACAATTTCTGCATCACCATTGTGTCACAATTAATGATAATTATTTAATCCCTAAAAATTATAAATAAATTCATATGATGTAGATAATTTTATTATATTTCTGGAGACTATTCATGTTAAAAGTTTCATGAAGGTTATCACTAAATTAAAATTAATATACTTATAAGATTTAAGAGAGTGACATGTTGTCACTTTCTTTGGTTTTAATAATAATTAAGTTATGTTCATGCAAAAAAGTCCATTAAATGATTATAATCCGACCCTTAGGTGATATGGGTCTACTTTTAATCATCCAATAGAATTTTGGGAGGTGTTAGGGTAATTTTATAATCATATATTTACCCTTAATTACCCAATTTACCTTTAACTATGGTAAATAAAATTTACCATAGTTACTATTCATAATGCCCAAAAATATAAAGTAGTATATTAATATAATTTAGACCCACTAATTACAAATATGGAATCCATTTTTTAAAATTCAATACACAGAAGTTTCATAAATTAAATTAAAATTAATCCCGTTGTTGAAAGAAAACAGGTTTTTGTTTAAAACATTACAAAATATTGAATTGATTTAACCTATGAATTCAAGGTAAAATTAATGCTAATGACATAAATTATATTAAATGGTAAAAATATATTCTATTCATTCTTTAATACCACTCAATATTATAATTTAACCACATAAATTATTACGATGAAAAAAGTTGTTTTTAATTAAAATATAGCGTGTTTTTACTATTCATTAAAATATGAAAGTTATCAGAATAAATGAAAATTTAATCCAAGGTAAAATTTTATATCCTTATTCCAAAGAATAATTTTATTTTTTAAAATAGAACTTATAAACATGTCAAAAACTAGATTTAAAGTGGGTGCGCCATCAAAAGGCAGCAAAACTGCATTTTTTGAAAAATACTTATTTTACCCAAAAAAATTATTTTGTTCACATAAAATGTTTTAGAAAATTTATAAGATGAATAATAATGTTATAAAAATAAAACTGTGGTTAATACTATTAATAAAGTCTAGTTCATGATAATATTATAACCATATATCATTGTTTATTGAAACCCAGTATTGCGTACAACACATGCTATCGAGGAAGGTCGCGATTGCGTGTAATGAAAGCTAAGTCAGGGTTGCGTGTAGTTATAGACTCCTTTGTTGTTGCGTATAACCAAATACAACCATATTTCATTTATACATTGGATATATATATATATACACTAAATGTTGCGTAGAATAACTTCTATCAAATGAACTTGAAATTGTGTATAACACGATCCAAGAATTCTGTTGCGTATACTGCAATCTAATATAGTGTTGTGTATAGCACAAGATAATCGTGGTGTAGCATAAAAAACATGACATCAAATAAATTAAAAATAATACTTATCCTAAAATTTTGGGGTGTT
The DNA here is from genome assembly GCA_963277665.1 of Viscum album. NCBI lineage: Eukaryota > Viridiplantae > Streptophyta > Magnoliopsida > Santalales > Viscaceae > Viscum > Viscum album. Next base: position 764,651 of record CAUJRU010000260.1, on the reverse strand, counting down.
ACAAGTATGATGGAAGTGAAGACTTAAGGTAAGGGATTTCCATCTCAGTTTACTTTTAGTGAGATAATATCCATATTAAGAACATGTATCTTTTATACAGTTTATATATTTACCATAAATTTATTTTATTATTATTAAACATAAAATTATTGGTATTTACTTATCCATTTTATAATCTATCTTTCATGGGGTTTACGGTTAAAAAGTTTCCCAATTGGTAAGGGATATTGGACTAAATTTTCCTTCTTTGGGACACACATTATGTTGCGAACCTATATTATTTCATGAGGTGTATAAACAATCCATTTTTCATGTAATATCATGAATGTATTCATAATAATGATATTTTATGTTGAATTTTATGTTATTACTTCATGGGGATTATGATTCAATGTTACTAACATAGAAAACATTTTATGTTCTAATCTCATCATTTACCAAGATTATTTATGATTAAGTCTAAAATGATGAATTATCATGATATAAATAACTATGATTATAATTAATTTTATTATACTATATATATTCATGATATCTTCTAATAATTTTACCATTTTACCACTCTTTGGTACATAAAATCATGAAAAAAATTTGGTAAGAAAATTTGAATGTATTTCTCTCTTTGGTCGGATATATATTTTCTTCTAAAACCATGTTTTCTTGAAATGTTTTATAAATTTTATTTATTACTCTATTATGATTTACAAAATATTTATATTTCCCATTTTTTATGTTTTATAATTTTTTTGAAAATAATATTCATGTCAATTTCTAAATAGTTCCCTTTTACGTTTTATCAAAAATGTGAAAGGAATCTTCATTTTAATGTGTACGGAATGGAATGAAATTATATGATGTCATCAGAAATAATTTATTAAAAAATTATATTATAATTTTTCAATTTTTTTTAAATGAAATGTTAAAAAAAAAATTCGAATAAGAAATGATATTTTCCTCAAGAAATGTTTTAAGTGATCTTTTAAAATTATTTTCCATCCAAGATGACATCTATTGGTGTTAGATATTCCTTATTGAGGATATGATATAAGGATAGAATAATTATTATTTCTCTAAATGGTTTATGATAGTTATGATATGTTGAATATTAAAACTGTTTTACCTCAATGAGTTATATCATGAGGAAATGATTATGAAATCCGCTTATTTTCATGGGTAATTCAATGATGAAATGATTATGAAAACAATATATTTTACACAGATTATAATATAATGAAATGTTTATAATACCCATTTCATTTCATGGGTTATGACATGTTGACTTTTTGTGATCCTACGACATTCAAAAATATGGTTTTCATTATGAGACCAGTGTGACCATTGGGTAAATACTTATATATCTCTTGAGATAGAAATGGATAGAATGGTGAGTGAACCCATCACATTAAGACAGTGATGGAATGAGGAGTAAATCTAGGTCAATAATACATGTCTGGAATGATGATTTAACTTAGTTTAGTAAATGAATTTATCTATTATGAGGACCTTATCAGTGATCCATGACCAATATGGAAATGATTTTCTATGCGTATGTGTATTCCATAGATTCCATTTCTTATTCAAATATTATACTATCATGGATCATGTTATTTGATTTCCTTATGATTCACTTCTTATAAAATTATAATATTTATTCCATGACTCAATATTGTGATCTTTAATTTACAGGTTATGCTTTTCAAATGTTATTCTTAGGTTATCATACCCTTATGATCAGGTTATGCTTATGTATCTCTTTTGTTTACCTTTACTGATCATTTGAGCTCACTATTTCTTATATTTCGTTTCCCTAGGTTATTAAGAAATTTATTATTTATGATTTTTATAATAAGGGTTCAAGTTATGAATCACTTAGTGGGAGATGATGTATCTCACTTATGGATGACTGTTTATGTTTCCAAGTTTGGAATGACACTAAACTATTACAGTCCTCAAACATGTGTTTATATAATATAATTAATATTCATAAAAATAATTAAAAATTTATGTATATTAATCTCGGTTCTGTATAGTGATCATGGATATATTTAGGATCTTCTATTCACTAAGTTTTAGCTTCCAAAAGATCACATGCTGAGGGAATCTAATAATATCATAGAACCCATGATGGTCAAATCATTTTGCACCTCATAACTCTAATGTCACCATCATGTAACCCTAGAATGGAACCAAATCTCATCATGGGAATGTATATCTACTAAAGGCATATAATTCTATAGAGAAACATATTCCCCAATGCATGGGAAAAAACAAATCTATTACCAATAGTGACTCCTCTCTCTACTATTTTTTTGGGAACTATGACTCACTGAAAAGTGTCTTCAAGATGAGGGGGTTATTAACCCTTCCAGAGGACCCATACCTTACCCCTAATGGTAATGTGATATCAAGGGAGTTACCAGCCCCATTTTTCCTCTGTATCCCTCTCCTAATTCTATCTTTATATCGAAAATGGTAAGAACACCAAACTTCCCAAAACGACTCTAAAATAACATATTGTGATGAAGATATTATAACCACAAAGTTTTACATATAAAATAAGTCAAAATGAGATTTTAATGTGTATATTTTTGAAACCAATGTGATAATTCAGTGAAAATTATAAATAAATAACAACACATGACATGTAATTTGAGATACACTTTGTGTGGTCTATATCTAGTGGAAAGGTATGAAAATACACTGCTTGATCTATGTGGGGTTGACTCACATGGTGTGTCCAGGTAGTGTACATAGTGTGTGGTAACTACTTCTCTAACCATCATGTACTAATATTACTTGTTGAGTTTCACTTCCAAAATACATAAATGTACCATAGAACATGATGTGTTAAAATGATGCTGCTAAGCTTGTGTGTACTTATCTAGAGTCTATATCATGTATTGAGGTACATTTCATGTACATTAAATTATATGATGAGTGGAATAATATTTTTGGTTGATGTGTACATTTATTTTACACTGAGGCATCTTGTCATATGCACACGATGTGTCTTCTATACCACGTGGTGTGTTCAACCAAAGCATTGACCTATTGAGTACTCAGGTAAGCACCAGGACATGCAATCCTAAGATTTATGGATTATTACCCATGATCACACAACATGTGATATTTATGAAATTGTGTAACCATAGTGCCAAAATATCTAACATATATGGAATGTGACCTAGAGGACTCCATAGTGTGTAGTCAGGGATTTTGAGATATAGAAAATGTGGTCTTCTATATAATATGCTATATCCAAAACCTTTTCCACCTCCTATATCCTACCCTTAAATGAAAGCTGAACCTAACACCCCCAGTTCTCCCACTAATTCTCAGTGGATTCATTTTTGTCTATGTTTCATCCCATTCATTACTATCTTCCCCTAAATCAAATCCATCATCAAAATCCTCACTAGAAACCTATCACTGTATTCCCACTTTCCAAATCTAACCAAATATACTAAATCCACCCATTTGAAGTATGATTTATCAATGTTTAAAACATTTCATGAAGAATGGGGAAATAAGGAATTAATGGATGATGATTATTGGGAAGTATAATAAACTAAATATAGGATCACATTCACATTTTTCCAATAAAACTAGATATATGAAGCATAAGAATAATTTTGTGAATGAATATTTTATTTTTTATTTTATGTTCATCATTATCCATTATCGTTTATCATGCATTTATCACAATCAATAAAATAAAAATATCTCTAATAATATCAATAATATCATTATTCAATTTATAACACATTCATGAATCTACATTAATCATCAAAATTTCATTACTGATTTTACATGAATAAATTCACAACAAAAATAAATTATCAACATTATTTTATCTAATACATTTCTTATACTAAAAATGATTAAAAATTTAATTATTATAATTCTTGTTGGACATAGTACAATTTTATTTAATGAATAATCTATGATAAAATTTCGTTCATAATTTAATAAATCATTATAATAAATATTTCTTGTTAATACCATGAAAAACAATTATTATCAAATGATTAAGAGTATGCGATTAGGGATAATTTAAATTCAAAAAAAAAGTGTGCAATATGAAAATAAACCATGATAAAAATTAATTATTTTTTCCTAATTACTTTTTATCAATGTCATCATAATTTAGGAATAATTATCATGTTTTTTCCTTTGTGAAATTCATTATTTGGGAAAATAATTCATGTATGCGATAAATGAGGGGAACCAAATTATTTAAATGCACCACTTCAATTTCATGGTGAATTCTATCCTTTGATCCTATAGTGATCATCATTAATTTGTCATTTAAGGTCTCATTCCTTGTTTATACTCTTCTATTATATCATGAAACCTCCAAAAAAGGTTTTCACTTTTAGATAATTGAGAGAGTAATTGCATTATTATAAGAAGAAAACCCTTAAATAAATTCCTCAAACCTATAAATTTAACCCCTATTAATTTTATACACAATTTAAAAATAAAAAAACCATTATCTTTCTATTTAAACTACCCATTAAACCCCCATTATTAATTCCACTAACTTATTTTTCCACCAATATAAAAAAATATCCCACTCTCGGTACTCTTGTATTTACACATGAACACCAATGATCCACCTCAATTCCACATCACCAATCACTAATAAAAATAGTTTATTCTCTTGAATTAAGAGATGAAATATCTATTAGTTAAATAAAGGCCTAGAAATTCACATCAGTGGATCGATACTCGTACACATAATTTATACCACTATTAGGGGAAACACCCTATTTCAGACATAACCATGGTGTTTGAATTTACATATGATATTTCATATTTATACTTATCACTAATTTCATATGTAAAAATATATTTATTTGTAAAATAAATATTAAATATTATTTAAAAACCAAATAGCTAATAAAATATCTAAACTTAATCCCAAGGGTAAACAACATGTTGTATGACCAATGTATAAATCGAAAATATTTTTTAGGTTTATTATTATGGTGAAATTATCATTTTACATTTATTAAGGACCTAAGACTTCAATATTGAAAAATGATCTAAGTATAACTTGCGAAACATATGTGTCACTAAATCATCTGTAAGTTTAAATATTTTCATCCTCAAAAGGAAACAATATAATCTATAAAATAAGAATCTATTAAAAAAAATTTGTGCAGAAAGAAACACATCAACACACATACTTGATCAACCTCTAGTTATCCAAGATATAAGTGAACTCTAGACCCAACCATCCAAAAAATGACTATCTACTTTAAATACATCCATATAAACATTATTCTTGGAGTTTATTTCCTAACATAATATATATTATCACAATCTTGTTTTATAGAATTCCCTTAGTCGAACCATAAAAACATGACACCTTCTTTGTACATAGATGTCATTCAACTACATTGAATGAAATGAAACTTTATGACCCTAAATTCCAATTATAAAAGGTTCATTACCAAGGAAAATATATTGTTATAGTGTTGTGCTCCCAACATTTTAGGATTGGTCAAAATGACTATCACATGGGAACAATCCATCTTCATTAAATACCTCCACAAAGTAAAATAATGAATCTTATATATTTAAAATCGAGTAATTGAAAGGCAGTATCTCAATACACAATGAAAATATGTCATTCATAGAATAATAATTCTCATACACCAGTGATTAACTCATAATAATCTTCTATCTCTAAAAAATATTTTATCCACCACTAAAAAGAACTTGACAATGTTATTGTTCCTCCATTTTGAAATATATATATGAGTACATCAAGAATTGATACCAACTTCCCAAAACTTCCTACAAATATACTATTTCTTATTGGTGAGCCATTATTACCTAATATATATAAGATAGTATCAACCAATAATTTTATTATACTCTATTGGTTCTATAACCTAAGATAACACTATCCAAAACCCAAGAGACGAAAGCCGTAAACCATAGGAGAATGGCCCCCACTATATAGCAATAATTTATATAAATTTAAAATTTCTAAAAACTAAAGTAAATTTACTAAACCAATTACCATGATCCACTAGGGGTAATCCTAACTCAAAAAATCCATTGAGATATCCAATATGAATAGAGATGAAAAAACATTATATAGTTTGAGTAGTGGTTGATGTGTTCTCTACCTTTGAGAGAAACCATCGGGTCTATCGCCTAAGAATATCTAGTCATAAATAATCACTCATTAAATATCACTATTATATATTCCTCTCTATCAAGGGGCATGAGGACACAATATTTAATTGAAGTTTAGGAGCATATCCCTACCCCATAGAGAATCAAAAAATTTTGGATATATATTCACAATATTCTTATATCAACTAAACATAAAATTACCTACTAAGGAACTCAGAAACCACACCACTAGTACACCACTGTGATAACACTAACCTCAGAACATAATTATTTATGAAGTCCAATCGTTAACCCTGAAATAAATGATAAGTAATAGGTACCAATATTTTAATCTAGGAAAACCATTCACCACCCTCTGAAAATTATTTTTTCATTCCTTAGAAATCATAAGAGTGAAAACCTTATATATAATCATATAATTTAAAGCTTTGTGTACTATATGGTGGGTAATTGGATATGATTTATAGAAGGTTATATATACTTTATAGTACTAGGGGTCCTAGTCACCACTAAAGGTGGACCACACCTCATCTGCTCAACTATATAATACCAGAAAAGCTCAGTCAGAGGAAGAACTCTAACCATTTATTAAAATAAAGGAAAAAGTACAGAAAGAAAATAAAACAAAAAGAAAAGACAACTATAGATCATAAGAGTCATACCCATCACCACATCCATGATAAATTTCTTCCTCCATAGTATTCTATTACCACTCTGATCTTTCATAGTGCTTCATGATCTTGGCATAATTCTTTTGAAGATTCAATTTCTCCAAAGATAGAAACTCCATAGAATATTGAACACCCATTTTCACACTAGATAAAACTTTTCCTTCCTTGACAGAGGACCTGGTAGACATCGGCTTCGGCAGATAAGAATAGTCCTTCCTCAGCCTTCTTCTTACTAGGACTTTCATCACTTCCTTATTTCCAGACACCTTCTTCTTCCCACCCTGAAAAATGTCACTTTAGAAAGGTCTTCCCATGCCACATTCATTTTCCTTGTCACTATCTGAGATATCCCCCATTTTCCATGAATGTGAACTTCTTGATAACCATCAGTCGCTCCCCGGTCCTGCTGAAATTATCTATTATTATCAATCATGGATAAACATTATGGATCATCCACTTCAAGCACCTCAAAACTATTACATAGATAAATCAGAGTTCAGGTTTCTGGGTTAGATCCCCTTGTATTTCCATAATTAATTTGGTGAGTCGTGTCCTGAACAAACCCTTAAAACCCCTCCCTAGACACAGAAACACTAACCACCTTTAAAAATTCAGTAAACAAAATTGCATTGGCTAGGAAAGAGTTTCCATCTGTCATCCCCTCTCTACCAACTTTCTCATCACTGCATGCCACAATAGTCACAACAATGTTACTCACATCCAAATGAACCTCGATCAGAGAAGCACTATCAAAGACGTGGCCAGTATTAGACCTGCTTAGTGTATTACATGCAAAAGTACCATCCAGGTCTTCCCTCAGTCTGTTAAAAATATCAGATACCTTTGGATTAGAAACTGAAACCCCGCATGCCTCTTGGCCATTGCATCATTCGAGTTACTCAAACTCACATCCTTCCTGACCATGAAGATTAAACCTCCACCAATATCCACTGATATACTGCCATAAACATACATTTTCTTAACATCATGAGATTTAGGTGAAGATCGAGTCTCCCAGTCACCAACACCTGAAATGTTCAACCCCCTAAGTCTGCAAACCACCGCACGATGACCCAATCTTGTACAAGACGAAAAAAACTGAAACCATGATTCAAACACACCCATTTTTCTATACTAAAACTCCTCACCCATAGTAATAAAAAAAATACTCAATAAGAGGTTTACCAATATCAACTTCAACAAAAATATGAGGGGAAATCAGATGGCATAACACTTTGTTCTATTATCTGAACAAAGGGATCGTCCAACAAAATTACCAAGCATTCGGAGTATCGACGGGTTTTGAAAAGGTAGAGGGAGCTCAAGAAATATTTCCCATACAACCATTTTTGAATAATCCCTCTTCATATGGAAATCATAGGACCACTTGAATAAGGGAAAATGAACTCCTCCACCAATCCGAGGCACACTCGACCATGCAAGAATCAGATCTTCCTCAAAAGAAAAATGGATCATGACATTTCTGGAATCAAGAAGCCCAACTATTTCCCTTTCATGCAGACCCCATGCTTCAATGATCCACCAATCGAATGAATCCACTACTGGACGACAGGTTTTGAAACATGAAACTAAAGTTAGATTCAGCAGTGAGGTTGCATTTGTGAATTCTAAAGTTGAAATCAAAACTTGCGGGCTACCTTAAAAACATTCAAGAACCTTAGGGCCAAGGGGAATCAATGGGAAGGGATGTAAGAACTCAAGGTTAGAGAACGAGACAAAATACATCCGTTTGGCTCTAGAAAGATGCGGCAGAGGACCCTCCCCCACCAACTAATGCTGGAAGGGTAGCTCATTCCTACATTAATGAGAATGATGGAATATAAAATAGAACAAAAATCTCACTCCAATACACATAATAATTAACATATAAAATAATTATATTTCATTAATCTTTTAGTTACTCCATATTTAGTGACCTATTTTTAAAACATTTCACCTAATGGTTGTTGTCATGGGTGTTAATTAAATAATAATACACCTCCAACATCTCATAAAATATTATATCCATTACTAAAATCACCTCTTGGTAGGATAGCATACCTATAATGGGAGGTTTTATGGTCCCAAAAATATCATTAACACGTAGGTTTTTCAATTTCATGGATATTTGTATCTCTATAAATAAATTTAACCTATTCCCACAACTTGAGTACACATCTACCAAGAAACTCTCAACTACAAATTTTTTATCATGGAATCTGATATAGGTGGGAAAGTGTAGGAACAACATCCCATCCCAAGTCCCTTGCTTGAAAGATCCTCTTGATAGGCTAATATTGAAGAAATAAACTATGAATGATGTATAGGGAGTACCACATGAAGTTTGTGGGAGTTTACATATACTCATACATAGTCATACTTCCATGTGAAGAGTATAGCATCTTCTTATCTAGTACACACTCAACATCCTTGTATGGGACCCCATACTGATCAAGCGATCAAAATCTAACCATGATAGAGTGGTCCCTTTTTAAGTTTGTGAATAAAATCATCCACTAATAATTTTCCCTCACATGTAGGGGACTTAATAAAAATGATCATTAATTCAACGATGGTATAAAATAGATAAAATAAATGAGTTACATATTCCAACCATTTATCTTTCATAGTAGAACTATATAGGTCAATAATTTTAGATAGCCTATAATATTGGACCTTATGCTGGACACTAAGATTATAGGTGATCTCATTTAGACTAGTGGGGACTACCATATACTATATAAGAGGGTCTGTACTATGTAAAAAGTATATATATTATACTTCCTATCATGGGGAATGGATATGTATCATACATGTTTCAAAATATACACCTCATTACTCAACGAATTAGTTGTGAGAGGTTTAAGAAATTAAAATGAATCATCCAATCCCTACCCCTAAATATGAGGCGGTAACTAGAAGTATCATACCACATTATATAGGATGAACCCATAATGTTTAGTTAATATCTAGGTGAAATGAAATAAGAAGGACATGGAAGATCACAAATATCCACAACATGATTCATTTACCATCTTGATTTTACCTTTTAACAATTGTTTTAGAGTTTAGAGTTAATAAAAATATTATTAGAGTTCTACTGAATTGATATGTAGGCTAACACAGTAATACTAGTTTCTAAAATATATTAACTAGAATAAAAACCCCTTAAACCTTTTTTCCCTAAATTACCTTACCAATAAACACATGAATACTACCTCAAAAATCTATCTATAAGAATCAAAGTACGTTGATACCATTCCTACATGACCCATTCAAATAAGACCCATATGAGGATGGTTGTAAGCTGAGTCTTCTACCCCATGCCTATCTTTAATATTATAGGGTTAGTGACTAACACCAATAAGCATTGATCAATCAGAGAAGGCCTTATCTTATACAAAAAAACAAAAAAAATATACAACATGAGTATGATGAATATAAATAACAACCACTATGAAATTAAATATTTTAACTACCTATATAATAATGGATATATGAGACAAAAATTATTGAATAAAATACTACAATGTAGAACCCTTATGAGTAAAAAATAACATGAAAGATCCACTCTGTAAAACAGACATAATAAGTGGGATATGCTCTCCTTATTTCAATAACACATCAGAAGACACTACCATCAAAATCTTCCAGTATTCAAAACTACCAGGCACCAAAAAGTGTTATGTCCTTATAAAATAAATTGGATCCATATCCACCAAGACCACCTTCAAACTATACATCATTTTTATATACACAACATGTGTGGGAATAAAAATTATGAATGGTTATTTATAAATATACCTAGTAGGATTCCCTGAAAATATAAACTGAACATGAATCATCTAGTTAGATCAACACTCCAAAATATGAAGGGAAATGAAATAAGGTATGAAATAAACCCATTTATGTTTTATTAAAAGGAAACCTAGGAATTTAGGGAAGTATCCTATCATTATAGCCCAGTCTATGAAGAACTATATGATACAAGTAACCAGGTCACTGAATATAGTTTAATACATATAGAGCCTAAAGTCCAAAACCTATAAATATATTCTACCTTTATATTGAAAATGTATATTGGAAGTATCCACCATTAATTTTATTTTATATTCAAAAAAATTATCATACTAATGGAACTTAGGAATATCTTAGAACCAATTGTGTTTGAATCATCTGTCACCTCACAACTCCAATGTCATCATCTTAGAACCCTAAATTGGAATTGAACCTATTCAAGGGAATGTATATTGATCAAGTTAATAATATCCAATAGAATAATTCACATCCCAATTCAAGGGTAAAGAACATGATCTAAAAATAACCACACCATCTATATTTATATAGTGGGGGATCCACATCTCACCGAAATATTTCCTCTAATTGAGGGGTTACCATTCCATATGGAGGGCCCATCCCACATCATATGAGATTTCAATTGACTGATGGGGTTACCTACTTTATAAGTGGAAGATACATATTTATTTTTAATAAGAGTTTATATATACTCCACTAAATATTTAGAGGAACCATACCTTAATGGAAATGTCAATTCAGTGGTATTACTAACCCCATGTATACTTTATATATGTCACACAAACTTATCATATTCTCCATAATGATAAGAATATAAAACTATAAAAATTACCTCATAAAACACACCTACTAATATTTCATTTAAAACCATAAAATGATATGTAGAAAATAACTCATAATGGATCATTAATGTGTCAGTTTCTGACAGTAACGTTAGAATCTATGTAAAATTCTAAATAAAGAACAATATATGATACGAAATTTGATATACACTATTTATGGGCATTGAAAACTGACTGGGCATGTACCTCCAATATGAGATCAATGCAGGTTTAACCTACATGATGTATCTATGCAAGATACATAATATAGAGGGCATATTTTTCCAACCAACATGCACTTCTATTACATTTAGAGCCATGATACCTGAATATATGATTTTCTTATAAACGATGACGTGTAGAATCATATGGATTGGACGTTTTGTACTCAAATGGGGTTTGTGTTATGTACTTAGTTACATTAAACATACTTTAAACATTCTAAAAACATAGTGTAAACAACTATCATTTCACAATAACAATCATCGTCCCCTCCTCATATTATACCTATGATTTTGGTCTAGCATGACATCCCCAATTCCCCCATTGGCCCTTTTTGGTGTGATTTTAAGAAATATTTATCCTTGATATTCAATATCATCACCAACATAGAACCCACTATGAAAAAACTCAGTGGAAACTCATTGTCATGCTCCCATTTCCAAATGTGAACATGAGCTTCCAAACCTACCTTTCTATAGCAATGTTTAAACATTCTAGAAAAATTGAATGACGAATGGGTAAGTGGGAATAAAAGTAGATGATGGGTGGAAATTATGACCACCCAATAATGGGTTTTAGTTAATGTTTTTTAAATAACACAATATAAATGAATTAAAAGGATAATTTTAAGAATGGAAAATTTCATTATTCTTCTCTGTTTGTCACCATCCATCATCATTTTTCATTTCTCACCATTCATGGATCACAATCCATTAATGAAAAATAATTTTAATGATATAAAATATATCATTATTAAATTTACATCACAAGTAAAAATTAACATCAATTATAAAAATTTCATTAGAGATAATTCATGAATTACTTCACAATGAAAATAATTTATCAAAATATCTTCCTTAACTAAATATATTATCCAAGTAATGATCAAAATAATAAATATTATAATTATCAATAGATGTAGCATAATTTGTTTTGATGAAGGAACTATGTTAAAATTTCATTATTAATTCAATAAATAACATAAAATAAATATTTAATGTTAATCCCATGAAAAAATAATTATTAAATTATAATGGGCATTTGATTAGTTATAATTTAAATATGAAAAAATTATATTCCTTGAAACATGTAAATAATGCATGTTTAAAATTAAATGAATATTTTTACAAAATATTCAATTTATCTTTATTATACAAAAATAATTATCATGTTAAGCTATTTGAAAAATTCATTCTCAGGAAAAAGAATTAATGCATCAGATGAATGAGGTATAAAAATTATTTGAAATCCCATCCTTGTTTTTAGGGAAACTTCTATCCTTTGATCCTTAAATGATCACCATAGACCACTAATTAAATTTCCTATTACTAATTCCCCCTATTCTATTCTATAATGAATCCCCCAACAATATTTCCCTCTAATTATAAATGTTAGAAAGATATATAGGGTAATGTATCCATTGAAAAAACCCCTAATAAATTTCTCAAACCTATATATTACTCCAATCAATTCCATAGATTTCCACCCCTTAAATATTTTTATTAATTTTTTATTAAACCAAACCATTTAATTTACAAATATAATTTCTCCAACTTATCATGCTATACACGTAAGAAAAAGATATTTTCGAGTTCCTCTTGTATTTCCAGATCAGCACCATTGGGCCATCTCAAAGACAAATCACCAACCTCAAATAAAAAAAATTTATTCACATAATGTAAGATAATAATTGTTTATAAAATAATTAAAGACTTGAAAATGATTAGTTTATGGATTGAAACTTGGGAGAATAATTTTTACCCTTTATATAAAAAACCCCATTTAGGATATAATGTTAGTGTTAGAATTTTCATTTAAGGATCTGTACTATAGTTATCATTTCACACATGTAAAATAAAAATATATATTTATTATATAAATATTAAAAATACCATAAAAACAAACATATTATAAAATTACCAAACATTACGCTAAGGATAGATATAATGTCTTGATACCAATAGACTAATTATCGATTTTTTGAGGCCAAATTTAATGATTAAATTACCATTTTACAAATTTTAGGGGCTCGAGACGTCAAATATAAAACATTACCTATATATCTCTTAAATAAAATAATGGTCACTGCAACATCCTTACATTTAAACATTTTTATCCTTAAAATGGAAACAACCTGAGTAGATAATTGGATATTATTGTAAAATTACATTGTATGGAAATCAACCTATCCTTGAACCTAGTTCTTTATCCTATTGTGTTATAGGATCTAATATAACCTCAACACCACCATCTAGTAATGGAACATTCACTTTGAACATATCTATCTAAACCTTCCCAGAGCTTCCACTTCATCACAAGAGTAATTGTTTCAAGATCATTTTGAAGACATACCTCAATATAAGTATAATATAGTATTTTAACAGTCTCATCAATCATTTATCATAATATTATTTTCTCACTCAAAGTTCATACAACTACATGGAATTAAAGAAAACATCATACCACTTTTATCCACTTAGAAAAGGGTCATTACCAAGGAAAAAATCTTTCTATAGTGGTGTGCTCCCCAAATTTATGGAGAATTCCAGTTGACTATCACATAGAAATAATCCATATGAATTAAACCCATCCACTAATTACAATAATAAATCTTATATATTGAATTTTTATGAACTATATTATAACATCTTAATTAATAAGGAAAATATATACATTCTTTCTAAATCCTTCTTAAATATCACTGAGAACCACACATTTTCACCTCCATTATAGAAAAAATTTCAACCACCACTAGAAACGTTTGTTTTGATCCTTTATGATTCCTAGATAAGAACATAAATAAATTCCACCAATATCCTTAAAAAATACATAAACATAGTACTAATTATTCCATACCCATTCCACCCTAATCCAAAGAAAATGGTACTGACTACCAAGATGTCTATACTTTGCTGGATCTAGAACATAAGATAGAAACTCAAAAAAAAGATTGTACAAAACAAAAAATAGTATTAAATTATTCCCCACCATATATCCAAAATTTATATATATTTTAAATGACTAAAAAATATAACTAACATACTAAATAGTGTACTAATATCTACTACATGCAATCCTCACTGCAAAATTTTATTTAGATATCCAATATGAGAACCAATGGAAAAGCACTATCTGCTTGGGGTAGTAGATGACATGCTCCACACCTTCAACAATGACCATATGATCTATATCTTAAGAATATATAGTCATACCTAACTACTAAATTGACCTTATTACTATGGGTATCTCCCACTCAAATGGTGTGGGTCCACTGTCATTAATTGAAGGTTATAAACATATCCCTCTTCCATCAAGAATCAATTATTTCAAGGCTAACTACTAAATCAATTCATTAATTAACTAGATAAATAACTTTTTATATAAATATATTTCCATACAAATGTTGTGACACTCTGATACTACTAATAATGATAGAATCAATCATTATAAGGTCCAATAAGTAACCTTGTAATGAAGGAATGCGTGTGTGTGTGTATATATATATATATAAGTTTCTTGAAGAGGGAAAACTATATGTGTCCCTCTAGAAATTATTTATACTTTCCTTCATTATCACAAAATGAAAAACCCCAACTACACCCACAACATGTTAATCCTTTCTTTCAATATGATGGGTAATTGTATATTAATTCTTAGAGGTTATATCTACATTCTATAACTAGGGGTCCCACTCACTACTGAAGGTGGATCTCACTTCATTTTCAAAACCACATAACTCCTTGAAATTCTATAAATGGGATTTCAATCATTATTGATCATGATATCACTGGGTCTCTTATTTTCTATAGAGGATTGTCATGAAAGAAATATTTCCCAAGAAATGATATTCCCACCCAATATGATGGTGTGGTTAATATATAATCTCCATAAATATGAACTCTTTATATGACTTAGTCAATATAGGGGTTCCATAAGAATCTCTAATCCTCCAATAACTGATGTAGGAAGGATAGCTCACATCTCCATATATGAGTATAAAGGTCCATAAAAAGGATATAAATCAAAATTAAAACTACTCTAACATCATTTGATCATAACCATACATTTCATGCATCTTTCTATAGCTTCTGTTTCTATAACCTTATGACTTTAGTGTAGGTGTGGAGGCACAATCCCAACCCAATTCCTCTCTTCAAAAGATCTACTTAAATTACTAATCTTAAAAAATACAATATAAACCTTATCTAAGGAATAATTGATGTGGTTTGTGCACCACAACATATACCAAGACATAGTCATCCCTGTAAATGGTTTAGAATTACTAGAACTAGTACAATTATCAACATCCTTAGTTAGGACCCCATCCTGATCACATGATTAAACTTTGACCATGTGAGAGCAGTTAGTTCTTGAGTTTGAGAAAAACATCATCAACTAAGGAAATTATTTGATATATAAGGGACATGAAAAAAATCATCATTTAGTTGATAAATGTATGAACTAGATAGAATATGTGATTCATTGACTCTAACCTACCCTATGAAATTATAGTTCCTGAGAGATTTTTGTATCTTGGAAGTCTCTACTATTGGAACACACGCAATTCACTAGGCCTATTGTTAGTATTGTCCAAATCAGTATGAACTAACATATAATCTAAAATAATGTTTTTATTATGAAAAAATGGTGTATATTTTACCTATTTTCATGGGGAAAGGATACCTATTATTAGAGTTTATGAATCTATATCTCATATCTCAACTAACCATGCTTAATGTGTTAATCACTATCATAGGCTCATCCTAACCCTACCTCTAAATATAATTTCTATAAGTACGAATAACATCTATAAATTGATATGGTAGACACATAATGATTTATATTTCTTTTTTGAGCTGACACATGAAGGAAATTGAAAATCAAAACTATCAACTTCATGATGCATGAACTATGCTAACTATACCCCATAACCAGTGCCTTAGAGTTTTGAGTCGATCAAAATATTATGGGAGTCTTAGTAAATAAATATATCAGTTGCCACAACCACACTAGGTTCTTCAGTGTAAAACAAATTGAAAAACCAAAACCAACATTTCCCAAAAGTATCAAACTAATACTCACATAACCATTGACTCAAAAATCCAACCTTAGGGCCCAAACTACTCTGATACCATTCTAACACAACATATCTCTTCAAGACACCTCTTGGTCCATCAAAAATCGTAGTATACCACCCTAATCCCACCTAGAATAGGAAATGGGATAAAAAATATCACAAAGAAGGAATAAGAATAGATGGGTGACCTCAACCTATATCAACATGAAACATACATATAAAAAGTGTATAAAGAATATAAATAACAACCACTACTAATAAAAATGATTTTTATACTATATAATAATAAATTCAGGAGACAATAACTATACAATAAAATTCACTATGGGAAATCCCCAATATTAAAAAAATATATAAGAATTTTTCACCCTGTATATTAAAAAAAGAATTATAATTTCGTCTTCTCAATATAATAAAATTTGGGTAGATACTCCTATCATTGGCTGCCACCATACAAAACCACCACGTGCTACAAATCATTAACATCATACAATATAAACTAGCTCTAAATCCACCAAGAACCCCTCTAACCTCTACACCATTTAAAATAACACAACGTGTATGTGCATGGGGCCTGTATTGGGGTGAGTATAAATATTCCTAGTTGGATTACTTGAAAATAGAAATGGAAAATGAAATATCAAGCTTGCTAAAAAGTTTAGTACATGAAAGGATGCGAAAAAAGGTAAAAAGAAAATCCATATATGATTTACAGGAAGGAAACACAGAAACATAAGGAAGTACCCAATTATATTATATTATTTACATGAATAACAATATCTTATAAGTAATCAGGGACTTAGGATAACATAATATTTAAATAGTTTAAGTCTGTATCCAAACTGGTCATCATAACTCAATAGTGATCACAAATATTTAAAGGATTACCTATTCACTATAGTACATCATCAAAAATAATTAATATAGAGGGAAAAAATAATATCCTAGAACACATTATGTTAAAATAATGCACTGCCTTTGATAGGCCCAACAGAGAGTGCTCCACCATTGAGGTAAAGCGAGGTGGTGCCAATCAGTGGTAGTTGAAAACACCAATGCTCAATTATAAAAAATGCAACTCTCATAACCAGTTAGTAAAAACTGATCATGATGGCGATGATGTGATTATGAGGGGGTTTATGTGGATATAATACATGTGGAAACAAGGGTTTTTACAAGGTTCAATCATCCTTATTATTATGTTGTTATCCCATAGTGTTCAACAATTACGATCTTGCGATCAATGTTCCAATTTATTATCAAATGAATATAGAAAGGAGTATAAATATTGTCTTGATATATATATTTCAATATTAATTTCAAGTGAAAACATGTTCAATGACCTCTATTTACTGTATTTTAAGTACCTCTAGAAGTTAGACTTGGTGGGTACATTTTTTATCCCACTCAAAATCATGAATCCATCTTAGAATTCTCTTGGAATAGATGACTCTCTTTTTTTTGTCACACAAAACTCTCTCTAGGTGCTAAAATACATATTTATAATCATAAAATTAATTACATCATGACACCTCAATTTTGGAAGTGATCCTTAGATAAAAAAAATATAAGAATGAATCCAAATGATCTTAGTGTATTTCATAATATATTCGAATGGTTTTATTGTGTGATTAATATATTATAGTGTGACATATTTTTTTTTCTATAATCAAGAATCCAGAAATATACTCTACTTAGGTTCACCAAAACATATTTCTTTCTCCAAGTCATAGCATGACTCAATTTTCCACGACCAATTAATTATCAAAATACTATCACCTAGGTGGTACAAGTGTGGTTTCTTCTTCTATTGTGTGTTCGTTTTCACTTGACCAACCACTATGGTGTAATCTTCTGTATAATAGTTTAAGGAAACATGAATCCAAAAAATAACAAAAACCACCCTCCTAGGATTTTCTTCAGGACACAATAAAATCATAATGAAATCCTTAGTAGAACCATTGAAGAGAAACCAATTTAGCTATGGAATGGTTTGTCTCATGTAAAAATAATTTATTCTGCACATCAAATTAACTCAGTGAGATAATATCTAACATCATATTATTTTATTTATCTGTTCTACACATCAGGTCATGATTTAAATAACAATGATATGATTCCACTCATGTGTGATTAATTCAATTAAATGTAAGATTTACTTATGGTTGCTACTTTCTCAAATAAGTAAATTTTTTTCCTATGTGATACTAACACAATCATGATATATTGTGATCACCATACTTCATGCAGTGACTTTATATATACAATAGAACTTTATTACTTTCATTATTACACTTCTATACTCTATTAAAAAATGATTCAAACTCATCCATGAACAAATTACCAATAATTACAACATGAAATAATCCCAAACTCATGAATTCATTTCGTTTAGAAAGAAGTCATAACATTCCATCAATGTGAAGGTTATATAAACACATCGTTATTGGATAAAATGATGATTGTAAGAGAATTACATCACTCAGTGTAAGATAAATTCCATATTGACTATATCTCAGTGAAGATCAAATCAGATCATCACAACACCCTCATTTTCAATTCAACATCATGAGGGTTCCAAAAAATTCATTCTCGCAAATATATCCTTAATATCAACCTTTTTATTTGTGAGTAACATAAAAATTATACCATGACCTATTCTCTATACTATATCTAAAAACACCTAAAATTCTAACATCCTATCTCCCTTGATTATAACCATGAAAAAACTTTATTCTCCCCCTTTATAATAATATCTCTATTTTTATTCTCCCCCTTTGTTAAAAAATGGAAAGGAATGAAAAAGAAAAAAACATGAAATTCTTATAGGTATTTTAGGGAATAATGGACTCTTAATAACATTCTCAAGTGATTTAGAGAAATCCTTGTTTATTATTTTTTTAACATATCCATGGATTTATATTTAGTTGAAACATATTTTAATAATAGATCACAAAGCTTCATTTTATCCTTAATGAATTGGTACTTGATGTCAATATTCTTCAACCATAAATGGTGTAATATATTATTTATCATGTTGAATACATTTTCATTTTCAACCTAATCACCAATGGGTATGAAATATTAATCCTCTTGTCTTTAAGTTGTGACATTATACAAATAATTTGATTTGTGGATTTTGATATTGCAACATAATAAATATACATTGATCTATTAGTGATTTAAATATACTTTTTAGAGTTCCATGAAACACATATTCCACGGATAAAGAAAAATGCACCCGAAGTAGACTCTAAATCTCTAGTATGTCTTATCCAATTTGAATCATTATTACTATAATGGTTTAATGACTTAGTTTTATCTTTGGTAAGTAACACAAATTCCCAAGTGTCATTTTTATTTAATTTATTTAGTTTTTTTCTACCTATGAAATATAATTCTAATTTTATAAGGCCTCATCCGAACTATACTGTTCAACATGGAAATGAAAGATATGTTGAATAAAAAGTTTCAATATTGTTTTGTTTTTTACAAATTTAATATTGTCTTTATTAATATTTTTAGGCTCAACATATTTTATCTATATTTGGAACTTATAAGCACCTAACTCTAAACTATCCTCACTACTAGAATTTAGAAAATCATCACAAGTATTCTATAAATAATTTTGTATATTTAAAATATAATCGTTCTATCCATCCTCCTCATTAATGGATTCATAAATATTATCATCAATGGGTAATGATGTTTGTGAGGAATTTTAATTTTCCAACACAATTTTGTAAAATTTATCAATACTATTCCATATATTCTAATTGTATCACTAAAAACTCTTCCAATGGGTTTAAATTTAATAAATATTACTTTATCACCCCTTATATTGAATTTTACATAATATCTTCTTCAAATATTTATATAACATTGATTGTTGAACAGATTTAATTATGTTAAGAATGGATTCTTACAAAAAATTAACTCATAAAGTTTATTTAATGAATTGGTATTGTGTAGGAACTGATTCAAAATATATACAACTCACTTTTTGACTTCTCTCCAAAATAATTTTGAATTTATATTCCCTAATTGAATTATTCTTCCCATATATACTAAACTGAAAATTTTCCTCTCAACTACTCCATTTTTTTGGGTGGGTATAAAGATCTATATTCATGCCTTATCCAATGCTTCTTAATGTATTCCTGAAACTATTTATTCTTGTTTTTGGATCCACAATTAAATCAACATAATTTGATGACATAACCAATTTGATTCTAAAAAATTCATTGACAATATTTAAGAATATAAAGCTATTTTTATTTACTCGACATAAAATAGATTTAGGTCATATGAGTAAAATCAACAAAAAAAAATCATGAAATAATTATCAACATTATTTTTATTACATATCATTAGAAAACACATATACTGGTGTACTAACTCAAGAGGTTTATTTACTTTAATTTTCATCAACCTGTGAATCTTGTTCATTATTTTTTCATTGTGACATGTATCATAGGTGTTGAGTCTTTCATGTGGTGGTTTTTATAGATTATTAAAAAAATCATGATTTAAAATAATATCCATATTATTTTTTCATAAAAGGAAAATCATTTTATTACAAAGCTGATTTTCCTCTTTTATACTCATATAACACGAATTTTGGTTTTCATAAAGATAAAACTTGTTATGATTTGTGTGCATCCCCTTCAATGTAATCAATTCGCCCTTTAACCATCTTATGAAATACTAATTCTACAAGAAGATAACAAAATATTTATTACCATAAAGTTAAGAAACACTAATTATATTTTTCTTAAACCTATTGATAAGGTGAACATTGATATAATTATTCTTACCAATCTCAGGGTATCAAACTCATGGATATGAACTTAAAACTCGCTATGTCATATAATATGACTACATGGAGTTTTATGAAGTGATATTAATGAGATGCATATTATACCATATGATATGACATAATCATAAAAACTTTTTATGATTGTATTACTTTATATATAGTATTAGACTATGGTCATATGATGTGTGTTGCATGAGAAGGTTAATTTTTCATCTCATCTTCTATATAATTTATTTCTTTTATAATCTATCCTATGGATTATTTATATAAAAAAATAATTCATTAAAGCTTATAATGAATGAAAATCCGTTGGGTAGTAACACATGAGAAACATGAGATATAACCTAATACATTTGAAATGGCCATCAATAATAATTAAATGAAGAGCATCAGGAATGACTATAAAGGTATATAATATTTCCACATTGGTGACTACCCTTTTCTAAATTTCATAATCAAACCTCTCTTCTTCCTTGATCATTATTGGTTAGTAGGTGAAGGTGATAGTATTCCTTCAGAAATTTAGGGTCCTTATGAAATATTATAGGAATCAAATATATTTTAATCCCCATTAGTTTAAGATATATACATTTTTTTCTTCTATGATCCTCATAAAATACACTCCATAAGAGAATAATATAGAGTCTTTTAATATTTTAGGCACATAGTTATTTTTATTTTCATTCTTGTTGATTTTTGAATATAAGTTGGTATATATATATATATATGGGGGGTTTTACACTACTTTAGATCACATGATGATATCTTAAAAACCATAAACGGTATCAAATCCATGTTCTTGAAGGATTTAACATGTTAAATCTACTAATTTCTAAAGAAATTCCATATTCTAAATCAGTTGTTGTTATATCTTATAGTATAATAGATTGATTTATTTAGTTCTGTTGAATTGTAGTATATGAATGGAGTATACCACAAGGTAATATATATATATATATATATAATACAAGGATCTGAACTATTATATATTATAATATATATAGTATCATAAAATATGACTACCACATGGTTACAAAAAAACATGATATCTTATTATAAATAATTTAATGGTCCAAACCTTCCTAGGAAATTCCTATGTGATCTTTGAATATTAGAGGTGTTCTGAAAGTGACCTATAAGTTTTGACTATCTATAAGGACACTATCCCATGGTGGTAGAAATGGTTATAGTTGTGATGATAATATTTTAATGTTTGGTCATGAAAATCCACTATTTTTGGTTCTTTGGTGCACCACGAGGTTTGAAACAGCCATGGTAGAGGGTTTTTCTCATTGTTATTTTCCCTATGGGGAACATGAGAGACCTCGATGTCATTGATGATGGGAATGGTTTCATAAGAATATAGGTAGGTTATTCTCATTATCGTGTAGGGCACTACACATAGACCTCCAATCATTTTTTTGGTCATGGAAAATGATGCATTTCCTTATAAAAAATAGGCACCACTGAAACCCTCAGATCGATGGGTATTGTGGCATGGATTTGAAGAGACACTAGGTTTCATGAGGAGGAGGAAAAAAATTAGGAAAGATTCCTTACACCAGAGTCTTGGGTTTGATGAGGTTAAATAATGAGGTAGTTTTCCCTATGCAATAGTGAGGGTTCTGGTGGGCTTCTATAGATATGAAAGAACATTCTCGACACTATGGTTTAGGGTGTGGTTCAATTGAAGTATTTAATTATTGTTTTAAAAACACACATGGGATTCAGAAGGTAAGTCATTTAAAAAACTTAGAAAACTCAATCTCATATTGACCAATGAAACCAAATTATTGTACGAGGCCACCATGAAAAAGAGGAGACCAGTTGGGTTTCCTCAATAAATAGAGGAGCCGACCCACATTGTTTTTATTTTTATTATCTCCCTTACAAACATAGAAAACCAAAATCCCTATTTTCTATCAAACCATCTCTATTGAGGGTTTTAACCTCTTGGATTATCAAGATCAAACTCTCTTAGACTATGTCACCTTTATTCCTCTTAATATATTGTATCTTGTTATTTTCTCCTTTAGAATGATTTTTTTGGTGAGTTTATTTAGTTTTGTGTTGAGTTTTCAGCATGGTTTTGTGGTGGGTTTCTATAGTTATGCTCTAGGGTGGTTCCATTCATGTTTGGAAATGATAGATCATCAATTCATCTCTTATAGTAAGGATATTCCTTGAAATTTTCATTTCAAAGAATGGAATTTAAAAACCCTCCATTTTCTGTGTAAATTATGATATTAGTAAGATTTTGTCTTCCTTTGGTGATTAGTATGGATTTAATTAATGAAGATATTGAATTAGACTAATTAAACTGATCATAAAAGCATGATACATATTACCTTACCCATTTTCATGATATTTCTCTCACACTTGGTTCTTGTCAACTGATATTATTGAAAATCATTAATGTTGTTTGGTCTTGTGTGTTATTGTCTTGAATATTTTATGGATTAAAATTTCATAAATGGCTAACCACTTAAATGTAGTAACGAACTAATTTTTTGTCAGAAGGATATTTTTATTAAATACGGAAGAGAGTGATAATACATGATGCATAATTTTTTGTTATAAATTCTTATAGTTAAGCTTATTATTATAGATACATTTGTGTAACATTTATGTGGATGTTCTTGAATTTTGTGTAGTAGGTGATGTAGCAGATTCCAAAAGTGGAATAGTGGGATATAGGTGTGGTTTTGGATCATGTGGTGGGGCTAAAATTTCCTTTATATGGTCAATAAAGGGTATTTGTGGGTGATAGTTTGGTTTGTTGATGTGGGAACATTTGGTAGTTTCCCAATTACATTGAATATATTTAGTAATGATGAAATTGATATGGATTTGATTGTAATTGAACAAAATAATTATTAAAAATGAAACATTGATACTTTATATAATTTTTTAATGGTCGTGGATTAATGTGGGTGATGGATTTTGTGGGTTTTCATTAAATATGTAATTAAATATATCAATAAATGTGAATTGGGCAGTAATTGGTAAATCTAGAAATGATATAATATTATTATTAACTGGGTTATAGTGAATGATTGTGATAGTATTTTTGTGTGAGGAAGCAGTATGTTTTATGGTGTCATAGTTGGTAGTAGTGGCGGTATGTGGTGATGGTTGTGTATTGCATTTTATGGGTGGTGGTAATGTTTTATGGTTGAACATTATATGTTGGGATTGTGTGTCCATACCTATACTTTTATTTTACTTATTAGTACTATACACACATCATTCAAGTTAGATACCCTTACCGACATGAAAAATGATTTTAAAATTTGGTGTTTTCCCTTAACATCTAGTTTGGTGAGGGAATGCATTGCTAACTTCCCCATATTTACCAATCTCCCTTCCATGTATAACATGGATGTGATGGATCAGAGTATGTATGATCATAAAACCATAGTATGTGGTGTAAGGGTGAGCCCTACAGTGTAATGATGATCTGGTACACCATGTACTGGTATACCATATAGGTTATTGGTGATGATAATATTATAGGTGCACTGGAAAAACCTCTGTGGTATTATGTTGAGGATATATTATTGGTGAAATGGGATATGCTTCAAGGTATTGATGGGATGTGATGTGGTAAAATTGGTTTGAGGATACATGGTGGAGGTAATTCATGATAGGATGAGGGAACATGGTTGATGTATTTCATGTTTACAATACAATATCATATTAGATATATGGTGGGTGGATAAGAAATTACATACGGAAAATGATATGGGGTGATGATAACAACCCATACATAGCCATCCCTTAAATTACCTTATTTATGGAATATATTTTATCACATACATACCAAAGACATTTTTAGGTAAATAATAATGAATTACACTATATTAAAAAGTATAAAGTTCCATAAAATTATTATTTTTTCCACAAAACAAGTTTTTTCACAAAGTCATAATTTCCATGTTCAAGATAAATCCATTAACCGGATCTCTAACTTTATTAACATTCATAATCATCCTTAAGCTCTGTGAAAAACATTTATAAGATTATAATGATAAACAAATATCATTAGGGGATATAAAATAAAAGAAGCACATTAGTCCAGCTGTAAACCTAAAAATACATAATAAAGTTTTCCTTTTTCATAATAAAGATTGATCTCAAATTTCCATTTACCTTTTCATGATAAAAACATAATTGGTCATTATATTTTAGAAAATATTTATAAGTAATGATAGAAGATAAATAATAATCATGGGGGTTTCTTGGAAAATAGAAAACTCGTTAATACTTTTCCTTGGAAACAATCTTTTCTTCTTTTAAAAGGTTACAAACTTTCCTTAAAAACATAAGCTCATCTTCTTGCTTTTTGTTCTCAAATAATAGATTCAATTTAACAAAAATTAAAAGAATATCATGTAGGTACATTGAGACCTTATCCTATAATTACCCCTTATAATAATTCTTAAAACAGATTCACCTAATTAGATAATTCTCACATCTCTTTGGGTTGAACTATCATTGGTAAAATCTATCATTGTACCTTATGTATTAGAGAGAAATATTTGGCTCACATGTTAATGGATCTATTTCAGGATCACCCATAAAAAATATAAAATGTACAAGAACCATAAAAGTAATAAAACACATATATTTTTCTCTTTAACCATAAAAATAATTTGAATTGGCGTCTATTCCCATAAGAAATAACACTTTCAATTATCCTATCAAAATGAGAACAAACTTCCATTTTCATAGATTTTTTTAAAAAATAAAGATTCCAAGAAGAGTGGTAATAAAATATTATTTTAAATTAAATTTTAACTTATAGTGTAATATTGATAAAAATAATTCTTATGATGGTTGGAAAGGCCAGTAAATTAGTTTGCATTAAAAAAACATTCCTTTTTAACTTTTATAAAAAGTAAAAAATAACCCATATAGAAAAAGTTTAAAAAATTAATTTTAATCCATTATTAAGGAATTAAAAAATAGTTTATAATAAAATTTAGAAACCTTTGAAGTAAAAATAACTTCATTATTTAAATATTTAAAATAAAATTGATATAAAAGAAAAATATTTGGAAAGAAAACATTAAAATTATATTTTTAAAAGAAAATCCATTACCTTATGTTCTCACTTGTTTTATTCGTATATATACTATCCATGTAATAAAATTAGATTAGTTTTATACATTATTAATAACATTTTTAATTTTATTCACATTATAATTATTCCCATTATTTCATTTATTACCATATTTTATTTATTTTCCAAAATGGTTGAGTTTATGTTGAACGTTTTGGTTACATGATTTATAAACTCAGAATATAATTTATGGATTGACTGTGGTCAAAGGGTTCATTATTAAAGCATTTAAAAAAATTTAAAAAAAATTATTCATAATTTTTATTTATTAAATATATTTTTGATACCATCTATATAAGGTGTTCATGAAATATGAAACACATCGATTCATGGAGGTTGTAGTCTGCACGCAAATATGAGCGACATTTCCTTATTTATACTGGTTGAAGAAGAAACAATATAGATATTATTTTTATTTTATCAAATTATAACTATGTAATAAATTTAATATTTATTCATTATATCCAACTAAATGATCATCCATGTGAGTTTGTAATGAAAAAAAATCACATCTCTTCACGGAGGTGGTAGTCCACATGTATGGACGAGCAACATTATCATTTTCCAACAGATGGGAGGAAAATAATGTAATATAATGTTTCCATAATGATAATAATTTCATTAATATATATATATATATACCTTAAATACATCATAATAAATATCCATGAATGGTCGGTGAAGAAAAATGAAATACGTCGCTTTGTGGTGGCGATATTCCACATGCTGACACGAGGGACATTTTTATTTCCGATATGATGGAAAAGGAGATGAAGAAGAGTTGTTACATAAAAATAATAACATTTAATTATAGATAATATTTTGATGTCATTATTTTATAGTGGTTAGAATTGATTTTATGGAGGTAAAGAAATAAATAAAATTGAAATTGGTTGTGTAAAAATTATAACTCTTCCCCAGATATTTCCTTTTATCTCACACATTAATACATATAGGATTGATCTTATGAGAATAAAACTACCTATAGAAATTAGGGAGGGGTGTTATAAATTTATTTAGATAGATATTGGATAATATTAGTGTATCAATGTTTGTGAATAAGTGGGTAGATGTGGTTCCCTTTTATAAGCGAGAGGAGTGGAAATCTTTTAAAGAATTTAAACTTTTAATATAATAATTGTATTTTTCATGTTCAAGTGGGATAAAATGTAAAAATTTATAATATAATATTTTTAATAGTCTAAATAAACTCAAAAATAATTATCCATGTTTTAGAGATATGTGGTTCCCTATCTTTATTTTTACCCCTTGTTAACCCTTTTAACCATTACTAGGGTGATAAAAAAAATTCATTTTTAAGACCATAATTGAATTTATATGAAAATAAAGTATAATTCTAATTATTATGTAATTATTTGAATTTTCTATTAAAAGGGGTATAATGTTACTTTAAAACCAATATAAAACTTAACGGGTATTTACTTGAAAAGTAATTATTGTATTAAAAAATTGATAATTTCTACTCTTTATTCAAAAATCAATCGTTTTAGAAAAATCCCAAAAAATCACTTTAGGATAATTTTAATATAAAAAATTAAAAAATTAAGGTCATATTATCAATGTAAATATCTAATATTTATTAATTTAATTTTTAAATAAAATAAATATATCTTGAAAAATATTTCAACTAGAATAAAACCATTTGTTTTCTGAAAGAAAATTCATATAAATTATAATATGATAAATAAATCTAGAAAATATATTTTAAAGAATTAATAATATATGATATTGATTTATTGTCAACATTACGTTGGTTTTCACATTCTTTCCCATTCTAGAAATTAAATCCTCATAATTGTATTATTTACTTAAACAAGTGAGCGTATTTTTACCTTGTAACTTTTTTTGATTCTCATTTCACTTCCTTAATCATGTGATTCTTCCATAAATCCTTCACTCGGGGAATCAATTTATTCTAAAATTACTTCTCTCTATGATCCAAAATATGAATTGGTTTTTCTTCATAATAAAATGTTTCACCCAACTAAACGACCTCAAATATTAAAATGTGAGATGCATCAAGTACATACTTCCCTAGAAATGAAACAAGAAAAAGTCATATACCCAAGATAAAATCAATGGAATGCTTCGTAGAAATAAAATCATCCCATTTTCATCAAAAATCAATCGGATCCAACAAAACTTAGATCTAAATTTTTCCTTATACCAAGACACATAACACCTTTCCATGTAGATATCATATTTAATACATGATCACATACCTCAAATGAATGGCCTTTCTTATTGATATGTACATAACGCTTTTTCCTACCACTTCCCTTAGGAAAACCAAAATCCCTCCCTCAAAGAAATTAAAAATATTTTCCTCAGGAATGTTAGAAATATTTACCTAAGACATATTAGAGTCTCACCCTCAGTCATATTAATATCTCACCCTCAGGTATCTCATAAATATCACCCTTAGGAATATCTAAAAGATCACCTTTATGAATATTAGAATCTCACACTCATGAATATTATAAATCTCTCCCTCAGGCATATCAGAATCTTATGACCACAAACATTAGAATCTGAGCCTCTGGAACATCA
Organism: Viscum album; assembly: GCA_963277665.1. Taxonomy (NCBI): domain Eukaryota; kingdom Viridiplantae; phylum Streptophyta; class Magnoliopsida; order Santalales; family Viscaceae; genus Viscum; species Viscum album. The sequence goes on along the minus strand of CAUJRU010000260.1, from coordinate 735,376 downwards.
AAATCACACTATATGGCATATCGAAAATCTCACCTTCAAGAATATTCAAATTTCAACCTTAAGCATCATAGAAATACTTCCCTCAGGAATCAATCAAAACAATGTCAAATTAAAACAAAATACCTAAAAAATCAATAAAACACAAGGAAAATCACACATACCAGATATATCATCATAAGACACAACGATCAATTAATAAAATTATCGTTTGTTTAATGAATATATTTCATTAATTTGGGTTCCTAATTATCATGATAATATTATAGAACATGTTTTATTAATTAATTAACCTCAATTCCATTTTAAATATCATTTGAAAACAATTAACTGATGTAATTCTACCATAAGAAATCAACCCATTTATATGTTATTAAAATTCATAGTACTAAGACAAAAAATAATCCATTTTTTTGTTTATCACATTGATCTAATGTAAATATAACCATATCATAACATGTTTCAAATCTAGAACACTTATCGAGGGGCCTCAATTCTTATTCTCCTTGCCTATGATTCTAATGGGATCCAATGGAAGTATCAAAAAAGGATTAATATTTAATAGTTATTATCTAATAAATTTGGTCATGTGCATGGAGTGATTGAACAATTGCTCCTATTTCATATACTATGGGTAATTAAGTCAGAAAACAAGGATTTATTTTAGACCAGACAACTTGAAAGTGTAGAAAGTGATTAAGAAAACTCATTTCCATTGTAGCAATCAAATTCTTCAATCCATTCAAGGAAATCTAGAAATTCTATCTGCAATAGATCAAGAAGTAGAAGGCATAAAAGGAGAACCTTAAAAATCTAGGATCAGATATACATGATCTAATATAGTCTTGCTTCTAGATTGAATAGGACTCCCAGAAATTGTTTTCATAAGTTCTCTAGTTGATATGGTGGTGTGTGAAGGGTGTTCAACTAAAGAGGGGGTCCATGTTAGAAAAACATGACACTGAAGGGCCTTTAAAATGACTGTTCGTGAATTTTACATGACATTAATATATTTTACATCATGTAACTATCGATTTACTTTTTCAAATTTCCCACAATCCCATCTCTATAAAATAAAACAACTTTAATAAAATATTACACATAGTTTAAGTTTATTTAATGAAAAGGGTTACTTTTTGTGACATGTTTATAGGGTGTGTAAATTTTCATGAAATGTTTATAGGGTGTGTAAAATTTAGGGGATGTTTATATATTTTTGACATGTTTATAGGGTGTGATTTTATTCAGGATGTGAATTAAATTTTTTGGGTCTGCCCAAAACAATTCACATTATGAATTGGGATTATGATGTGAATTTTTATGCATCTAAAATACCAGTCTTATTCCCAATACACCCCTAAAATAGTTAATCCATCCCAAAACTAGACCTGAAAAACTAGGTTTAAATGAAATAAAACTCAACTAATAGAGAGCTAACTAAAAATTAAAAAAGATATGTACCTTAAAAAATACGGGATCTTAAAACCTCCCCCCATATAATAGCTTTTCCCCATTATTTCTTAGGCACCACTATGGGGTATTAGTGAAAAAATCTTTCCACTTTTTTTGCACATCAAACTCCCTCCCCCAGGTCTCCTCTTGAACCCGCCCATATTTCCACTATGCTCGTATTAGGTGAATGAACTTCCCTAAAATATTCATCTCACATCAACCCACAATACATATAAGATGCTCCTAAAAGGACACATCGACATCCATATTGACATTATAAGAATCAATAATGTGAGAAGGGTTAGAATGATATCTCTAAATTTGTGATACATGAAGCACATTAGGCATGGAACTATAACACCATGGATGGGATTATCAGTACACCACTGTAATTCCCCTTTACAATCACTTGAAAAACCTAAAAAACTAGGCACTAGCTTCCATTACTTTCTGATATGACATTTCCCTAGTCTAGGAGACACCTGAAGAAAAACTCAATGACTACACTAAAACTCCATAAGTCATCTTCGATGGTTATCATATGATTGCTTTTTGATCTACATGGTCACCAACCACTTCCTAATTAGTTGAATCTTTTTAGATGTATCATAAACGAGACTAGTTATAATAATTACAAACTCTCGCACCTCCAACTAATAATGAAGAAAATGGAATAATCTATAATAAAAACCTAAACATGATCCATTTTTATTGATCCCTAGATGATTTTACTATAGAAGAACTCAATGAGTTCCAAATTATGCTCCCATAAACCATTGAAATCCAGTAAACTGGATCATAACATATCCCCCCAAACATGAATTTCATTGCTCAGATTAGCTATTAGTCTGAGGTTGGTAGGCTGTACTCAGAAGAACCTATGATCATAGAGCCTTATGAAGACCCTACTGGAACTAAGATGTGAAATGAGACTCTCGATCAGAAACAATGATCCCTTGAAACACTATGAAACCAAAAAATCTGATGAAAATAAAAACTACCTAAATAATCATTCTTGAAGTTATCCTTGATATGAAATAATTAGGAAACCATTATCATTCTATCCATAATAACCCTAAAATATCATTCTTGTAAGGTTCCTGGGTAATCCTGTCAAAAAATCCATAGTGAAATCATCCCACTTCAACTCCAGAATGGGTAGAGGTTCAACATCCCAATAGGCCTTTGATAACCGACCTTCACCTACTAACATGTGAAATATATTACCATGAATCCCACTATCTCCTTATTTATTCCTCACCACCCCTACTATCTATAGATATCACAATACATCATTTTCAAACCAAGATGTACTACCCATATAGAAGCATGAAACTCTCTCATCAACTCCCCACACAGACCTATATGAATCCATACTTTTCCATGAAAGTAAAAAATGCCACTTCTGTAAATAGACCTTTTCGTAGTGGATCTCCACCATATAGATATCTCATTGATTGAATCCCTCCGAACAAAATAACTGCTTCATCTTGATCTGATCAAGAGGAATTGGTATAATAGATGTTGATATTTGAGATACTCATCCCTAGGACTCCTGAACATCAAGATTCATATCTTCAAAGAGTTATATTAATCATGACTCTTAGAAATATTCCTGCATAACCTCTTTCCGCATCACGAGCACATGGAATCGACAATGATGTCTCCTTTCCTCGGTGTTTAATCCATATCAAAGTATAACGGATGATGATACTCAAAGCACCACCTCTTCCGAAGGCTCAGGTCTCACCGAGAAAAGATATACTTCAGTCTCTTTTGGTCTCTGTATACCAAGAACCTCTCATACAAATTATAGTGTCCCCAACAGCTCAATTTCTGTACCACCACATCTTACTCTAGATAATGTGTAGGATAATTACTATCACGTGGTCTTATTTATCTAGAGATATTAGAAACCCAACCATCCTCTTGCATCATAATTGCTCTGAGTCTAAGTCCTTATGTTTCACGGTACAAAATATACTCTTTACCAGGATCAGGTAAGGTGAGGATCAGTGTTGAGGTCAGTCTTCTCTTTAGCTCATGTAAAACTCTATTAGAATCATCAGAATAAACATAATTCACCCCTTTCTTGGTCATCCAAGACTTTGGTGATTTAAGATAAGAGAATCCTGGATTAAAAACTAATAATAATATACTAAACCTAGAAAAAACTAAATTTTAAATACATTCTTGGGCCTCTTCCATGATACCATAGCTAAATCATTCTCTAGGTCCACTGAATCTCAAAACTTTGAGATAACATGCCCCATAATGTGCACACTATCAATCCAAAAACTATATTTGGATATCTTGGTGTTAGGTCAAAGCTATCTCATTGTACTCAATATGATGTTAATATGTTGGGAATTATATTCAGAATACTATGAGTATTATAAGATGTCTTCTACAAAAACCACACATATGGATCTTAGAAAGGATGAATGATCAGATTCATCAAGGATATGAATACGGCTAGTTCATTCATCAAACAAATTGGAATCAATACAAACTCTTATAAGCTTTAACAGCTACTAAAAGAAGTTTATGAATGATCTCAACCACAAATGGTTGTATCCTAACCCTAAGGAGATATTGGAGATAATCTAAGAACCTCTCAGCTGGTTGAATAGGTTATCAATGTCTAGAAGGGGATACTAGTTATTGACCATTATTTGGTTAAGCCTTTGATAATCCACAAAAAAGTGAAAATTCCCATCACCATTCATGATGAAAAGAAACAGAGAACCGTATATAGAAGTACTAGGCTGTATGAAACCCTTGGCTTCCAGATCTTCCAACTAAATTTTCAATTCATGAATCTCTTCTCTTTCAAACATTTAAGGTTGGATTAAAAATTTATCATCAACTGAAACCTACTCAATCATGAACTCAAACTCCCACTTAGGTGGTAATATAGAGACCTCTCTAGAAAATACATCGTGGAAACCGTCACAAGGGGAAAATTTTCCTGCTACATTAATCCATAATCTAGAATAAGGCTTTCTATCTTAGCCATGAGATAATAATATTTTCACTAAATTACTCCTGTATGACCAGCCTAAAATGCCACTCACCCTGGTGAGAAAAACAACTCCCATATATAAATATAAATGTAACCATCCTTTGATAAAATTCAATAAGAACCTTGTATAGAAATACACGATCCATACCAAGAATCAAATCAAATCCTATCATTTATAGAAAAAAATTACCAAAGGAAATGATAACCATTAATTTCAAGAGAACACTACTTGTAATGCTTGTTACCCTCTGGTTTCACTCCCAATGGGGTTTCAATGGTGATGACCCTATCTATTACCTTCACATCCAAACCAAAACCATTTCTAAAAGAAGAGGATATAAAGGAATATAGTGATACTATATCAAAGAATGCATGACAAGATAGATGATGCAAGAATCATACCTATGAATGCAGAAGGTACTACATCAAAACTGATCAAATTAGACTATATAACATGCAGCTGGCTCACCCCTCTAACCTATGATACAATATGACTACCCTATATTGTTCCCTTTGAGTTGTACTGCTGCTCTTGTACTAGGGAACTACATCCCTTACCTAGGGCTGAAGAACCAGTGGAACTCCATATACCAGTCAGATGAGGGGCATCTTAGCCCCTCCTAGACATAACTTCCTGCCCTAATCTTATACCAATTCAATACTGTTGAATTTTTCCAAAAAACATCAAAATATGAACCAAGATACCACAATCAAGATACTCCAAAGAAGGGTACAAAAAATGAGGTGTCTTGTGTCCAAAGATTCCATATTGATAACACTGTAACAGAACACAGTCCTTAGATAGATTCCAACTACTCTGACATGTCTACCCACTGCTTTCTTGGAAATAACTATCATACCATAATTTCTTTAAACTAGATAAAGAGATCCCATTTTGCCCTGCTAAAACATCCTTGCCCCTATTCAAGGCCTTTCTATGATTCCTTTGTATGATAAGAGACTGATTCCTCACATTTATAAAAATAATAAAATGTAATACATTCACCTATGACTTAATATCATAGTTAATCCCATCCTGATAACATCCCACCCTTGAAATCTCATCTGCTACTAAGGATGGTGCAAACTGATATAGACAAGTGAAGCATCTAGAATAGACCATCATTAACAAGATGGCCTATGTCAAGTTTATAAAATCTTGATACTTTTCATCCCTCAACATCTTAGGACAGAACTAGATCAGAATATTATCCTTTAAACCCTTATAGGATAAATCCTCCTAATTCCCATCTTTCTCTAAAACATCCCTCTATTTATTAGAAAACCCCTGAAACATGTATGAAGAAAGATTCTCCTTTCTGTATGTGGGTATCTCGAGGTTCATGAAGATCATCAAGACTAACTCGATCTAGAACATGACTACCCAGGGGCCTCCCTCCCAATGGACATTGGGGAATAGTGAAACTAAAACTCTCTTTTCATCTCAGACAATGTAAGCACATTGAAAATAGTTTTCCTTTCCATGGATTGCATGAACCTTATGAATGTTTCATGAAGATAAACATCCATATGATTCTGAAGACCTACATGAAGCTCTAGTTCATATATGTTAGGTGTTTGCTGATTTCCACTCTCTTGATGCTCAATTCGAAGATGAAAATAAGACACTTTCTCTACAATACAATCACACTCCATAGAATAGAGGGTAATAAAAAGGTCAAAATCAATAGATGAAAATAATAGAGAAGAACTATCTCATGGTCTCACTATACATATATTAACAATTTAATTAGAATAACATAAGGATTCTTTATTTTCCGTTTTACATCAGAAATAACATGTTTCTTATTTCACAGTTCATATAGGAAAATAGATCACATGTAATAAATATGTTACTATTATGAACAATGAATGTTAGTATATATACCTATGTGCCTATCATGATTCATGCATAATCATATCACACTATACTGGGCCATGAGTATAAATCTCAAGAAACAATAATAGCACACAAAATGCGAATCACCCAAAGGTGCAATAACATAAACTGTATTAAGAAAATATCATGAACAACAATCCCATCCCTGTGAACATGGATTTTCCCCCATACATGGGTTAGTTATTCCCATGAACCATCTCATTACCATTTCTTAACACTTATAGTCTCCTTTATATCTTTCCCAAATAATAAAGCAATAGAAAAAACCAGATCCTCTGATACCACTTTGTAACATCCCCTGGTGTAGGAATCTCTCACATTGATAAACCATGTTAGCTACATGACATCAGAAACACCTTACCATATGCTAGGGGTTATATACTAATATATAGGGTCTAAGAATAAAGTGTGGAGACTATACCCCATGGTAAAGAGTTTAAATTAAATATAAAATTAATATAAGAGTAGAATAAATAATTGAAATAATAATAATAATAAATAATTATACATACAATGTTGATAAACTACCAACTGAATAAATCTAAATAATAAAATAATAATTTAATGGAAAGCTAAATGAAACTAAATGAAATTATAAAAGTCATAAAAATAAAATAATATAAAACTAAAATAAATACTTCAATGACACCAATCCCAAACCCCATGCTAGTATCATCTCAAATCTTTAACTCAATCAAAATGAAACAATCAACTACAAGTAATTTTTTCCTTGCACAAAATGACATCCATGTAATCTACTCGGGTACCAAATGAATTCCTGAATAGGGTGTTAGTAAAACTAAGTAGGTTGACACCATTACACATAAAAAAAATATATGATAAAAATAGTGTATGAAATAAATAAAATAATATGTTATTAATTTAAAAAATTAATTCTACATATTTAATAAACATAATCACCCTCGTGATATGAGTTAACACCAAAGGACATCCAAACCTTCTTCAACAACCAATAATATATCTCTATATGAAAATGGATCCTCCTACATCTGGATGGATCACCCATGTTGGGGGAAAATTATCCTTCCAAGGATGAATCACTCTTAACAAATCGTTAAAAATTAGAATCTAACCTAATGAAAACTATAATTATGACCTCAGGTATATCATATATCTTTACCTTAGGTATATCATTAATCTCTCCCTTAAGAATATCAGAATCGCATCCTCAGGCATATCAGAAATATCACCCCCAAGTATATCATAAATATCACCCTCAGGCATATTAGAATCTCTCCCTTAGGCATATAAGATTCTCACCCTTAGGCGTATTAGAAATATCACCCACAAGAATATCAGAATCTCAACCTCATACATATCATAAATATCACCCTCATGGATCAATAAAATTAGTTTTAAATATTCAAATATGAAATGAAAGAAAAATTACAAGGCCAAACAAACAAACTAAATATATCATCATAAGACACAATGATAAATTAATCACATTATCATTTATCTAAATAAATATATTCCATTAATTCAGGTTCCAAATTATCATCCCAATTTTCTAGAACTTATTTCATTTATCAATTAACCACAAGATCTTTTAACATATTATTTAACCAAAATAAACTGAGGTGATTCTACCACAAGTAATTACACTATTTATATGTTATTACAATTCATAAGATTAAGCAAAAAAATAATCAGTTTTTATAGTTCATCATAAGAATATAATGTAAATATGACAAAGTCACAACAAGTTCTAAGTCTGGAACACCTATTGGGTGGCCCCAAGTCTTTGTATCTACACTTATGGACCTAACAAGATCCAATGGAAGTTTAAAAAAATTACTTTTTAACATGGATTATCCAATTAATTTGGTTGTGTGTATGAAATGTGGATATGATCACACATATTTCATTGAATATGGATAATTAAATCCAAAAAATAGGGATTTTTTTTAGATAACCCTCCATGAAGGTTGAGAAGACGATGAAAAAGCCTCAAATCCATGGCAGCAATCAACTTCTTCCTTCATTTTATTAAAATAAAAAACTTATAAAATTCAAAGAAAGTTAAAATGCCTCTTCCAAGAACTGCATGAGGTCTAAATGATTACATCTATTGAGATCCACCACAAGTCTCATCACACTATCTCATTCTATTAAAGAAACTAACATAACTACAACTAGGTGAGAAGAAACTCCCATTAGCCCTAAATTACCTATCAGGTCAAGGTAATGATCAATGATCTATATAGTAAATCTTCATAATAAGTGAGTTTCAACATAAATACTTGAGAATGATTTTATGATCAAAGACCCATATCAAATATTTGAGTCTCCAGTTTCTAGTTTTCCACCACCTCAGGAGAAAACAAAAAAAGCTCCACAAATTGGTTCACATACTGTGTCATGGGATTTTCACTCTACTAGAGGATGAGAAAATCTAGGGATTTCACCAATACCATCAACTTTGGATAAAACTGATCAGTTAAAAGAACACTAATGTATTTCCACTTAAGAACCTCATGTTTCTTCTCCATCATCATTGAATTTCATAATATTCTTATATGCCCTTCTATTTTGAAGGTAGCACACATTACCTTTATCGATTTAGGTGTTCCCAAGAACACATAAACTAAATCACTATTTTTAATGAATCCTCAGCCTATTGAGTATCATTATATTATTTCAATGATAGTGGATGATGGTAAATGAAATCTTTAGAATGATCTCTCGATTAATCCCTTCAAGGATCAATAATTGAAGCCTAAATAAGAATGGGTGAATGTTATTTTCCCAAATAATGGACAACATGCACCACTATCTCAATAATATTATATTGCATTGGATGATTTTCAATCAAGGTTTCACTGGAAGCTTCCTATTGTGGCCTATTTAAACATCTTCTTAGAGGCATGATTCAAAAGAACATCAATAGACAACATTGAAATATTAGTAATGATACTCATATAAAAAACTCAGACAAGAGATATAAGAAGATAAATTAATTTAACATAATGAAGGATTGGGATTTAAACAAAATAATATCAAAGGTAGTGAAAATAATATATTCAGATAAATTTATTCCTCAAAGACACTTTTTCCAAAACACCCATGGTGAATTAAGTCACATTAAGAAGTGATATAGTTAGTAAATCACCTATAACTACCTCTTAAGCCCCAAACATCCTAACTCTTGTCTACTAAGACAATGAAAAATACATACTAAGAATAAGGAGAATCAAAAACCAACACCTATGATACAAAATTTTCACAATCCATCTCAAATACCCCGGTACACTAACACCGGATCTGTTCTTGACATAACTCAAAGGGTGTTTTTGATCCTCATGAGTTGGTGACTAGCTCCTAGCATCATATCATGTTCAAGAGGGAACAGTTTTTCCACAAAATAATGAAAGATAAAAGATATAAGTTGGTGTGACATACTCCTTAAGGATAATATACCAGGAAAAATAGGTACAAGTATACCTAAATTGTTCATTATCAAAATACACAACATCCATAAAGGTAAAAACTCAGAAAACCTATGTAATAGGTAGACCAAATCTCTACCATTCACCTACAACACTCATGGTCCAATGAATCAAATACACCTACCACCACTAAGTGGTTATTTATCTTTTTTGAAACCTGGAATAAGATAATATATAAATTCTCAAAAGGCAAAGATATTTCATAAGACAATATCCCAGTAAAATACAGCCAAATCTTTAATAAGAAATTCCCTTAAAAATAAACCTTTTATTATTTTGATTTAAATTAAAAAAGTCATGGAATTGAATTTAAATATTTTTAAAAAATTTATTTACAATCAAAGAGATGGATGATAAATTTAATAATATGAAATAAACATTTTATATGAAATGTTTATAAAAAGTAGTTGGCATAAAAAATAGTTTTATAATCAAAGGAATGTATAATCAAGTGAAACAAAACAATCACAATTCTCATAATCTCTGAGTTACATTATTTTCTTGCACTAGGACCCTAACACTTCACAATAATCATAAAAAATAAAGATATGTGTGCACACTCACATCAACAACCTATTAGGGGACCCATTTCATGAAAATTATCTGAACATGGATTATTTAGTGTTGTCATCATCGTTCCATTTACAGGGAGTATGAGGCATAGTGTTCTTCTCCAAATCACCAACTAACTACCCAAACTCACATGTTCCTCAAAGAAATAATCAATCAATCCTGGGTAAAATCAATAATTTAAAACAATTTCATTATTCATAGTTTAATTTCCCAAATTTAGTTTCAACATGCCTTTTCATTTCAAAACCATATGACATGTTTTCATAAATCAATAAATTATCAAATAATAATTATGTTTAATGCAAATTTATCAAGTATCATTATTAAAACATTTCAAAAAATCCACATTCAATTCAAGACATTATTTTTATTGAAATCTACCCAATAATTTCAATTCCATTGAAATTAATGGGTTTTTTATAATTATATACCCTTTTTAAATAAAAAATAAAATCATATCAAATATGGGTTTTTAAATTGATTAAATACTAATTTCAAATAACTCAAGAAACCTAGGATTTAAATTGTAGGGTAAATAATTACGGAACCAACTACCCCTTATCATGTGATCAAATCAACACCCAAAATAGGAATAAATATCATAATAGAGGCAAATGAGATCAAGAACTGAAAACTAGAATCAAGATCCATCAAAAACTATATTAGGTCCATAAATAACATGATGATCTATCACTGTATTAGGTGGTGAGAGAAAAATAATTGTAGAAAACAATTAATATGAGTTCCACTTATCTTAATTAAATTAAATCTTCCACTGGTGCTTCGATTTATAAGATAAAAGGGTTGGATAGAAAAGGAATCCTATAATGAGATTCCAAATTAAAAATAAAACCAATTAATGTCGAATGGGGGGGGGGGGATATTAAGTATCTTAAATGAGGGTCCCAATATTTTTAATTAAATATTTTATGGGGTTAAAAATCACACACACATTTTTTTGGGTAAGCCTACATTGATAGTGGTAACTATACACCCTGACCATACTCTCCTATAGGACTTTTGGATGGGGTGCATGATTTTTCCACGTGGTTAATTTAACTATGTTCCAAATATATAAACCTTGACTTTCTTAGGGTTCCCAGTTTGGAAGTCTAACAATAAGGTTTATACAAAATATATTCCCCTTCTAGTGGCTCATCACAGTGCACACAATTTACTAGGAAAAACCACCTAAATTTCCCTAAATGTGTTCCAAACATGCACAACCCCTTGGGCTTCCAAAATCGTCCAAATTCCACTCGAGACAAACTGATATAATACCCACTAAGTTTATAATAAAAGGGCCATAAATTACCTTAAAAAGGAAATATAATGTCACATGACTAATATATTATCAGTCAATTTTGTTGTATTGGAGGTTGAAAAATATGGTTTTATTCCCCATGATAAAGATGTTTCTATGAACTCATTCGATAAGAAGAATTTAGAGGATGATTCCCATTATTAGAATGCCATTACGCCATCTATTCTAGAGAAGGAGTTTTAGAAGGTAAAATATATTTAGTGAGTAAAGGCCCTATGGGAAAATTTGGAACGTATCTATGAAGGAAACAAAAATTAGAAACAAAAAAAATAATTATTTTAGAGATTAAAATATGAAGATCATATAATTCAAGATGATAAAACTATAGATGAATTTATTAGTCATGTAAATGAAATAGTGAGTACAGTAAGTGGTTTTGGTGAAAATATGGTTGATAAAATGGGTTTTCAGAATATACTATGCATTATTCCTAGTCAGTTTGATGCTAAATTGTTAGTACTCGATGATCATGATCTAAGTACACTTTATTTGGAAGACATATATTGTATATCAATTTCATATGAAATGAAAATGTTAATTATTTTCAACAATAAGTCCAAGGTTGAAAATTATATTTCATTTCAAGACTCAAGATAAGATAAATATAAGAAAAATATTTATGAATAAGAAGATACATATTAAGATTCAAAAGAATATATTAATGGAAAATTATATAAAATTTTGTTACTTACCTTTTGATGTGTGAGTAGAGGAAAGGGAAAATTAAATGAGATGATGAAACCAATATTTTTCATGTATGGATTGATTTTACATTTCGTAAAAAAATATTCAATATTGAATGAAGAATAATCCAATAAAAATAATGATGTAAGACCAAGAAGAACTTTCAAGTAGAAATAAATGAAGACTAAAAAGTCAAAAAAATTTAAAAAGGGAAGGGAAATAATTTCTTAAAATTATGAAATAGAAATATCATATCAAACTGATAAGATAGTTATAATAGTGATAATAATTAGGAAGTTGATAAATATAGTGATATTAATGAAAAAATACTCCTTAAAGATGTGAATAAGGTAGAACACACTAGTGATAAAAGTATTGATGCTGAAAGTGAGTAAGAAAATCAAATAGGGATCATGATAAAGACAGAACTCATAAAGTGTTCATAAAATATATTTATATTAGAATTGGAAAATATAAATTCAAAGAAAGATAATCAATCCTCAATAGACGAAGAATCTATTTATGATAAATAAGAATCAATGACTCTAAAAGATATTAAGGATTTAAAGAAACATCTAACTTAGGCAAGGATTTTAAAAATTAAGATAGAATATAAATTTAAATTGATGGAGGATAAGCTTTATTATTTATAATTAAATATTATTAATTTTAAAAAATAATTGGATAAGTATAAATCCTACTTTTAAATTTTTTTCAAGATGTTTGTGACATCTCAAAGAAGATGGATGTGAATGTTTTTTAAGATTCATAGATTCATGAGGTTGAAGAAGACCTAAAAAAATTACATTCAATGTGAAATAAAAATATTAGAAGTGTTTGTGCAAATATTAATGGGAATAAACAAGTGATGAAAACCAAGTTTTTAACTAAACACATTGATTTTTAGAAATATAGATATTTTGATAATATAGAATTTAAAGAATTAAAACCTAAAAAAAGTTGTTTAAAAATGAAAAAAATATCCTAGGTCGAGGAATAATGTTTTGGGAGTATTTTTCACAAAAGTATTAGTGATTTGTGACTCAAATAAGGAATAAAGGTATGTGCTAACATATGGAAACAATCTATTTTTAGAGTTAAGTATGATTTTTTATAGATACCATTATCTCTCTATAGGATTTAAGATAATACCAATAAGTTTTTGGTTCAATTATCATTACTATCATCCATATAAATGGTTTGGGATGTAGAATATGAGGGATAATCATCCAACATAAAAGCATAAAATTAAAAATAAGATTAAAAATTATTTCTTGAAAGTTGAAGATACATTTTAATAATTAGAAGACGTTTTTATAATATGTGACCAACCAGGTAACCTTATTGAATATTTTATCCCCATACCACCTTACTAATTGAGTATTTATTTAAATAATAAAAAGAAACAAAATAACAATGATGAAGGAAAATAAAAATCTTTTATTGTTGAAGTACCACTTAAATAATCAAAAGGAAAATACATGGATTCTTGGTAGTAGATTTTATATAAACATGAAGGGATATTTAAAACTATTTTAATTTTTAGAAGAGTGAAAGTAAGTCTCGTTTACCTTTTTAAATTATGGGTTATGTAAAATTAAGGGTAATGGTTCAATTGTGATTGGAAAAGAGAAGTTAAATTTCTTAAACACCTTATAGGTTTATGGGATGAAAAACATCCTATTGAGTATTTATTTTCCATGTGACGAATAAAATGAAGTGGAATTAAGGAAATTTGGATTCATGGTTAATATATTAGAATATATATGTGTTTTAATTAAGATAATAGTGATTAAGGGGAAACTTGTTTTGGGTCGGTGATTCTGAGAATTCACGCTACCTAAGCCTGAAAGAAGAAAATCAATTATGGTATAAAAGGCATGGCCATATTGGATAAAAGAACATGATTAAGATCATACTAAGGTATAATTTTCATGATGTATATATGTCAATAAGGGAAAGTAATTGGATGTTATCTATATTTGAAATGTGACAATTAATAATTCCCCACACCAGAATGTTGAGATTTTATCATATTATCCATTGGAGATTAACCATTCAGACATTTATGGGATTATAAGGAAGAAATTATAAATATTGATAAGTATTATACTTCTATTATTTATGAATTTAATAATATTAATTTTACTAATATTATGAATTATAAATTAGAGGATTTAAAAATGATTAGGAGTTTTAGAAGAAGTGCTGAAAAGGTGTGTGTTTTCTTATCGATGAAGATATAGATAAATATTGGTATATAATAAACTAATTGAATATTTAAATCATATTTTTATGAATCATGATTTTCTTTATAAAATTATTTGTACATACACCACAATTGTTTTTTCTAAATGAGATAACATAATATTAGTGGAGATGGTTTAAACTATGTTAAAAGAGCATGATAATTTTTAGTATTTCTAAAGATAGGATATTAGTGAAATATTTAATATTAAAAACTATTATTTTTATTGGGAATATTATGATATGTCACCATATGAGATTTATTATAATAATTAACCAATTTTAAAATATTTTTAATGTTTCTGGAAGCCTTATTATAATCAATGTTAAAGTTGAAAATATTAGTATGTTTTTAAATATACAAGAAGATTGTATCTTCCTCATATATCCACCAAATTGAAGAGGATACCACTTTTACAATAAATATAATGGAAATATTTTGGATATTTTAGATGTGAAAGTTCATGTACATTCATGAAATTAAACTATACATGAATAAATAAGTTTCAACCATGATGATGAAGCAACTTTTTTATGTAAGTATGAATATGTTTCTAGAAATAACACGAGTTTAGAATAAGTATATAATGAATATGATGAGTCAACCACATATAGTGATGATTACAAACCTAATTTATCTCATACATTTCTGAGTTCAAAAACATCATTGGGGAAAAGGGCATTAGGTTCATACTAAAATAAACCCAAGGATGGCAACACGTACCTCATTATTCTCACATGTTGATATGATAATTGTGGATAAATAATTATAGCATCACGATCATTTTTATACTATTAATAATTGATTTATTCATATAGATAATAATGAAATTTAAGAGTTGGTAACGAATCATGGAAATAATAATTTTATCAGAAAAATGGCCATTTTGAGACATGTTGAATGGAATAGGAGGTGTTGTTGATAACAAGGAAATGTTATTTGGTAAAGGGTATTCTCATGTTGAATAATTAATATTGGCTATACCTTTAAACCAGTTGATATACTTGATACCGTGAGGATATTTATTAATATTACTAGGAAAAGGAAAACATGACATTCCAAATGGATTTCAAATATTATTTCCTCAATGGAGAGATAGAATAAGATGTTTAAATTGAGAAATCTAGTGTTTTATTGATTGGTAAGGATAAAAATTATGTTTTTAGGTTAAAAAAGACACTATATGGGTTAAAATAGCTCCCAAGTTCATGGAATTATAATTTAGATACATATTTGAAATAGTTGAAGTCTAATAAAAGATGAGTGGATGGAAATATCTATATCCAATATTAAAATAGGTTATACATAATTCAAATTATTTTTATAGATGATATAATATTTTCTAGAAATGAGGAATTTGTTTTGAAAAGTATTAATTGGAAATAAAGAAGTTGTTTGAAATTTTGATGAGTGGATCAATTAGATACTTTTTGTGTTGTAAAATATATCAAGTGGAATACCACATCTTTATTTATTATGACAAGTATTCTCATGAATGTTTCAAGAATTTTGGAATGGAGGATTCCAAGATGGTTTCTAAAAAAAATTTGAATAGGAAATAAAATTTCACATGATGAGAATAGAAAATAAGTTAACATAATTAAATTTCACTTTCTTATTCGATGTTTATTATACTTTACAACTTCAAGTCCAGATATTGTATATAATATTAATTCATGTTAATGGTATAAAAGTATAGTAAATAAGTCTCATTTAATCGTTATAAATTGATTTTTTAGATATATTAAAGGCACAAATGGCTAAGGATTGAATTATGATAACAATGTAAAGGTAAATCTATTGGTCTATACTAAAGATTATTGTGATAGAAATATAGTTGGAATAAGTTCTACATCACATGTAGTTTTATTTTTTGGAGAAAGTAGTGTATATTATAAAAAAAAGAAGAAAATATCTCTGACATTGAGCACATATAATTCATACTATGTGGCTAAAACCCAATCCATAACCTAATTAATGTGGATGAGGTCTCAGTTATATGATATGAAGGTAGAAGTTAGGATGCCCCTTATTATGGAATGTGATTATCAATGTGGTATCAATTTATCAATAAATTATATTTTCCAATCTCGATCAAATCACATTGATATAGAATATCACTTCATCAAAGAGGTTATAGAGTAGAATTTTTTAAAGATGGAATTTATTCTAAAATATGAGAAAATAGTTTATTTTTTTAACTAATCCATTTTTAAATGATTCATTTAAAATATTGATGTTGATTATGGGTTTTCAACCTCATTTCTCTTAAGTCTATGATTTTTCGATTTATCCTACTCTCTCATTATGTTTTTTAGATTATTATTGTTAAAGGGGGAAAAATATTACAATATAAATATCTTTATGTCTATTCCTCTATGTATTTTCAAGATGTATTTTCCTTGTGGGAGAATAATATTTTTGAAATAATTGATTGATTTTTATTTTACCCCATGAGGGAATGATATCTTATTTAGGGGGATCATGTAATTAGAGAGAGTTTTTAAAAGTGAAAAAATATGATGGAAAACTAATGAGTATTAGAGTTATTGTAATTGTGATCTATTATAAAATAATTTGATTATTAAAAATGTAGGAAAGTTTTATTTTTATGTTATTTGAACTTGTTTTGAAAAGTATAGGAATATTTTTCTCATGTGGTATCAAACAAATTGAAGAACATAGATAAAAGTCACTTTTTAAAACATGACATTATTATTCATGTTTCTTTTTACCTACACCAAGATTGTTATTATAGTCTTAGAATTATTGAAAAATGATTAATTTCTAGGATTGATCACTATGAATGCGATTTATTCTCCTAGGTTGATAAAATATAAGGGGTGGGAGATTTTTGAGACTTATATTTGTTTTGGAAGATTTTGATATTTTGTAGAATATTTTTAACACCATAAAGAAAAATTTGAGATGAACAAGTGATAACAGAATTGTAATGATTGCTGAGATCCAAGAAGAAGTTTCTAAAAATTATAATTATAGAAGAAAATTGAGTGATATAGTGTATATGATTACTGTGTTATCATTTTTTTTTATCAATTTTGAATCTATTAAAAATCACATAAAATTAAGTATATCATGTGTGGTTACTGTAATTTATTAATTCGAGAATGTATACAATTTTTAGAACTAATTTAGATTATTTTTAAGTACGTTTGGAGGTGTTTTCAAAAAATTTGGATGTTTTTGGAGTTGAATATATTTTAACTTAAGAAATGAAAAAGCTAAATATATAAAGTGATCCTTGAAAACTTCACTAGGTGAACTTTTATTTTTTAAACTTTTCATAGATTTCAAATGGTGAGTTCTAGATATCATTATGTGTGTTGAGGATTTATAAGTTGAGCCCAAAATTCATTAGAAGAAATTATAAACATTATAAGGTGGTTTCTAGGAATTATAATATGAGACTAATACTTCCTAGGGTGAACTTATGTACTTTATAAAAAAATAGCCAAATTATGTAAGTTATCTGAAATTTCATAATGTGATTTTAGATTGTGAGAGGCGGTGAACTAGAACCAACTTCTATGTACTTTATGATTACATGTATTCATTTTCTTTATGATTAAGGAAGTTTCTTATCATATCATGATTGTTCCTATATATGACATGATATGTGATAATGTCCTAATAATATCAATCAAAATGAAATATCATAGAATTTACCCTCTATGATGAGATCCTAGAAGTTCCACCATAGCATTCTTGAATATATGTTCTGAAGATGGATGATATCATTTTATGGGATAAAAATTATATAGGGTATTAGGGTAGGTTGGAGTGTCATTAAACTTTGATGAACCCTATCATAGTGTGTTCCCTTGGTAATTTAGGGAGTATTATATTATGATTATGAGACTGACTAGTAGGAAATTCACATTTACATGACTTATTTATTGTTACAATGTATAGAGATGGGTATTGATCCTTATACTTTAATATCATCATGAATCCCTCAATTCAAATACTTTTATGTATTGATGAAAAATATGACAATATTTGGTCATGGAAAAGTAAGATATGTTGGGTGGATCACTAGTGATATTTCATTAATAGATAATGATAGAAAGTATTTACCCCTTCTATCCCATAAAGAAAGTTAATATCTATGGCCCTTTTACAAGACTATAAATTACTAGATAACTCAATGACCATGTTGTTCTATATGTGTTTTATTTTTAAAAAATTCAAATAAAGTGGAATCAATAAAAAAGGATGATGAAATTTGTAATAAACCTACATTATTATACCTATTTTGATAAATAAATTATCTTAAATAGTGGGTGTTTATAAGGGGTTTTATGTCATCGAGACATTAACATCTTTCTCTATGGGTGCATTGGTATTTTTATAGATTCCAACCTTTTAATTTAGGTATCTCCACATACTTCTATAGATAAAAAGTACTAGAGGATCATATACGAAGTTTATTATGAATCATATTGAAATTAACATGGAATTTAACAAGATAGAATAAATATTATTACTACTTTGTGGTTTAATAATTATTTAGGTTTGGTTGATCACTATGATTTAATCAAAAGTTATTTGAAATATTTTCTAAGTTAAACAATAATAAATACTTGTTTTAATGTTTTTAAAAAATATAATATTTATCATATTTATCAATGAGTAATGAGGTGATATTTATTTACTAAATAAATATTCATTATTCAAGGTTCATTAAATGTTGTGTAGGATAAATGAATCAATATTAATGGTCTTATTGTATTGATATAAATTATATTTATTTATTTTTAGGTGATGAAGAGGTCAAGGGAAGAATAATTATATTAGCATTAAGACATGGGGTTTACAATGAATTTATAAAATTGTTTGGGAGATTATATGAAAATAGGAAACCATAAACCTTCCATAATATATATATATAGTCATATCAATTTACTAAGGGATATTTGGTGTGAAAAAAGGATATATAGAATCACTTTAAAATTATAGAGATATTTATAGATATCTAGAGTGTTTTCTCTCCTCCTCACATCTCAAGAAAATGAGAGAACCCCAATAATTATACATCCTCAAAGGGAATTCTATTGTGGTCAACCACTAATGATGCAAGCGATCAGGATCGACATTGATTGAACCCAGTGGTTTTATGAATATTTTTATAGATTATGGTGAATGTGTGGATAACTTATAGAGGGTTTCTATACTTGCACCCTGCTATGCAACAATGGTATAATGAGATCAATTCAACTGGATCATCAATGAATAAATAATTACAAATATATGAAATTTTAGATCTTATTATATATAAATAATAAAATTTATGTGATGATCCTCCTATTGTGGTTCTGGTGTTAAAATAATCAAGTAACCTATAATTTAAATCCATTTGTTTTGAATTCATTATCATGTTCATCTTGGATTATTCATAAATTAAAATTAAAATATGAGTTATCAATGCCCAACTGGTGCTTTAGGTGTGCCCATAAAATACAAGTTATATCACAGGGGTCACAAAATAAATTTATAATTATTTAATAATTTCTTACTTAATATCTATGAATTCTTAGAATCCAAATATCATTTTCTGTTTCCTTGATTCATTCTCATTTACATAACCATTAAATATTTTAAATCAAAATAAATAAACTTCTAAAAGTTCCATAAAGAGATTCCAAACATTTTGGTCAGATAACAAAAAACCACATGTCGTATAATAACCTAAATTCCATGTAACCATGTATCTGATGTGAATCTCACTTGGTTATTAGATTAGACTAATATTATTGGATCAGACTTGATAAAAGAGGATCTATACAGATCTACACAGGAAGGCATCTGTTTTAAAGAACTACATTATATCTAACTCAAATACATGATGTGTAGTCCTCATGTTCTTATATTAGATAACATATGCATCTAAGAATGTAATTTATTTAATAAAAACCATGTGGATTAAAAATCATGAAAATTTAATGTCACACATCACGTAAGAAGATTACAAGCTATGTACCTTGTACACGTCTATGAAAGGAGAACATGAAAAGTCCCTAGGTACATGACACAAACCTGAGTAGAAGATATTATATGTTATGTATCCCAACACATTCCATGTAGGATTCTATACCCATGATGTATAATTTAACACATAGAGAACAAATAATTATATAATTAAACCAATATACATGTGTTTTGTGTGTTATTTACTTGATAGTAAACACCATGTCAAAGGATTTTTATTATATATGAAATTAATATGCATGATAAATTAAAAATATAAAATCCATATATGAACCTATCCTTATAGTGTACTCTACGAAAAATTAGAACATCACATGTAGTATTATTAACAAGTGTTCCATGTTTCATTTTTTTATAGTACACAATATGTAATTTCCTACCATGCATGTATATTAGATGCCAATGGAATTAAAAAGAACGAGGATCCTACCGAGTAGTTTGGATCAGTACATGAATATGACTCTAAGTAAACTTGTATACTTTACTAATTTAAAATAAAATTAATTTATTAATTATTTTTAAAATTATAGATAATGTAATTTCAAGGAATCTTGGAAAGGATTAAGAAAAAATTGATTAATTGGATTAATTTGTGGAGTTTAATCTTAGTTAAAAAGAAAATTAATATAATTGATAACTAAATTGAAAATGTTTCCTCACTGCATTCTATGTGGATGATCACGAGCCTAGATCATACCTATGTACATGACTTGTTTCCTTTTAATTTATTATTATTAAATTAAAATGATGGTTTTTTGAGTCATCACATCCTCTTTACTATATATGGGTCTGCGTGTCCATGGTTTATTTTATGTGGAACCACCCTATCTAATCTATTGGATCCCTCAACCATGTGTGAGTAAAATATTATGTAAGGATGGAGCTCCAAGGTTATAGGAGGCCTTATGAGTCCTGGAGTAGAGGTGAAAGTAACTGTGGTGATATATAGGATATGAGGTGGAATGTTGCAATAGGAACCAAGCTATGATTTAGGGTGTTTTACCTTAGGGTCAATGTTTATTTTTTATCATCTACTATAGAAGATAAACATTAGATAATCTCATGATAATGGAACTTATATTTTATTTTGGTCAGTTCTATGGTTTATTATTTATGATTTTGGATTCTACACACTAACTTAACAAATGTATTAACCAGAATTCAAGATAAAATAAAATCAAACCATATTATACATAAATTGTATCATATTTGGTTAATTACCTAATTAAAATATACTTAATATTAACAATTAATGTGATAATATAAAACTAGGATTTTACATATAAAGATAAAATTCCATCAACTAAAATATTATGTTAGTATAACCTTCCACTATAAAAGTTATAATTGAACCCATTGTATAATGTTATTTACTAGCCCAAGACAGGATGGTTTCAATTGTCCGTGAAATTTTAGATTGAATATTAAGGTTGAATTAAATTGGATTACATTAGGGGTTGAATTCACAATTAAGATATAATGAAATAGAAATGAAAGGGTTGAGAAAATATTTATCCAAGATTTCAGGATTCAGGAGTCCACCCAAAATTTCAAGAATTTTTGTGTTAATGTAGTTGTAATGTTATTCCTTCCAAAAATCATTTAATTAAATTTTTAGCCCAAATATTGGTTATGAAAATGATAATATGAGTCATTTCCAATAGAATATCTATTAAGAAAGATATTCTAAAACTAATTGTGAGGGATACTTGGTTTTGACTAAATAGTGGGAGATTAATAAAATTATAAAAATTTAAATCTATTAATCAAATTTTTAATCAAAGAAGTAAAAATTATCTTCTCTTAGTTTTTTAGAAAATTAAATCCACATGAATTTGACCATATAACTGACATCTATACTAGATATGTACAACCATGCAGTTGGTGTGAATTTCTTGGAATATTATAGGAACTTACATGTTATACTATGCCATGAACATAAATTATACGTGTAGGAAACCCCACAACTTGAGCAACTTTCTAAGGAGGCTAGTGAAGAAGAAATATATATTTACCCAAAACATGTGGGTGACAGAATAGATTCCCATTTTTTAATTCTTTACTCCATTTTTAGTGAGATTATAAATAAATACAAGGATATGGATTCATATATATCTTCATTTATCACCTTCATGATCATTATTAAGAGAAGGTGAGATAATAGAGATATGAGATATCCATAGAACTATTCATATGAAATCTTGGAGATTCAATAATAGATGGGCCTCTACAGTCAAGATGATTAAATATATATAATTCTTATAAATTTTTGGATTTAAAAGTCATGATGAGTTGCACACATATTTAATTATATCTTCACTACCTAAAACCATATCTAGTTTTATTATGATTTATAATAGGGAAAAAAGTTAGAAGTCTCTTCCATAAATTCTTACTCTTATTCTTCATGTGGATAAATACATGGGGTGTGAAAAAACCCATGGTCCTTATGGTGAATAAAAAAAAATAATAAGAAAATTTTTCGTTAGACTCATTGCATGTCTATGGTGCCAGAGTACCATCCTTCCAAGAAGATGAAGATCCACCAAAAAGAAAAGGAGCAGAATGCAGTGTTTTTTTCATATGAAAAAAGGACCCTGAAAGTGGATATCCACCCAAGAAAATAAGTAAGGATAATTTTCAGGTGCGTTATTTATTGAGTGTAATCTTTTTATATCTATAAGTTGGGTATTTGATACTGAATGTGGTTCTCAAATCTGAATCCAAATATGGGATGTAGGTAGATTTAAGAAGGTTTCAAGAGGTGTGGTGGATCTACATGTTTCCAATTAATCAAGGAAAAATAGTATATCCATTAGATAATACCTCATCATGTTTCCATCATTATTTATTTATGTTTTAATGAACTGTAGTTATGAGACTAGTGTTTCTTAGAAAACCATAATTGTTTCTCATTTAGAAATGGATGGATTTATTTATAGTTTTTGAAATAGAAGTTCTTATTTTTATAAAGATAGAAAATGTTATGGTATGACATAGCCGAATAACTATATTTATGAGTTAAATTAAAGAAAAAATACTTGAAACTAAGAAAAAATTAACTTCACATGAACCATTTAACACCTACTTGTGGAATCACCTTTTTGGTCATGTAAATGGGATGAATTTGATGAAGATCCATAATGATGGTTACCTATACACTTTTGATCTTAAACCATTTGAATGATTCCATTATTGTTTACAAGGTAAGATAAGAAAACCCAAATTTGGTGGTCAAAGTGAAAGGGCCACAAATATTCAAGAATTATTACACACTGATGTGTGCAAACTATCTTAGGAAGAATCCATAGGAGTATTGTCAAACATTATAAACTTTACCAAAAAAATGACTACTTACATTTTTTCTACTTTATGAGTTATAAGTCTAAATTCTTTGAGAAGTTCAAGGAGTTCAAGAATGAAGTTTAGAATCATCATGATATGAATATAAAGAAAATTTGATTATAAAGAGGTGGTTAATATCTTAAATAATATTTTGTCTAATTTATACAGGATTATGGGATTTTATCTCAACTCATTCCTACTTAAATGTAACATTGGAATGGTGTTTATGAAAGGTGGAACTATACCTTACTGGTTTTGGTAAGGTTGATAATGAGTTAAAAAATCCTTTTATTATCTGATTGGGGATATAAATTAACTATGGAAGTGTACATACTAAAATGAGTACTATATAAAGTGGAAAACAATATTAACTTTGATTTATGGAGTGTATATAATCCCCTTTTCCATATATTCATGAGTGGGGGTAGAAAGTGTTTTTAATTATTTCTTAAGCAAGAAATTAACATCACATTTGTTGAAGATTTTTTGTATGTGTTACCCCATGAAAAATAGGGGAAACTGCCAATATAAGACCTCAACTAAAAAGGTTATCGTTTCAAGGAAATTTTTATTTCATAAAAAGGAACACATTATCAAGAATGAAAACAGTTAAATGATAGATTCACTAGAAGTTTATTTTCAGGATATAGAAGAGTTGTTGTGGGAAAAGACTCTACAGGTTATTGTGGAAGATACAGTTCCTGAAACACAAGCGCTATATGGGAGTAAAATAGAGGTTAGAGAACCAAAATGATATGTTTTTTCTAGTCATATAATATGTTGAATCATTATTGGTTGAAAATAATCACCCTCTATACTATAAGGAAGTAGTAGAGATCTCATAATAAAAACAATGGAAGGAAGATATGAACTATGTGATGTATTCCATATAACGAAACCATATGTGTGTTTTGGTTGATCCTATAAAAGTTTTAAATATCATTGAGTTAAAATGAGTATTCATGAGAACGATGGAGATGAAAGGTCAGGTTAATACATATAAAGCATGAATAGTGGATACATGTTTTAGATAATGTATAAGTCAAGACTATGAAAAACCTTTTATCTAGTTTCTAAGCATAAATCCACCAGAATTATACTTACCGTAGTATATTACTAGGACCCTGAGATTTGGTAGATGAATGTTAGAACTGCCTTCCTTAATGGGAAGCTTAATGGAGATTTGTATATAACACAACCAAAATTGTTTTTATAGAGTCATATTTGGTGCGTAATTATAATCAATTATTGATGGTTTTTGAATTTTTTTCAATGATAATTCCCTAATATATAAATGTTTTATTAGAAAATTGGAAATTTGGAATGTGAAATAGAAATGGTTTCAAAATAATAAAACAATTTTGTTTATGAAACTGAATTTTATTTTTGAAAATTTAATATATAAATGTTTTAATATTTCTAAGAGTTTTCATTTTTTATAGTTTCTTGGTAAAAAAAGGTTTCCAACAAATATGGCCCTCAACCTAAATGCTATCCATCCACCTAGCTAGGCCAAAGGAGGCTCGGATGTCCAAGACATATCTAGGGAAGGCATGATCAATGGAACATGTGTGAATAGGGGAATTAGGACCATATATGAGGGCCTATAGTGGTCAAATCCATGGGCATACATATCTACCTCCAGAACTGATGGTAGAATAAGGGTAACCTCTATGCCGAATTGGGAGGAGGGCGTCACAAGGATGGGGTGGTCCGAGATAGTGGGAAGGAGTCCTCCAGCTCCTAAAAACATTATTTCTATGTGGGATCCATGCTCAGGTTTATGAGAGAGTTCCTACCACCTCACCATTTCTATATGAGACTACATATATCCCAATACTGTTCATCCATTGAAAATTTTCACGTGAAACACTGCTCAAATTATTCCCACACCTCGCATATCCATATCCTCCATAGATCTACTACCATTTATCAATGACCACCACTGTAGAACCAAATATCTCTATCTTTGACCATTACTCAATAGACACCTCATGCCAAATTCTACTTTCTCCACTCTAAACCACCATGGATGTCTTTTAAGATCTTGAAATATCACCCCAAAAATATTTTGAGCTTCATCCGGACACTATGAAGGTCATATGATAGAGGATATTAGAGGATCCTCATTGTCACCACTTACCATGCAACCATGCCCCATCATATCCACTATTGTCATTCGAGCCCTGATTTCACCTTTCTGGAAACATACCAAGCACCCCTGATCCACCACCTTCACTCAACAACCTTCACCACTTATTTTAATGAGAATATCCATTTCTTGCACCACCTAAGCTTGAGCCCGAGATATACTTCCACCAATAAGTCTCTGATCATCTGAGATCGCTTCCAATGACTCCAAGAAACCCTATAAACCCATTTCAAATATAATGAGGCCACTTTTAAAGATGAATGAGGATTATCGATGACCACTCACCACTGCCACATTTCCATGTGTCGCTACCACCGAATCCTTCACATTCTATGTTTCCACATCCCAATCCATGCATGAATAAGGAAGAATACTACATATACCATTGGTCTATGTGAAAATATCTTAAACACCTGAACAATTTGGGTGTATCCGCTTTCAATTATAGAGGGTCTTGGGGGGGAGGTGAATATGTTTGAGTATAATGATGATATTTAGAATTTTTAAAATCATGAAGACTAAAACCATTGAATATGGGGCCAAGGATTCTCCTGTGTCTATAAAATAAGAGGACTGCCTCTGGCCAAAGATAGTTCAACACATCCACCAAGGAGGAAAAGAGGTTCTAACTACTTATCCCATTGTTTTCTATATTCCTTTATTATATTTACTTTCTTTACTTCTCTACCATGTCTCATTCTTCATATTTTTAAATTATCCCCCATTTTATGGAGTGGTAGAAGACCTTGTAGTTGGGAGAAGGGAATGAGACCCATTTGGGATGCTTTAGTTTTGAGTACAATCAAATTAAAAAATTATTTTCTTATTAATTGAATGGTTCTATGTTTTATATAATTTTTTATCTAAATTTAACATGATTATGTTTTATTTAATTCTAAAATATTAAATTTATTTGATTTAAGCATTTATTCTCCCTTTACTATATTTTAGATTGTGGAAATTGGTTGATCTAAAAATCAAATAGAGGAGTGATTTTATAATTACTAAACACACAAGGAAAGAATTGTGGAATGATTTAATATTTGGGTAATGTTAATACCAGATATGGTATTCCCTAAACAATTTAATGAATTCCTATTGTGACTTTCACATATTGATAAATCTTAATCAATGTTTAATTAAGAAGAAAATATTGTTACCCCCATTGATTTTATCATTTTATTAAAAATAAAATACTCAGTTTTATTAAAAACAATGATAACATGAAAAAGGGAAAACCTATCCTAAATCCAATAAGTTCTCTCTCATCAGAATCTCACAAACCCCAAATTCCCTTACATTTGATTCTTTAAAATATTGTTCTTTTATTTACTTTTTCATATATGATAACTAGAACAACAAATTTCTATCTGGAGATTAGTTTTTTTCTACTAATACTACACACCTAAGGAAAAATAAAATTTATTTTCCCACACCCCAAAATAGGTATGTGTTAAAACTGGAACTTCAATCATGGATTAATTTTTAATATGACCATAAAATTTACATGACTACGACCTCTTATGAGGAACTATTTTTTGACCCTAAAAGAAAAATAACTCTATAAACTATGCTTAAGAGTCATAATATTTATTTTTTTGGGAAATCAATTTGGAAGACTAATGTGTTCATTAATAAACTCTAATCATGTAAGTCAACCAACAATAGGCCTTAAGGGACCTTTTTCCATCCAAATTTCCAACCAAAAAAATTAATTAACCATGCCTGCATAACAAAATTATTTTGAAGTATGAGTCAACATGATTTATGTGCTACCTAAATATAATGGTCTTGCTGGTGAATACCCCAATAAGAAAATTCAATAGTTTGGATTTTTTTGTTCAAATTTCAAGCCAAGATGAGTAGCTGAAGAGAAAGTAAAGGGGGGGTAATTCCACTTTTAACTTGATAGAGATGATAATAAGTTATTGTATATCTTAAAACCTGAACAGATGGATGAATGAGATGATCTCTAAAAATATTATTGTACATGATCTAACCAAACTCCCAAAGGAAAAAATTATAAAGGAGATATACTCCATTCAAAAATCTATTAGTGATACTTTTTAAATATTCTGGGAATATTTCAAAAATATATTCGATAGATGCGCACAACAAATAGTGGAAGAGCACCACTTCCTGGTCTTATTATACCATGGATTTCAATACAATGATATGAACATTTTGGATGAGCCATCTAGGGTATATATTATGGAAAACTCTCCACCATAATCCAAAAATATCATTGAGAAGATCGATCAAAATTCAAAACAATTCAAAATAAGAGGCACTAGTACCAGAGGTATTCATGAGGTAAGAACTTCTGACTCATCAGTTTTACTTGAAACTAAAATTGAAGAATTTAAAATCCTGGTAAGAAAGATGGATGAAAATAAAGTGAGTGAGAAACCATCTCCACCATCGGTATGTGGATCATGTTCATAAATAAATCATTACACTGATCAATGTGCTGAAATATAGGGTATAAAGAGTTGTGCAACTTCATTCTATCAAAGGTAATTTCCACAGAATCAAAAATGGTGAGAAGGGATACCCCAACATGTATTTAGAGGTCAAAAAATCCAATACAGACCCCTTTTTATAATCATCCACTTTTTCTATTAGCAATATCAAAATCCACAATTAATGAATCTTAAAAATATACCTTCTTAAAAAAATCCTTCCAACCACCACCTTACCAATTTATGAATTTTGAGAAGCCATCAACCAACGAACCATAAAAAAAGAACTAATCGATACAATCTCATATTGATGTTTTTATAGATATTCTAACCCAAAATCCAGGAAATATTCTAACCCAAAAAATTCTAAATCATAAAGAAGATGATATTGAAATTACATCATTAATTGGGAATGATATTCCACTGCCTGATCCTAGTAAGTTTGAAAATTATAAATAAACATGAAGACCAACCTATACAACCAAAATAGAGATTATATGCACAAGAAGAAAGGAATAAATGGTAAACAAAGTTAATAATTCATCCTCACCATCTGTGTTAACTTGATCACAAAGGTTTAAGAAGATAAACATTAAAAAGAGATCCATAAAAACTTTTGGAATTTTGAAATTAACATTCTACTTCTAGAGGAATTCCACCAAATCAAAAAATATGTGATGTTTCTCTAAGAAATATAAACCTTGAAAAAGAGTTGTCGTTAGTATGAAAGAATTATATTTGGAAGGGGTGTTTTAGTCATGATCACACCACCATTTCCAAAGAATTTCATGATCCAGGGACATTTTCTATCCAATACACTATGAATTATTTGAAATTTTCTGATACTTTGTGTGATATTGGCGAATCCATTAATTTCATGTCTATATCTATCTTTACATCCCTAAAAAAGGTGAATTTAAACAAACATGATTTGTTTTCCATCTAGAAAACTGGTCCTCTATTTTTCCAGGTAGAGTTGTAGAGGATGTGATAGTAGGACTTGAAGGTCTAATTTTTCTAGTTTAATTTCATGCAGTCACCATGGAGAAAGACAATGCACAGAATAATTCACCCATTATTTTGGAAATACTATTCATCTAAACATAAAAAACAATCAACAATGTGCATGAAGAAACCCAGATTATGGAGTTGGGATACAACACAGTTATCTTCAATGTTATTGACTCCAAAAGGAACCCTTCAAACAATCAGCCCCTCTTTGAAATTTTCCATGAACAAGGTAATGATACCATACAATATTTAAGTATTATTTTAGAATTATTATCCTTAGGATATCAACGTTCTATTGATAATACTAGGTAATGAGATATTTCTGAAAAATTTGAAAATTATAAATTTAAAACTCAAAAAGAAATCACCTCTCAATTCTTTGATAATTTTTTAGAATAAACTGATATGAAACCCTTTACTAAGGGAATTAAAGATATTGAATTGTGGAATTTGAATTCATTACCGTACATAGAAAAACCCCTAATTCATGAATTAAAACCCCACCAATGTGACTTAAAATATGTGTATCTTTTGGAGGGACAAAAGTTTCCAGTTATCATTTCCAAAAATCTATAGGAGACCCAAGAAGAAACTTTTATTAACCTTCTAAAAAGAAATTACCAAGCCATAAGATGTAGTCTAAGAGATATAAGTATAATCAAACCAAGGTCTTCTCTCATATATTTTTTATAAGAGGACTCTCATCCTATAAGGAAGCCCCAATGAAGACTTAACCCCACCCTCATGGAGGTTTTAAAAAGTAAATTGATTTTTTTGGTATCCAACATAATTTTTCCTATATATGACTCCTAATGGGTCATCACCATCCATGTTGTTCCCAATAAAATAGTATTGACCATTTTGGAAAACAAAAATAATGAATTAATTCTAATGAGAGTCCAAAATAGTTGAAGGGTATGCATTAATTATAAAAAACTGATCCATGTCACCTGAAAAGAACACTTCCCAATCCAACTAATTAATGAAATTATAGAAAGGCTAGATGATATGAAACATTACAGCTTTTTGTATTCTTTTTCTAGTTAATTTAAGAAACCAATTTTCCTAAAAGTCAAAGATATAACAACCTTCTCCTCTCCTTTCGTGACATTTTATTACAAGAGGATGCCTTTTGAATTGTTCAATGAACCAAGTACATTTTTTACATTTATGATAAAAATTTTCTCAGATTCCATTGAGGACTACCTTGAGGTATTTCTCAATGAATTTACTATTTTTGGAAGCTTGTTAGATAATTTCTTGGGGAATCTAGAGAAAGTTGTGAAAACATGCACAGAAAAATTTGGTTTTAACTTTGAAAAGTGTCACATTATGGTTGAAAAAGGAATAGTTATAATATATTTCATTTAAAATAGGAATGAGAATATAAAATTTATGAGATCAATTACTTTCAATATCCCACTTGTGTGAGACACATTAGATATTTCTTGTGGCATGTGGGATTTTAGAGAAGATTCATTAAGGACATTGGAAAAATTTATCTTCCCCTTTTAAGATTTATCTTAAAATAAAATAAATTTGTTTTTAATCCTAATTATAGGGAGTTATTTAATGAGATGAAGGATAAGTTGAATTCTTCACCAATAACTCAACCACCAAATGGGAACATCAATTTGAGTTACATTGTGATGAATCAATCCAAACTATTGGAGTATTTCTTTCCAAAATAATATAAGGAAAACCCCAAGTCATAACCAATGCTTCAAGAACCTTGGATGACAATAAGATCAATTATATAACCACTAAAGGTGAGATTATTATTTTATTTCAATTTGATAAATTCTAGTAATATTTACCTTGAAAAGTAGTTGTATTTTATGATCATGACACACTTAGTCACTTGATAAAGAAGGATGATTCCAAACCAAGTCTTGTAAGATAGATACTTCTTATTTAGGAGTTTAATCTAAAGTTTAAATAAAAAGGGAATATTAATACCAAGTGTAAGATGAACTCTATAGGATAACCAATACTACAGAAATAGAAATTCCAGAGTTTATCCCACTCAATGATCACATACCCTGAGTCTATCTCTACATCATATAAGCTAATGTACTATAGTATGCTGACATTTTATTTTATTTTTACAAATCTCATGTATCGTCTTCCCTTAATTAATATAAGAAGAACAAACTCAAATCTATATCTAGATTCTATATCTAGGAGGATCCATTTATCTAAAAACATTTACAATGACTAGGTCGGAAGAAGATGTTTATAAAAAAGTTAAATAGAATAATATATTAATTTTTTTATACACTTTATTGTGGAGGCCCCTTTGGACCTCAATAAAATTCTAGAAAATATTATAATCTAGAATATATTGGAAGAACTTGATTAAAGATTCTCATAATTATTGTAAAAAATGTTAAAATTATCAATTTACTAGAAATATTTCAAAGAGATAAGATATTATATAAAACACATCATTTTTTTGTGAAATATTTTATTTTTTTATCATTGATTTTATGGGAATATTTCCCATTTATTTTGGGAAATATTATATTTTACATGTTTTTGATTATGTGTCTAAATACATAGAATCCAAATCGACCATGACCAATGATGCCAAAGTTGTGTGTGATTTTTTCAGGGCCATAATATTTTATAGGTTTAGAATTCTAAAATCTATCATCAAAGGAAAAGGGACACATTTATTAAATATAAGAATATATTATATTCTTGAAAATTATGGGGTAAACCAAAAAACATATACACCTTACCATCCCCAAAATAATGGGCAAGATGATGTGTCCAACCGGGAGATTAATGTTATTTTGGATAAAAAATTAAAACAAAATTTAAAAGATTTAAGCCAAAGGCTTGAAGTCACATTATGATCATATCAGACAGCATACCAGACAACTCTAGGAATGATCCCCTGCCCATTGATTTATGGAAAAATTTCTCATATATCAGTGTAATTTTATCACCAAGAATAATGAGCTATTTAAAGGTGAATTTGAATTTAGAGAGTGATGTAAAAGAGAGAAATGTTCATTTATAGGAACTAGAATATATCATAAGGTAATCTTTTGAAAATTCAAGAATTTTCAAAGAATGAACCAGAGTGGAACATGAAAAACAGATTCAACCAAATGCCTTTCAAACTATAGATTATGTTATGCTCTACAATTCTATACTTAAGTTATTTCTAGGTAGGCTTCATTATAATTGAGAATTGTTTTTTCATGTTACTATTTTATATTATTGTGGTTTCATTCAAATCAATAAAGAAGAGGAAGAAAAACCATTCACTGTGAATGGGAAAAGGCTAAAAATGTTTCCCAGAATTTTATCTAAAAAACCGATGGAGTAGATCAAACTTCCCCAACCGATCTAGTAATTTCTTCCCATGAGGCCAGGTCGAGCCAACATTATTAACTAATGAATGTTTTTGGAGGCAACATGAATTTTACAGTTTTCCTAGGATTTAGGATTCATGAACCTCTTAAATCACCCCTTTTACAATAATGGAATGGTTCTAACACTGGTATGAGTTGTTTTACAGGATTATCATGGAACAAACCAACATGGTAGCCCCATGTAGTGGAGGAATAGAACCAGGGATTTATTTCAAAACGAATTTAACTTTTATTATTATCCTTTAAGCTCTGTATATTTTTTTTGAAAACTTATTTTGAGATCTAAACTAGAAAATTACATGCACATACTTAAAATCATGCTTTACCTAACTTATCTAGGAGACATTATTTTCTTAATATTCCTATAATTACATGTTTTATATTTCAATATTAATAATATTGAATGAATAAAATGGATATTTAAATGATAAAATTGAAGAATGAATATTAAAACGAGGACTCAGGATTTGAAGGAATTAGATTATTCTTGTAAATGAAATTTTCCAACCATTTTTAAAGATTTTAATTAATGAAATTCATGTAAATTGATTTTTTATTTTTAAACATACCTTGAAAAATCATCCCAAATCATATGTTTTATTCGTGAGAGTATTTCTAGGCCATGCGATTTCTATTTTATTCTTGAACATATTTATTGAGTGATCTTGGGACATGTCACGGACCAGAACTTACAATTGAACTTATCAAAGCTATAAAAATAAAAAACCAAATTTAAAATGATTAAGACATATTTGGAAATGGCCTTATCTTTAAAATACAACCTTTATATCAATCATTGTTTATCCCTTAGAAACCATGGATGACCTTGTTAGGGATGATCCATATTTCAATACATGTTTATCTATTCCTACCCTCTTCTTAGTATTTTCATGATATTTTAATGTTAAAGTATGTGTTTTAAGAGATTCATGGTGCATGGAATGAAATAAATTGTAAAGGAATAGTGGGAGTTCTATTTTGGGGTTTTAATAAATTAATTTGATTTATTCATTGTACTCATCAATATTTTTTTCCTATATTGGTATAAAAAACATAAAATAAAAAACAAACAAGAAAAAGAGAAAAATGTGTTGTGATTTGGGAAAACCAAAAATTGAAATTACTAGAACTACTGTTTTTATCATATGTGGTTAGATTGTGAATGTGAGGTATATTCTAAAGCATCACTTTCAAAAATCAATTAAAATATTCTTTGAAAATTAATAAATGGGTATAAAAGTATAGAAAATTTTAAGAGGGTTCACAAATTATTCATTTTTTTTAATTTTATCATGATCATTTCATTGAATTTTGGGGAAGTTTCATGTTTTTACAATTTGAAGGGGTTGATTTCATTGATATTTTATCATGAAACTTACTTTAAAGAGAAACCACCTCCTCGTGCTTAAACTTCTAAATTCCAACCAACCTTATGCCTCCTATTCATTTGAACCATTTATTATAATTCCTCACTATTTCATGCATCTTTTGTCTTTACAAAGTAGATAAAGTAGTTCATTTAAAAGACTAGGGAAATGGATCATGTATTCATGTTGTGAGCATAAATATACTTGAATTTTATCATGAATGATGAGTGTAAATTTTCAAAGGGGAGGTAAATCATGATTTGGCGTGTTTAAAAATAATTAATTATGAAACTTGAATTAATAAGAGAATAAGTTACATAATTTTCAAAATGGAGAAACAAAAACATTTGAATTAATTCTTTATTTTAAAAAATATGAAATTTAATTGATATTTTATGCGACATTTTAGAAATTTTATTTAAAATTGTTAGTCATTTGGTGTTAATACATTGAAATTTGAATATTTATGACCATTGGTTCCTTCTTAAATTCATTATTGAGTTCTTATGCTCGAGGACAGGAATGGTCTATGTGTGCGAGTATTTGAAAATTTCATATTTGGTGCATAATTTTAATAAATTACTGATGGGTTTTGAATATTTTTTAATGATAATTCCCTAATATTTCAATATTTTATTAAAAAATGGGAAATTTAGAAATTGAAATTTAAATGGTTTGAAAAGAATATTTGTTTGAAAATATTTTTTTGAATCCTCGATATATAAATGTTTGAATATTTTTATGTGTTTCCATTTTATTTAGTTTTTTGGAAAAAAAAAGTGGACAACCAAGATTTCCTTCAACCTAAAAGCTATATAGCCACCAAGCCAGGCCAAAGAAGGCTCTAATGGAAAAGATAGCCCAAGGGAAGTCCTTCCTAGCAGTAGTGGTGTGCACAGGGGAATCAGGAATGTTCATGGGAGGGTACGATGGTCAAATCATTTGGAATTTATAGGTACCTCTAGAACCAGTGATGATGCACAAGGAAACTCTATACGACACTGGGAGGAGGTTTTCATTGGGATGGGGTGGTTCATAGAGGTGGGAAGGTGTCCTACAGATCCCACCTAGCATCATTTCGGTGTGGGATCCACACATTGGATTATAAGAAAGCGCATCTTGCATCATTATTTCGATGCTAGACAACACTTATCCTAGTATTTTTTCAAATATTTCAAATTTTCACATGCACCACTGCTCAAATTATTCCTATTACCCACTTCTCTATCTCTTTTGTGGCTCTACCATGTTGCATCGACCACCAACACTGTAGAAATAAAGATCTCCATCTCCGACCACTACTTAAGCTCCACCTCAATTTTATGTACACTTACCCCACTCCAAACCACCATGGTTTCCTTTAAAAGTATCAGATGACCACCCTGACACCATCTCTATATTTATCTAGCCACTGTGATGCTTGAATTAATGATGACCTCAGAGGAGTTTCGCAGCTTCCATAAACTGCTCTCCCGTGCACATTCCTCTCCAATACCACCATTTGAGAACCAATGCCAACTTTCTACAGGCATGCCAAGCACTCCCAATCTGCCCCTGTACTCACGGGTCTCGTCTACTAATTCCATATATAATCTTTATTTTAAGTTCCACCTAATATCTATCCCAAGTTATAATCCCACTACCGAGTCTCTAATCATATCATATTTCTTCTATAGAAACCCACAAACCCTATGAGCCTATTTCAAAGTTCATATAGGCACTTTGAAGGTCAGATGAGGAATCATGAATCCCACTCGGCACTGCTACTTTTCCATGCATATTTTCCACCCAAGACACTATATTACATGTTTCTACATCCCAATCCATGAACGAAGAATAAATTACCCTTCATTTATTGCTGGTCCACATACAATGATTGCAAACACCTATACAATTTAGGTGTATCCCTTTTTAATTAAAGCTAGTCATCAGGGGTGAATATGTTTGAGGACAATCAAAATCTATTGAATTTTTAAAAGAACAAATACCAGTATATTTGAAGATGAGGATATGTATTCTCCTACCTCTATAAAAGAAGAGGCTGACCTCTTCCTAAAGAGAGTTTGATATACCCACCATCGAGGACAAGAGGCTCATACTGCCCCCCCCCCCTTTATTTTATGGATTCCTTTGTTCTATTTATTTTCTTTATTTCTCTACCATGTCTCATTATTCCTATTTTTCATGGACCCCCATTTTATGGAGGGGTAGAATTCATCATGTTTGGGTGAGGGAAATGGGACCCCTTTTCAATGCTTGATTTTTGAGTATAATCAAATTAAGGAATAATTTTCTTATTAATTGAATGGTATTCAACTTGATATTTTTTTGGATTTAAATTAAATATGATTTTGTTTTATTTTATTCTAAACTATTAAATTTATTTTATTTTAGAATTTATTTTCCCTTCACATTATTTTGTATTGTTCCAATTGGTTGATTTAAAAATCAAATAGAGGAGTGCTTTGGTGATTAATAAATTCATGAGTAAAGAACAACAAACTAATTTAAATGTTTGAAGAATGTTAGTACCAAATTTTATATTGACTGAATAATATAAATGACTCCTTTATTTACTTTAAAACATATATAAATCTTACTAAAAGGGAAATTAAGAGAAAATAATTATCACTCCATTCACTTTATCATTTTTACAAAAATAAAAAATTCATTTTTTAAAACCCTGAAAGCAAGAAAAAGGGGAAAGTCTGTCCTAAATCCAATTACATATCTCTTATCTAAATCTTATAAAATGAAACTTTTCTTGAATTCTAGTCATTATAATATTGTAATTTTATTTAATTTTTCATAAGTGATAATTAGATTAAAATTATTCTCTATAGAGGTGATTTTTGGTTACTATTAATACTACAATCCTAATGGAAAATAACATTTCTTTTTCCACACCCACAATAAGTGTACATCTGTTTTTTGACTCCAAGGAAGGAGAAAAAGAAATCCATGTTATAGATATCCATTTATGGATTAAGAAAGTCATATAGGTCATGAAACATTTGGTTCGATTTGGCCAATAAAAAATTGGTTTCATTAATAGTGAATGTAAGCCATGTGTTTACAGGCAATGTAGTGGGAATAATTTTATTTTCATAGTATTGTATATTCTTGACATATTAATAATTGGAAAAGAGATACAAAGAATACAAGAGTTCATGGCTTCGTTAAAAAATTACATTTCTATAAAGGACTTAGGTGAAGCAACTAACATTTTATGGATTAAGATCTTGTGTAATAGATCAAAGAGGCTTCTTGGACTTAGTCAAAGTACATATATTCACCAGATATTAAAGAGGTATAGTATGAAATAATACAAGAGGGTATTGGTTCCAGCATCACATGATATACATATTTCTATGAAAATATTTCTTTAGGCATACTAAGAAATAAGTAGAATGTGTAAGATCCCATATTCTTCTTTGATAATATCTATCAATTATACCATTTTATATTCAAGGATTACTATTTCCTTTTCTTTAAGAAATGTAGGAATATATTAAGATGATCTAGGTGAACAACATTAAACTACTTTAAAGGATAACCATAAGTATCTGACGTGAACTAATGATATGTAACTTTGTGTATGGGTGAAATGAAGAGGTAATTATCTAGGGTTATATAGATAATGTTTTTTAGATTGATCCGAATAATATGAAATCATAGTTAGGACATGTCTTCAATTTTAAAGAAGGATTTGTGATATGGAGAAGTTTAAACCTATAAGTTTTTGTTGATTCAATAGATGAATCTGAGTATTTTGTGTCTTTAGATGTAGCTAATGATGCATTTTATATTTGAAAATTCTTGTAAGATATTGATATGGTTCCAATTAGTTAAGAACCTATCATAACATACCATTATAAAACTATAGTGATGGATCTTTTCAAAGAGACAAGGTCACATTATAGGTAAAAGGATATACTTCAGATGTTTTATCTCTTGATGGATTTTTCTCAATAAGGTATTGTTTTAGCGAGTATAGTATCCATGGAGAAAAAAATTTAACACCCCTTGACAAAGCCTCTATCTCTATAAGGGGTATGGGTTTCATGTGAGAGCTATTGGGATAAAGGTTATTAATAGTTGGATCTAGAGAAAGTGGTAGTCTTATTGAGTCAGTTGCCTAGAAAAAACATCTATGTACTTGATTATTACATTAATTAATTATCTCAAATATTAATTAAGTTTCTTATCACATCATAATTTCTTCTCTGTATGGTATAACATGTGATATAGTCCTAATAATTTCTCCTACACTGAAAGGTCATTGAAATTCAAAACATTAGTGAGAACCTGGAGGTTCCTTGATAATATTTATGAATATATGTTATATTTCAAGTTGATATCATTTTATATGACACAAATGATATATTATGTTAGGGTTGAATACTCATATAACTTTGAGTAACCCCCTCATGGTGCATTCCCTTGGAAATTTCTAGATAAAAGATAATGAGAACGAGACCCACCAGTAGGAAATCCACATTTATAGGTTTCATTGGATGTTCCTATATGTGGATGTTTGTATTGATCCTTATATATTAAGACCATCATAAATTAATTCCATAAGTTTTTTACTTTTATGTATTTATGAAAACCAAGAATACATGTGATGAAGGTGAAGTAGGATATGTTGGGTGCATTATGAATGATATTGCATGAATGGATAATGTGTGAAACAATTTTTCTATTTTTCCCCTTGAGATAAGATGATATCTCATGAAATTTTATTATAATACTACTACATTGATAAATCAATGTCCATGGTGTTATGTGGGAATGTTTTTTTTCATAAATTTGAAAAAATAAACATATATCGCAAAATTAAATGACACCAGTGTGAAACCTATTTTATTAGAGATATCAAGATAAAAGGATTATATTATATAGTGGGAATTCAAAGGAGGTTTTATATAATTGAAACATTAAATCATTTATATATAGATTATTCCATTTTTTTCAAGATGGTAATCTTGTAATTTAGCCATATCCTCTCATTTCCACTAATAAATAGTCCTAGAGGGTCACACACTATGTATATCCAGAATATAAGTTAAATTCAATATTAATTTTAAAAAGTTAAAATAAATATTATTCTTACTATGTGGTTTGATAATTATTCAGTTTTTGTTCATTAAAAAGATTTAATAAAATGTTATTTGAAATAATACATGAGTTAAATAATAATAAATATTTATTTTCATGGTTTGGATAATATAATATAATATTTATTTAAATCTTGGTAAATGTTGAGGAGGATAATAAAACCATGTTTAATGGTATTATTTGAAATGATATAAATTATATTTATTTATTATTAGGTGATGCACATTTCAAGTGAATAATAATTATTTTATCATTATGAAATTAGGTTCACTAATAATTATGGAATTAGTAAGGGGAGTATATGAAAATAGAAATCCATAAATGTTCCTTAATATATATCTAATTATATCTCTTTCCTATGAAAGATTTTGTGTGTACAACAGATAGATAAAATCCCTATAAAACCCTATAGAGAGTTCTATAGATCTATTGTGTGATATCTTCTCTTCCTGTCTCAATCTATCAAGAGAAACATAATGTTTATTCATGCTCAAATAACTTTTTGTTGCAATCTACCATGAATGACGCAAGTGCTCGAGATTGAACGTGCTTTCACCCAATGATTATATAGTTATATTTATAGATTTTGGTACATGTTTAGAAAAATATTAGAGGTATTATGTGCTTGAATCCTATAATGGGATGATACAATGAATATATCGAGTTAACTTGATCATTAATGAAGATAGAATTTTATGTTTAGGTAATTATTGATTGACATATAAATTAATTATATATTATAGCGATGATCTGAATCTTTTATTTCCAAAATTTAAACAATTCATGAAATATATAATTTAAATCCATTGGTCATGGAATCATTCTCAGATACAACTCAAATTATTCATAAATTAAGACTAAAATATATGTTGGTCATACCAAATAGGTGCTTCTCCTGCACCTGAAAACTATTTAAATTTAATGAGGTCGAATTTTGATTTGTGAGGTGAATTAGTGTTTTCATTAAATTAAATTATACTTTATAAGGTGAAATTTTAGTTGATAAGGTTATTTTTAAATTTTGTAAGGTGAAATTTGAATCTCATTTGGTGAGTTTTCTTGACATATAAAAATCTTGAATCTCAAAAAAAATTAAATAAATTAAAAATCTAAGTATTAGAAACTACTATTGTGAAATATACATTCCTTGAAATTAAATCATATGTTTCCAATATTGATCCTCATTAATATAAATATAAAATATGTAATTTTTAATTCAAGAAACATGAGACGAATGTTTTTCCCAGGAATAAGGTCATTGATTCATGAAGGATATGAATTTGAGGTTTATTTTTTTATAATAACCAATCTCTCAATATTTGATGCATTTGGTTTCACTATGATGACTTGAAATTGATTTAAACGTGATAATAAAAAGTGGTAGTAAAAAGTGTAAGTTTTTGATATTTATTTCCCTATAATTATAATTTCAAATTCAAAATTTGAAGTTAGAAAATTGATTTTTCTAGTAGATATAGTATCTATAGCGCTGTAATAATACTATATATGTCAATATCTGCTCAAAATATATATACTCGTATATTATTGAATAACATATAAAGGAAGAGGAATAAGAATATTCTTGGTGCTGTAAAAGAAGAAGAAAATGACACGACACAGTGAAAAATTGATGGCTATCTTATTTAGTGTAATAATTCTATAATAGAATTTTCTATAATTGTATATATATAGAAGACATTTTGAATTTCTAGGATACTTTGTTTGTAACAAGAGTTCAAGGGTAAAACCTTATTGTCATAGTACACATGTTGTTATTATCATATCATATGGTATTGGGTAAATCTAGATCATTCCATGGATTAGATTTCTCATTTAGATATGTGAACAAAATAAATCTACTATGCCTACCGTGAGTGTGTATTGGGGTTCAAGTTTGTGACCTAGAAGAAATTTTATGTTATTTATTTTTACATGTATTCATTATCTTCAATATTAACTAAGTTTCTTATCACATCATGATTATTCTTCTCTATAACATAGTATTTGATAATTTACTAGGAATATCTATCACATTGAAAGGTTATAAAAATTCCCCACTACGATAAATACCTTGAGGTTCCATGATAGTATTCTGGAACATATATTCTATAGCCGAATAATATTGCTTAATGGGAAAAAATTATATAGGAAATTAGTGGAGGATACTCGTAGGAATTTGAGGCACCATCTCACGGTGTGGGCCCCTGGTAACTTCCAAATATGTAGATTATGAGAATGAGACCCACCAGTATGAAACTCCCATTTATATATGTCATTGGATGTTCTTATCTATATACATTTCTATTAATCCTTATAGTTTATGATTATCATTAATGAATTCCATAAGTTATGTATTTTGATGTATTAATGAAAACATTATGAAATATGCTTGTAGAAAAGTAGGATATGTTATGTGTATCTTGAGTGATATTGATTTAATAGGTAATAAGAGAAAGGATTTATCCCTTTTGTGCAATGATAGATGTTGATATATTATGGATGTTGATGGGAAATGGAACTACCTAGATAAATCCATGGAAATAGTGTTTCATGGGACTATTCTACTTTTGAAAGTCAAATAAAGTGACATCACACACATAGGTTGAAGAAACTAGTATGCAACATGATTGGTTAGGGATATAATGATAAAGGGATTATATTACATAGTGTTCATTCGTAGGAGTTCATATATCATTGATACATTAACTAATTTCCCTATTAGTGACTTGGTTTGTTTCAAGATTCTAAACATGGACATTAGGTATATCTACCTATTACAACTAAGAAATATTCTTAGAGGTCCAGTAACTAAGTGTATCCAAAACCCATGTAAAAATCATTGATGGATTTAACAATTTCTAATAAATATTACTCTTTCACTGCGTTATTATAATTATTACGGTTTGGTTGATCTAAAAGATTTAATCACAAGTTATTTGAAATAATATGTGGGTTAAATAATAATAAATACTTATTTTCAATGTTTGGAGTGAATAATGAAGTGAATTTTTTTATTAAATAAATACTCATTATTGAAGGTTCAATAAATTTTTAAGAATACAAGAGTGTCAGATTTAACGTTCTGATTGGAAATGATATAAATTATATTTATTTAATATTATGGGATTCACTTGTGAAGTGAATAATAATTATATTATTATTAATAAATAGGGTTCTCTAGGAATAATGTAATTTGTGTGAGGGATTATATGTAAGTAAAAAACCCTAAAATTTCCTTAAAATATATTTAAATATATATATTTTCTAAGAGATATTGGTTGTGCACAATGGATAGATAGAAGATCTCTAAAACCATAGAGATGGTTATAGAGTCCTAGAGTGTGATATATCCTCCTCCTCTCAAGAAATCATGAAAAAACCAATAATTCATTATTCTCAAAGATAATTATTACGCGATCAACCATGAATGATACAAGAGATTAGAATTAGCTTTGATATCACCCATACGTTCTATAATGATGTTTAGAGAGTGCGGTGAATATATAGATCATCACTAGAGGGATTCAACACTTGGATGCTACAATGCAATAGTGGTATGTTGTGATCGATTCTACCATATCATTAATGATGACAAAATTATATGTTTTGGAAATTCTAGATTTGATTATAATATAATTATAAATTACATTTGATGATCATATTTTTATAGATCATTTATTTAAAGAGGTTAAGTAATTTATTATTTAAATCCATTGGACATGACATTATTTTTCTGGTAAAACTTGTATTATTTATAAATTAAGACTAAGATCCATGTTGGTTATACCTATGAATTACTTCTGCTATTCCCAAAACCTACGCGTTGTATTAGAGAAATAATATAATTAATCAATAATTATTAATTAATCATTGATTGAATGATATGATTTTTCAATTTATTTTACAAAAGATATATTAATTCGTGGTTTCTAATCATTGATTTATCTTAATTTTTTTTGTTTTCACTCACATAACCATTAAAAAGTTTAAATTGAAAATAATAAACACATGAAAATTCAATATGAATTTGAAAAAAATTATTGTCAGGTACCATAAGATTTCACATAGTGTACTAAACTACATTCCATGTAACTGTCTGTCTGGCATGTATCTCGCATGGTTATCAGACCAGTCTAATGATATCAGATAAAATCTAAAAAAATAAAATCTATATAGATTTGGGAAAGAATTAATGTTGTTTAAATAACTACATATCATATAACACATATATATGATTTGAAATCCTCATGTTATTTCAGTAGAAAGCATAGGGGAT
This sequence comes from Viscum album, assembly GCA_963277665.1. Taxonomy (NCBI): domain Eukaryota; kingdom Viridiplantae; phylum Streptophyta; class Magnoliopsida; order Santalales; family Viscaceae; genus Viscum; species Viscum album. The sequence continues at coordinate 691,574 of CAUJRU010000260.1, read as the reverse complement.
TTATGCATTTCATGTATTTGATATATGACACGGGGAATTACAAACATCATGTTGGAGGATTACATGCCATTTACCTTATATAGATCCTTGGTAGGGGAACATGACTAATGCCAATGTATATGCTATGGACATGGGTATAAGAGAGTACATTCCATGTAACCTAGTATACTTCATGTAGTCTACTACATATAGTTTTCTTATTTAATATGAAGAGAAGAATTAATTATAAAATTTAAACTATTCACATGTGTCATTTATTTGATAGATGGTGAGTTCATATTTTTGATACAACTTTAAAAGTTTAATTGTTAATAGTCAGATGTTTTTAATTGAGAGTATCTATTTTTTTGATAATTTTATTTTTTTGGGTATTTATTTTTTTTATAAGAAATTTTGGAAAAATAAATAAAATGAATCCAGATACATAATTTTATGTTATTTCATTATTATTTGTTTTTTTTGTATTATATATAGGTGTAAATGGAAAAGTAATAAAAAAGAGAGACTTTCCAATAAATTGGCCAGTGGGATAGCTCTCAACCCCTGGGGTAGCAAGCCAAAAAATAGGCCCAAGAAGGGATCACCGTCTAAGACAACCCATAGGAAGAGCTGACCACCTGATGAAGGAGGAGCGTAGCTAGAACGGTTCAACACATGTGAGCACACTAACATGTGGGTCTTGAGTCCACATGGTGGAGGGAGGAAGGTATAACCAGTGCGGGGTGGTGCATGATGGTGTAGGGAATCCTTCGACATCTATAGGACTTAATAGGTGGCTAAGGGGAGGAGTTAATGTAACACCTCAAGATTTTATGAGAAATATTATTTTTAATTTCTTTGATATCTTCTGTTGTACGCTACACCAAGATTATGTTGCGCTATATGCAACATTGTATTTTCTTGCAGTATACACAACACTATTCTTGAATCGTGTTACACACAATTTCAAGTTTATTTGATAGTAGTTATTCTACACAACATTGAGTGTATATATATATATAAATTCAATGAATAAATGTAAAATGGTTAGATTCTATTATACGCAACAACAAAGGAGTCTTGCACTACCCGCAACCCTGACTTGGCTTGCTTTACACACAATCAAAACCTTCTTCGATAGCATGTACAGTACGCAATACCAAGTTTCACAAAACGAGATATTATTATAATATTATTACGAACTAGCTGTTATGAATAGTAATACCCACTTTTTGAAATATTATAAATTTTATTTTTCAAAATGGACTTCATTTTTGGATTCGGAAGATCGAAATTAGTCTAGGGTGAATTTTTGGTATATTTCTGAAAGCTTTCAATTTTTGATGAATAGTGAAAACACTGGGTTACTATTTAAAAACCGACTTTTTATTTATATAATTAATTATTGTATTGAATTTTATTTTCAGTAAAAATTGATACATATTACCTATATAAGTTTAATGTAATTCATTGGAGTCATTTTATAATAATTTTCGATATATAAAAATTTTATTGAACTTGTCACCGTCTTTTACCTACCTCTTAGTAGCTTTTTGCAAACTTACATAAAACATAATTTTACCACTTCTGTGAGTAGAATTTTGAAAATCCGAGAGACACGGTTAATATCAAGGAGTAAAATGTGGTTCAATAAGATAAAAATAATTTTTGGTGAATAGTAACCTTTTACTTTTATTTTCCACGATTAAAAGTAAATAGGGTAATTAAGGATAAAAATGATATTATTATTAACCTAACACATGTCCTAATTCTATTGGATAAGTTTAATTATACCAAAAACAACCTTAGGAATAAAATATTTCCCCTTAGGTCCACTTGGATTAGATTTGGACATTTATTATTATTTTATTTAAAAAAGAGTTAAAATAGTTAAAATCAAACATTAATAACTAAAAAATTTTAATATAGGGATATACATAAGATAAATTCGACTATAAATATTATTTAGAAATATAAAAAGATTTCCTACCTAATGGTATTTTATTTATAATTTTTAGACATTAAATAATTTTATTTATTTATGACACAATGATGATGCAATAATTAACTTATTAATAAAATATTAACATAATTGATATTGTAAATACCCAAATAAATGTAATTTTAGACTTTTTATGAATGAAACTAATTTTATAGGTTAATATGATATCTTATTATTGATTTAAGTATCTTTATTCTAACAAATCTTGCTGTTATGATTTTCACAAAAATCAATTACCAAATAGTGTCAAAATTGACATAAAATAGTTTTTCAAACAAATATTATATTTTAATTTTTATTTTATTTTTAAAAATCTAAGGTTCATCCAAATGAGTTAAATAAAGATATATATTAATAAAGAACCACTTGGGGTTCGTTTGGATTTTTATAGTAAGTTTATTAACCATATAGTGTAAGAAAACAAGAAGACACGGTAAAAGTTAAATTATTTAAGTTAGTGTTAAATCTAAATGATAAGGTTAAAATAGTTACCTAAACTTGTCTAAAACCTATTGGTTGAGATTATTTAGACCCATAACCGCTTTATCTTCGAAATAAGTCACATTGGTGTCATGATAAACCGAATATGACTTTATTATAAAATAATATTTTAACTTTTCCTAAAGTGCCCCTCTCCTCCCTTATAAAAGGGAACCTCATCCCTCTCCTCTTTAAACAATTTTTAGCTTTCATGCTCGGCCAAACCCTGAAAATGTTACTTATCAACTTCACTAGAAACATTATAAAGGTTCTGGTTTCTTAAAAAGTCCAATTTTAGTACCCTAAGAGGAGGTTTTAAAGAGGCGTGTCGAAGAAGAGGTAATATCCATTATCGATTCTTTCAAATTTATTTCTTCTTATACTTACTCTTATTTTCTTGTTTCATTATGAAGTAATAAAATTAGTATCACTCATATAATGATATGTTATTATAAATATTAAACAACCCTATTTCACCCTCTATCCATCCTACGGAAAACGAAATCACCGCGCGTGCGTACGTTCGGAATACCGTCTCCACACCGTGGTGTAATCAGTTTTTCCACCACCACCTTAATTGGATGGGTATAATGGTTTAAATAATAACTATATATAATTATTATAAAATTATAATGATTCTATGATATTATATCATCCACTCCAACAAACTTCAATAAATATGGGAACGATATCATCGCTCGTCCGTACGTACGGATTACCGTCTCCACGACGCGATGAGATTCATTTTCCATGTTAACAATTCAAGAATGATTATAAAGTATATATAATAAGTAATAATGAAATATATGACATAATAATACTACTAGATATATATATATATATATGTATGTCATCTACATAATTCAATTCAATTAAATAAGGAAACAAAAAACAGCGTTCATGTGTACGTACGGCCTACTGTCATGAACGATGTATTTCTATCTATTTATCGATCTATTATATATATCTATATTCTGAATTTATATTATATATAAATAATGTTTTACATTCTGGAATTAAGTAAATCAGGATATAAGTAATAATATCAAGAACAACAAGTTGAAACACTTACGATAAATGAAACGATTTTACCAAAATGCTGCTTTAACATGGAATTTACAAATGAACGGGTAATATAACGTAATAATTGAACCATATATGATATAATAACAATTAATATGATTATATAATAATTCAACAAAAATATTTAAATCATTATACAGGAGGTTCAGATACATACTAAGCATATCAGACATAAGTTAAGGGATAATTATTTCAATCTCGTTCTTATCTGAGATTGTTTATTCGTAAGTATTTACTTGGGTTAGGTTTATTATCCATGTCCATATGTTCTCAAAATATTTTCATAAAATGTTTACTTTTCTTCCATGTATTTTTAATGTCATTTTTACCATTTTTTTACTTTTACCACATCATATGGAAGGAATCTTTTTTTTGTTTACCATATGAGGAACTTTTTTACTTTTCCGGCAAAAGTAAGAGAAGAATATTTTCTTAACTTATACAACATGAAAATATTTTTACAGTTTCATAACACCTTATTTTCATGAAGCTTACTCTACAATATTTAATGACTATTTTCAAGAAAATAATTCTCTTTAAAAATTTCATGGCATTTTGTGAAAAGAAAATTATTTTGAAGAAGAAAGGATATTTTCCTCATGAATTCATGTCAAGTGTTTTATCAAAACCATTTTCCATATAAGATGTAATTATTTCATATGTGTATGTTTCAAGTATAATTTCTCTATGATTTACATGGTTTCACTTTTCTTATGATGAAATGATATCCATTTTTTATGGATTATGTTATGATGGGATGATGTTTATGAAACCCATTTTATACATTGGGTAATGATGAATGATTTATGTTCATGTTATGGAATAGGTAATAATGATTTCATTATGATATGGGTGGGACCTATATCTCCCTCCAATGCATTGGGTAAAGATTTATATCTCATGAGATAGACATGGCTAGAATGGTAAGTTAATCCGGTTCAGTGTTACAGGACTGAAATGAGGAGTGAACTCGATTCAGAAAGGGACCTTGTCCACTAAGATGGTCTTGGAAGCAATGTCTTGGTTACTATGAAAATCATATCATGTGCTTAATGGTTCCCACAATTACATGTTTTATTCGCATGCCATTTTATCATGATTAATGTTTTTTTATTATCTATGTACTGCCATGTTTTATGTCATTGCTTAAGATTTTGTTGTTTAAACATTATGTTCATGTTTTTTTAAGTTCAAATTTATATGATTTGTTATATTTTATCCATGCTTACCCTTACTGAGCATTTGATATCACCATTTATATGTTTTCTTTTCCTCAGGATTTAAAGAAAGGTTTTAGGTAAGAAAACCAAATGGGAAGATCTTTATGGGAGATGTTGAAGAACTTTCACCACGATTAGAAGATTATATTATGAGTTTCCAAATAAACTAAACTATTATGGTCATTGTGTGTATATTTTTGTTATGTATTAATTATTCCGCAAAATTAATGTAATTTCTACGTACATCAAACTTTGGGTCTCTACAGTTGGTATTAGAGGAAAGGTTTAGTTAACCTTTGGAAACTAGGATGCAAAACATTTAGTGAGATCCCTGAAGATATTTCAAAGGTATATCTAGGGATGTCCCTAAGGTTATGTATAAGTATAGGTTATAGTCCTAGAATTATGTTAACAATATTAGAATTAACCCTATGATGTTATATATTAAAGGTACTCCCACTTTATTAAATTGTTTTCCCTAGCAAGATTTTTTCCTCTCACAATATTCTTTTTGGGTTTTAGACGATGGTTGGAACCCGAAAAAACCATGTTGATCAATGTAATGGACAATGCAATGATTTTCCTCTTGAACAAACCAATGTTGTGGGAGAAGGAGTTAAAAATCTTATTTCTATACTTACACAAGCTATGAATCATTCTGGACTTCAAAATGAGAAGAGAAAGGAACAATATTCTATTGAGTCCTTCATGAGGCAACATCCACGTTCTTTCAGTGGGTCTTCTGATCCACATGTTTCTGAACAATGGATTAGTACCATTGAAAATATATTTTTGATACGTTTTTGTTCATAGCATGAAAAAGTCATTTTGGCTGTTTACCGGTTAGAATGTGAAGCAGACCAATGGTGGACTATGATTAAGAATACGAGGCCCCGAGATGAAATTGAATCCATGGAATGAGATGAGTTCAAGAACTTATTTTTCAATAATTACTTCCCTAGTATTATTCGAACAAATTTGGAAAAGGATTTCCTTGAGCTTAAGCAAAAGGATGATGAATCTGTTGGTATATACGAAGCAAATTTTACAAGGCTTGAAAGGTATACATCGTTCTTTATCATCCAACCTGAAAGTAAAGTTGATCGATTATTCAGTGGCTTAAAACCAAGTCTTCGAAGGGCATTAGCTATAAGAGACTTCAGTAGCTATGAAGAAATTATGTGTTTTTCTATCAAGGTAGAAATGGATGTTGGTGTTACATATCCATCCCATGGTTTTGACAAGAAACGAAAGATGAAGTTCAAGGAGAAATCTCAGAATAATGGTGAAAAGAAGATGAATTTTTATTTATGATCAAAGTGTGGAAAGAAGCATGGTGGATGTTGTATTAAAGGGACTAGAAAATGTTATAAGTGTGGAAAAGAAGGTCATCGAGTAGCTGAGTGTTGAAGTAATGGAAAAAGGGTTTCTAATGATGTGAATAAAGAAAATATTGTAGGGAACGCACCACCAACACTTCAATGCTTCAAGTGCAAGGAAATGGGGCATTATACTAATCAATACCCTAATACAAGGGTTAAGGATGATCAATATGAGAAACCTATTAAGGAAAAGGATAAAGGGAAGTCACATGCGATCATTATTTGTGATGTTGATTATGACAATGATGTTGTGTAATGATTAAGTGTTTATGTAATGGGATTTCTAAATAGTATCATGGAATCTCATTTATGGCATCATGGAATTTTGGAATATCTATGTATTGGTTTTCAATAATTATATGGTACTGGTAACCATGAAAAGTGATTGAAATATTTTTGGAAGGAAGATGATATGCACATAGTGAAGGGATAAGGAAAAAATAAAATGAGCTCATGACTGATATAAGGACAAAGTTATATCATGTTTTGAGTATATAGAAATTTTTGGGATTTTGGTATGTTGAAAGTGTTAAATTTTGACAGCATTCATGTTTTCACTAATGTTCAATGGGTATTCATTTTTCAAGAGAATACATGATTAAGGTAGTCAAATGTTTTTAATTTGACCAACAGGATATATTGTATGATATATGGGGGATAAATGATGGTATTCACATGTTCAGTAGATGACATTTCTAGTAATTGTTTTATTTATACTATGAGCTTGGACAAAAGTATTTTGGAGAAGCCTAATGATTGGAATGGATTATGTTGGACAGAAGTCATTATTGTTTATGGGTAGAACTTTTTTCGATATTATTTATGGAATTTTATAATAATGTAGTTTTAGAAAAAGGACAACCTACAGGATGGGAGACAACCCGTCACGTCAGACAAGGCTGTGGGAATCGATCCCAGAAGCGAAGCGCGACAGGCCTTTATCGCCTACCACTGGCCTACAAGAAGTACCTAGTTAGTAGAAACTAGTTTTATTATATTAAGCAGTATGATATATGAAGTATAAGTCCATTTTAGGAACCATATATGATTAATCTCACTATAGATGGACTTATGTATTTTTGATAACTTTTTCTAACCTTTTGTTTGAGATAGATGGAATGACCCATCATTCTATCACATGATCTGCTAACACTTCACGAATGACAAACCCAACTTTATTTATTTAAGAGATTAAGAGGAAATTGTCCAAGGAATGACCAACGGTGAGATTGTACCAAAATCAAGAAAGTATTTCTTCTAATTAAAATTCTCCAACTTTAGGGAATTGATCTTGAAAACAAAAAATGTTGTCCTAGTGCCCTTATATCTGATGAATCAGATGGTACCTTAGATCATCACAAATTTATGGCTTTGTGATTGCTGGATTTTTCATATCCATATTCTCTACCACTCTCCATCAGAACTTGATGGTGAGATTTGTCTTCCATATCCATATTTTCACCTATGTTATCCTATGTGGAAACCCAGTGATTAGTTAATCTGGGTAACCGTTACGTTTCATACTTTAGTTTTTAAAGATAAGTTTCGGTATTCATTTTTATGATGCGGGTTTCTATTACAGAAACTTTAGAGTAGGAAACCATTTATAACCCCGACGAATTTCGAGGGCGGAATTCATTTTACGGGGGGTAGAATGTAACACCACGATATTTTATGAGATATATTATTTTTAATTTATTTCATATCTTCTGTCATACGCTACAACAAGATTATATTGAGCTATACACAACACCATATTATCTTGCAGTATACGCAACACTATTCTTGGATCATGTTTCACATAATTTCAAGTTCGTTTGATAGTAGTTATTCTTTGCAACATTGAGTGTGTGTATATATATATATAAATTCAATGAATAAATGAAATATGGTTGGATTTTTTTATACACAACAACAAAGGAGTCTTGCACTACACGCAACCCTAACTTGGCTTGCTTTACACGCAATCAAGACCTTCTTCGATAGCGTGTGTAGTACGCAATACCAAGTTTCACTAAACAAGATATTATTATAATATTATGATGAACAAGCCGTTATGAATAGTAATACCCACTTTATGAAATTTTATAAATTTTATTTTTCAAAATGGACTTCATTTTTGGATTTGGAATATCGAAATTAGCCTATGGTGAATTTTTGGTATATTTTTGAAAACTTTCAATTTTTGATGAATAGTGAAAACACTGGGTTACTATTTAAAACCCGACTTTTTATTTAAATAATTATTTATTTTATTTAAATTTATTTTACGTAAAAATTGATATATAATACCTATATAAGTTCAATGTAATTCATTGGAGTCATTTTATAATAATTTTCGATATATAAAAAGTTTTTTGAACTTTTCACCGTATTTTATCTACCTCTTAAGAGTTTTTTTGCAAACTTACATAAAACTTAATTTTACCGCTTCTGTGAGTAGAAGTTTAAAAATGTGAGAGACACAGTTAATATCAAGGAGTAAAATGTGGTTCAATAAGATAAAAATAATTTTTGGTGAATAGTAACTTTTTTACTTTTATTTACCACAGTTAAATGTAAATAGGGTAATTAAGGGTAAAAATGATATTATTATTACCCTAACACATCTCCTAATTCTATTGGATAAGTGTAATTAAACCAAAAACAACCTTAAGAATAAAATATTTCCCTTTAGGTCCACTTGGATTAGATTTGGAAATTTATTATTATTTTATTTAAAAAAGAGTTAAAATAGTTAAAATCAAAATTTAATAACTAAAAAATATTTAATAAAGGGTTATACATAAGATAAATTCGACTAAAAATATTAATTTTAAAGATTAAACGATTTCCTACCTAATGGTATTTTATTTATAATTTTTAGAGATTAAATATTATGATTTATTTATGACACAATGATGATGCAGTAATTACCTTATTAATGAAATATAAACATAATTGATAATGTAAATACCCAAATAAATGTAATTTTAGACTTTTTATGAATTACACTTATTTTACAAGTTAATATGATATGTTAGTATTTATATAAGTAACTTTTTTATAACTAATAACGCTGTTATGATTTTCACAAAAATCAATTACCAAATAGTGTCAAAATTGACATAAAATAGTTTTTAAAACAAATATTATATTATTAATTGTTATTTTATTCGTAAAAATATAAGTCTTGGAAAAATGACTTAGATAAGGATATATATATTAATAAGGAACCACTTGGGGTTCTTTTGTCTTGTTATAGTAAGTTTATTAACCCTAGAGTGTAAGAAAACAAGAAGACACAGTAAAAGTTAAATTACTTAGCTTAGTGTTAAATCTAAATGATAAGGTTAAAATAGTAACATAAACTTGTATAAAACCTATTGGTTGAGATTATTTCGACCTATCCCCACTTTATCTTTTAAATAAGTCAAATTTGAGCCATTATAAACCGAATATGACTTTATTATAAAATAATATTTTATGTTTTTCCTAAAGTGGCCCTCTCCTCCCTTATAAAAGGGAACCTCCTCCCCCTTCTCTTTACATAATTTTGATCTTTCAAACTCAGCCAAAACCTTCCCATTTCCCTTCTAAACTTCCGTAGAAACATTATAGAGGTTCTGGTTTCCTGAAAAGACCAATTTTAGTGCCCTAAGCGGATGTTTCAAAGAGGCGTGTCAAAGAAGAGGTAATATCCATTACCGATTCTTTCAAAATTATTTCTTCTTCTACTTAATCTTCTTTAGTTATTTCATTATGAAGTAATAACATCAGTACCACTCATATGCTGATATTTTTTTATAAATATGAAACAACCCTATTTCCCATTCTATCCATCCTACGGAAAATGTAATCACCGCGCGTGCGTACGTACGGAATACCGTCTCCACGCCGTGGTGTAATCAGTTTTCCACCACCACCTTACTTGGATTGGTATAATGGTTTAAAGAATAACAATATATAATTATTATAACATCATAATGATTCTATGATATTATATCATCCACTCCAATACCATCCAATGAATATGGGAACAATATCATCACTCATACGTACGTACAGATTACCGTCTCCACGACGCGATGAGATTCATTTTCCATGTTAACAATTCAAGAATGATTATAAAGTATATATAACAAGAAATAATGAAATATATGAAATAATAATGCTACTATATTTATGTATATATATATATGTATTTCATCTACTTAATTCCATTCAATTCAATAAGGAAACGGAAAACAGCATTCATGCATACGTACGACCCACCGTCTCCATGAACAGTGTATTTCTATCTATTTATCGATCTATTATATATATGTATATTCTGAATTTATATTATATATAAAATATTTTTGAAATTCTGTAATTAAGTAAATCATGATATAAGTAATAATATAAACAACAACAAGTTGAAACACATACGATAAATGAAACGATTTTACCAAAACGCTGCTTTAACATGGAATTTACAAAAGAACGGGTAATATAAATCCATAAGTGAACCATATATGATATAATAACAATTAATATGATTATGTAATAAGTCTATGACATTATTTAAATTATTATACAAGAGGTTGGGATACATACAAATCATATCAGACATAAGTTAAGGGATAATTATTCCAATCTAATTCTTATCTGAGATTGTTTATTCGTAAGTATTTACTGGGGATATGTTTATTATCTATGTCCATATGTTCTCAACATGTTTTCATAAAATGTTTAATTTTCATCCATGTATTTTTAAAGTCATTTTTACCTTTTTTTACTTTTACCACATCGTATGGAAGGAATTTTTTTTTACCCTTCGAGGTACTTTTTGACTTTTCCGGAAAAAGTAAGAGAAGAATGTTTTTTTAACTTATACGGCATGAACAAATTTTTATAGTTTCATAACGCCTTATTTTCACGAAGTTTACTCTACAAGATTTAATGACTATTTTCAACAAAATCATTTTCTTTTAAAATATCATCGCATTTTGGGAAAAGAAAATGATTTTGAAGAAGAAAGGATATATTCCTCAAGAATTCATTTCAAGTGTTTTATCAAAACCATTTTCCATATAAGATGGAATTATTTCATATGTGTATGTTTAAAGTATAATTTATATATGATTTACATTGTTTCACTTTTCTTATGATGAAATGATATCTGTTTTTTATGGATTATGTTATGATGGGATGATGTTTATGAAACCCATTTTATACTTTGGGTAATCGTGAATGATTTATGTTCTTGTTGTGGCACAAGTAAGAATGATTTCATTATGAGATGGGTGGGACCTTATATCTCCCTTCAATGCATTGGGTAAAGATTTATATCTTAGGAGATAGACATGAATGAAATGGTAAGTTAATCCGGTTCAGTGTTACAGGACTAAAACGAGTAGTGAACTCGATTCAGAAAGGGACCTTGTCCACTAAGATGGTCTTGGCAGCAATGCCTTGGCTACTATGGAAATCATATAATGTGATTAATGGTTTCCACAATTACATGTTTTATTCCCATGCTATTTTATCCTGATTAATGTTTCTTTATGATCTATGTACAGCCATGTTTTTTGTCATTTCTCAAGATTTTTATGTTTAAACATTATGTTCATGTTTTTTTATGGTCAAATATATATAATTTGTTATATTTTATCCATGCTTACCCTTACTGAGAATTTGAACTCACCCTTTCTATGTTTTCTTTTCCCCAGGATTCAAATAAAGGTTTTAGGTAAGAAAACAAAAGGGTAAGATCTTTATGGGAGATGTTAAAGATATTTCACCACGATTAGAAGATTATATTCTGAGTTTCCAAAGACACTAAACTATTACGGTCCTTGTGTGTCTGTTTTTGTTTTTTATTAAGTATTCCGCAAAAGTAATGTAATTTCTACGTATGTCAAGACTTGGGTCTCTACAGTTAACTTATACTATGAACCAAAACTAACCTCAACTTCAATGTGGGATGTGTTTTGCACATGAGTTTTGTTCACTTAACTTAAAAAATGGTCCCAACCCAGCTGTGCATAATCTTTGTTGGACAAAACACCTTTGTTTCTACCACCCTCTATATCATCAGACCATCAAGAAGAGCCAGTGATAATCACAATGAAATCCATTGGGGAAGCTTGGGATCAATCAAAGAGCCACTTGCAAGGCCTATGATTTCCACAGATCAACTGTAAACTAGATACGACCACCATGACATTCATTTTAAAGAAAAACAAATCATGCTTGCAACATGAACTCTACCCGGCCACTATGAAGGATAGATGTTTTGAGAAGGTATGTTGTATGAAAATATATCACCACTACACTATGGTATCTACAAGAATGTTTGGGTATGACATGGTATTCCCATAACAACATTAGGGTGCTCCAATAGGTTGTGGTGTGGAGTTTTGAGAATCCAGATGTTGCATCATATTAAATAAGGTTGAACCATGGCCACTGTTTTCCAAAGGTTAAGGAATGGAGCTATGGTGTAGTAAAAATAGGCTATGATGAGGCCCTAAATGGTTTTAGGTGGCATAGAAGGAGGTTTTGATGTAGGGAACATGCTTCACTATTGGGGTGCACAAATTGGTAGTGTCATCAACAATGGAGGAGTTAACCATTATTCCATGGTTATCAGGATGCACCATTTCCACGCATGGCCATATAAGGCTATGACACGAGTTACGACCCACACCATAGGGGTTTAAGATCCTCCATTTCTCAAAATCCCAAAAATTTAATACTTTATATAGATCATATGAAACTTAGGGATTTTTAAACATGAAAACAAACATGGGGTCTCACCAACCACCAACATGTTTAAAAACTCCCATAAATAAGTAAATCCCAAAAAACACCATTCATATGAGGAGATTCAATAAGGCTAACTAGTTCATAATAGGAGAAACATATAAGAAAGATGAAAATAAAAACTAGGATAATGGGAATTCAAATTAAAATAGGGTTACTTATCTCAGAATAAAAGAGGAGGGAAGGTTGTTAGGGGGGTTTTGGACTTCGAATTCAACCTTAATGGGAAGTGAAAAAATAGACCTTCTTTTGGAGATACAGTGAATTTTCTCTATATTTTTTGACCTTGATTTTCTTATCCCCTAATTATTAACATAATGGGCAATCCTTTTGTTCCATTCAATGTAAAGTAAAGGGGAGTGCATTCAGTGTGGGGATTTAGTTTTTATTAATATTTTAATGTGTTGATTCAATTATTTTATTACATATTTTAATTATAACCCTTATTTTCATGAATAAACATTACTAAAAGGTAAGGGTATTCCTTTTTAAATTCTTTGACTATTGACCCCTACTCATGGAATAAATGATGCATGAATTTGGAGTAATAGTTTTTAAATATGGTCATAGAAACCTAACTATTAATTAACATATGAATTGAGAGGGGAAAAAAGGTTAATAGAATAAAGTGTGATCACTTTGAGAGGAGGATCACCAGAGTTTAATCCCTACACCAGTTATATTAAAAATCAAAACATTTACTCCCTAATAGTTCATGATTTTAAACATAATTTTTTCGGTACATCCATCTCATCCATTTCAAAACCAACGAACTCAATATTATATTTTTTTTCTTATTTAAAATTTTTCTTAAAAAATTTTAAGCCATTTATATACCATTCTTAGTGGATTAAACTTCACCTTACACTATACGATTCTACAAAATTAGTCAGTTTAGTTTTTGATTTATAAATTTTTTTCTTTGATATCCCTAAGAGAACTAATGATGCTTTCAGGTGACATCAAAATAGGTGTCGTTGCTGGGGAAACCTAGTTTATAATGATTTGAATATTTAATAATTTAACATTTTTTTATATATTTTCATCTAATTACACATGGAATCCTTATCGTGAGATTTAAAAATAAAACTCAAGGACTAAATACTACACTAGAGGAAAGAAGAAAGAATAAGAATGTCTTTCCGATCTAAAGATCAAAAGTACAATGAGAAGAGAAAAAAAACCATCAAGAAGAGAACAATATGGATGTCAAAAAATATTAAGGATCTATATAGGAATAGGGAAGATATGTTTTATTTGGAGTATCAAAATAGGTCTAAGGATAAAATCATGGTGTTCAAGCATTAATCAACTATAAGGGACCCTAAAATGTAAGGGTCCATCCTAGCACCTTAGTACCTCATTTTTCTGCAAAATGATTTGAGATAAATTTAGCGATCATTCAAATGATCACCAATTATGAAATATTTTCTAGCCTTCCACATGAAGACTAAAATTATCATATTTGGTTTATTTTAGAATTTTCTGATACATTCCAATTTAACAATGTCACAAAAAATATTTTTATATTATGTTTATTCATATTCTCAATGAAGGAAAACAAAAATTATTAGATATAAACTCTACCTCCGCACTTAATAACAGCATTAGAGGATTGGGTTATGAAATTATTGAAAATGTTTTTTTCTTCCCAAAAAATCAACGAATTTACATTTAGGTATTTTATGTTTTGACCAATTAATTAAAGGGTAATTATATAGTTCTTGAGAAATATTTAAGAGTTTGATAAGATGATTCCATAATCACAAAATCAAAATTTGGTATCTAATACAAAATTTTTGGAAAGTTATATCGTAGAGTAATCATTCAATAGTTTATGTAGCTGTTGGAGGTTCAATCATGTGAAAATTACTGGAGGAGAGTTATTAATTTTTCGATGAAATTTCCAACAAAATATTACAATGGAAGTCTGATCAAGGACCAGTGCATGAAGTTCACAAGGTTGAACACAATTTGGCTTCCACCCATATGAATTTCATGTCTCAAAAAGTTTACATGAATATGTATAATCAATAGTCCCAAGGTACACTTTTTAAATATGTAAATTACATAGATTAGAATAGAATAAATTTTGTGTAGGGATGTAGACTATAATAACAACCTCAAAAAACCAAATCAAGCATAAGGCCAAGGATTATTCCCAATAAACAAGGTTTTAATCCCCAACACTTATGAGTTAATTCCATTCATAAGAAGAGACCTTGGAAACTTTCATTACCACAATTAGTGAAGAACTCAAGGAGTTGACATCTTACTTCAATAATCAAGGTACAACCATCCATGTATTGAGGGACCACTCACAAAATGAAAGATCTTATGTGGATTACTTGGAAATACAAATAGATTAGATTTCTAAAATATTAAAATAGAAACCAAGAGGTATTCTATTAGGTGAAAACGAAGTGCCATGATGAGGTGAGATCAAATACATCACCATGTTGAGTGAAGAGGCACCCACAAAATTTGTTGAAAAACATGAAAAAAAGGATGAAGAACAACAAGTGGAAGCAATAAAAATAGGGTATGAGAACAAGTATAAATGAAAGGTAGTTGATAAATATATTCAAAAAGAAGAATAATTAATATAATGACTACAAACATAATTTATATAGAAATTAAAACAAGAATATTTTTAATATAAGAAGGATAAGTTTCTATAAATGATTAAAAAAATGGCACATCAACATACCATTAGCCGAGGTTATAAAATACATTCTATTTATTTCACAATAATTAATGATTTATTACAAAAAATACACATTTTAAAACCTAAATGATTTATAAATATAGTGTCTTTGGGAATTAGGTAAATATCATAAAATCTTGAACATGTGATACAACATCATTACTGAAATTTTCCTTAACATGCTTCTAAAATTCAATAGATTTTTAAAACTTCATGGGATAACCTAGGAAAAAACATAAGAAATGGGTGTGATATATAGCCAAATAAGTTAATAAACATGGAATAAAGTGATACATGTTAGAAAATAGTCATATCTATAGGGCATAAAAAGATTATAAATCATAAACATGAAATATGAGACATGATATAACATGATAATCATAACATGGGAAATGTTGAAACAACTTAAAATACTACACAATAAAAATAGGTCAAGGATAAACAACAAAGAAATCATGGTGAAAAAATCCCCATAAAAGAAGTAGGTTATATCCCAATCCCAACATGACTTATCTTGATACTAAGCATTACCTAATGAATTAATGGGATATATAATTCTGGGAGCACCTGTCACATTCATTTCATTCTCATGTTTATGTGTTCCACATAGATCATAAAACATGGATAAATTAATAATAATAATTTATAACATGTTCAATGAGTTAGTAATAAATAAATGTAAATCCAGAACAAAAATTATATGTTCATAAAGGTGAACACCCTTGATAGGAAATGGGTACGGTATTCACTACACACTTAGTTTGGCTTGAAAAATCACAGTGATATTTCGGTAGCATAACAGTGTCACTTAAAGATTCATAAAAATAGGTTGATGATAGATAAAAGGGTCAATAATAACATAAAAAACAAATGGGAAGTAATAGGTACATGTAAAAACATATCCCAAACTTATAAATCTGAAACAGAAGGCCTATGGTAATGAAGAAACTTGATTAAAGAAAAGAATCCTCACTATATTTCATTATGGTAATGGGTGTACATAAAGAATCATGAAAGGATTAATGGGATTGAAAGGGGGATATAATCATTTTTAAATCAAATTTATAGTTAAAATAATATTTAATAACAAATCCCAATATAAGAAAAAGGAATTTAGGAGACATAAAATAAAAAAGTGTTTAAATGGAAATGAGAAGAGAGAAATACATTACAGAATTTAGGCATGGTAATGACATATGTAAAGGTAAAAACAAGATAGTGTAAATATTTTCTCATTAAAATAAAATTAATTTTATAGTAAGTGGATGTTTATAAATAAATGAAATTATAAAAAATTGCAATTAAGAATACAAATTACAAAAGATTTGCTTGATTTAAAAGGTTGAGAGGAAGGTGGGGACCCCTTACTTGAGTGTGAAACTCTAAATGATAGGTAAGGGATTCTAGAGTCCTTCATGGAAACTTGGGAGGAATATATAGAGTTTATAAAATAGTATATATATTCTCTAAGGAGTTTGGGTGAAGAGAAATGTCATGACCCATCCCCTGGGGCCGGTGTCGAGACTACCCCAAGACCGCCTTCCATAGGCCAGGGGCTGACGACTAGCACCAAAGGTGTAAATCTCTAAAAATGGGGAGGCATTGACTTTATAAACTAGAAATGCACACAACAGAGTAAGCTGGAAGAAAAACACTAAGTAAGACTGTTTACAAAAGGAGTGCCGAAAAGTAAAGGGGCCGGAAATACAACCCAACTGGAAAGTGCAAGTACAACTGAAAAACAAGTACAACTAAAAAAGAAAATCTGCTCCTGGATCATACACCATGGATCCTACTAGAAGGGTAGGTAAAGATAGTGTATTAAGCAGTCCACATACGTCAGTCTCCACTGGATACCAACTCGTCATGAGATCCACCTCTAGGTACTGTCCAGTCCTCATACACTCAGCCTCGATCAGCGATGTCTGTTGTCTACATCCAACACAACAAGGTGTGGGCTTAGCCTGTGCATGGGTGAGTATAACGATAATCAGTAGGGACCCCGAGACTCTCAAGGTCTCACAAAATCCACAAAGGATAAACCAAAAAGCATGTAAACCAGCGACAAACTGAGTAAGGTATATGCCCATACATATACCTATGTTATCAAGTAAACCCATCTCAATCATGAGGAAAACACATAGTCCAATTCAAAGCCCAAAGCTCAACTATTACACAAATTAAGGGAAACCATGAAGGCAAGTACCACACATGTACTCCACACTGAAGAATACCACCAAGGTATTACCCCAAAGGAAAGTACCACACTGGTACAGACTCAACTCACACATGTATACAAATTTTGTAGAGAGATAGATATGATCAGATATAGCCACTAAATCATCAGAGCTGTAAGACCAACAGATGATCCAGGACTAGCTATTCTGTCGGACCAATACATGATCCAGGAATAGATGTCAGAACTGTCAGAGCAACACGTGATCCGAGAATAGTCGTCAGAGCTGTCGGACCAACACATGATCCAGGTCCAGCTATTCTATCAGACCAACACATGATCCAGGAAGAGAATTCAGAATTTTCATACCAATACATGATCCAGGAACAGTCATGAGAACTCTCAGACCAACACATGATCCAGGAATAGTCAATAGTTCACAACCAGCCTCTGGGTTTCCACTAGCATGCTTGATTCTGGGAGGTTCTGCTTTTCAAGCCAAGAGTTGATAAATCAACTAACATTTCATCCCTGTTTGATGTATCCTGAAGTTCTGTATCATCAAAAGGAACCCAACGTGATAGAAGGTGAGTCAATCGGATGCCTGGTCTGAGAGTTATTAACATTTCTGTTATGAGGACCTGGTTGGATTTAAGTTCAATCTAACCCGAATTTACCCCAACTGCATCCAATCCTCAAGTGGGGAATGCCAAAAGTATCGTCTCGCTCCAAGATTTCCGTCGCTGCAGATGGTTCATTAATCGGACACTCGTAGCCCAAGTTATGGTTGAAAAGGTGGAAACAGGCGAAACCGAGTCCGGGTCCAGTCTGGCCCCGTTGGACAGACCCGGCCCGACCCGGGTCCGGACTGGAGCCTGAACCGGTCCGCATGTCTGACCTGGTCTGCAGGTCCGATCGATCCTATGGGGGAGGCCCGACCCGCGGGGAAGGCCCGACCCGCGCTGAGTCCTGCTCGCGCTGTGTCCAACCCGGCGGTCCGGCGGCCCGCGGGGGGTCTGCCCTATCCATGTCCAAGGGGGAGCATGCACCTGGTTCCTGAATGTCCTAGTCATTTGGGCGGTAGGAACCGGCGCCAGGCTGGCGTCGGTCTGTCATGTGGGACATGCTGGTCCTGTACTTCCGGGCTGGACGAGCAGCGAGCCACCTCCTCCCGCACGACACCAATTGCGTCGCGCCGCCTCTGGCGCCTCAGCGGCTCAGTAAGACAGTCTTCACTGCGGCCGGCTCGAGCCGGCTATTTCTTCACCACCGCGGCCAGGGGCCGCGACCCTCCTTCGGTCCACAGCACTGCGCCGGTTGAGCCGTGCCTTCTCCGGCGTCCCGACGGCTCGGGCCGCAGGCTTCCTTCACGGTCGGCCTTGTGCCGGCCCCTGCAGCACCGGAACTCACCGTCGGTCATGGGTCACTCCTCCAGTGGTGCGGTTGCACCCCCGGTGCCCCGCAGTGACGATTGTTGCTCCATCTGTTGGCGAGTTTTCCACGGGTCACCAGACGAGTTTCGGTGGCCCGATTATCATTTCGGAAGAAGTTGTGCATTCCTCAGGTCGTCTCCTTCGATCCGTAACCATTTTTGACGAGATATTATCAACCTAGACTCATGCCGTGTTGAGCTTCAAAATCCACAAAGAATGCGGATTGGTCGGGCTGTTTTTGTTCAGCCCACACCCTCTGTGTTAGGGTGATATCAAGTGGCATCAAATTTTAAACCACGATGGAAGACGAAGAACACACAATAATTAGCAAGATTTAACCCCTAACTTGGGTTCATTATTCATTGACAATTTCATGGAAAGACAGACGTCGATTCGTTGACGTCAGAAAAGAATATGAAGATGTCGAGGACGATGTCATCGGCGTTCTTCAAGGATGGCGCTCCCCCTTGCCCCGGTTGAAGATCGTTCTTCATTTGGTGGAAGAAGTGTTCTTCGTTGGAGAGTTATTTTCCTCCCAAGCTCCAGCAAAAAGAAAAATTCCAACAAAAAAAAAATATATTATGACATCTTATTTAATTGTTGGAATAGAATTCAAAAGGTTTAAATTAATTAATTGAATCTGTTCAATTAATTAATTAAGAGGGTTTTCACCGCAAGTGTAGAGGCGATCAAGAGGCTCCCCCCCATTATTGTGGGGTGTTTAAGAGTTTACATGGTCTTGGGTGGTCCCCACCACATAAACCCCACATGAACAGGGGTTATAGATCTCGGGTGGGCCCCACCACCATAACCTCTCATTGGAGGTTAAGGTGTGGTGGCCCCCACCACCAACCTCCTCTTAGAGGTTTTAACAAACTAAAAATAAATTAAGACAAGCAATTAATTTATTTTATTATTCCCACATGAAACCAAAAAACTAACTTTAATCCTCGACTCACTGCCGTTGAAGTGAAAGTCTTCTTAATCGAATACCGGTGCTACGAGTTAAATGGTGCTCTTGGATTTCTATTCCGAGTATCGGTTCTAATGTTATAAAAACCTGCTCATATGTTTACTAAACATACCCTAAAAAAAAGTTCAGAATATTATTATTAGTCACCCTCAACTTGCGCCGGTCGAGGTTAGGCTCTGCCTAGGTAAAAAACACCTCAAAAAACTCAACGGTATTCTCATATTTTTAATCCGTGTTACCATTTAGAAGTTATGAATTTTTAAAATAAAATAATTGTCACTTAATTATTTTATTTGCGGCCAAAAACTAACTTTCTCTGGTGGCCTACACTGGCCAAAGTTATTTTCTTCTTATTGAAGGCATACACTCATGAGTTCAGCGATGGTCTTGGTTTTTTAATCTGAGTTACCATTTGTGAGTTATAAGCATTTGAAAAATAAAATTATTTATTTAATTATTTTATTTATGATTATGCCATTTTTTGGTTTTCTCACAGGAGGCTTATGCCGACTAATGTTAAGTCGCAACAAGGGCAAACCCGCCATCCTTAGCGCAACAGTGCCCTTAGATTTCTGATCCAAGTTACAATTAAGAGTTATTCAACTTTTTTAGGAAAACTGCTTACCTGCGTTAACTTAAGCTTAACAAAAACTTTGACGGATAATTCCAGGCACTTCGGGCCTCGTAATCGCGCGTCGGTAGATTTCGGGGACCTATAAAATTTTCATTTAATTAAAAAACAATTACATGGAAATTATGGGTATTTACATTCTCCCCACATTAGGGCTCTACATCCTCATAATCCACAACTCACAACAAAGGGAACAAGTGGGGGGTACTGAGCATGCATTTGAGCCTCCCGCTCCCATGTGCTATCCTGGTGGTTCCCGTGCTGCCAGCAAATGCACACCAGAGGAATAGACCATCCACAAAGGACCCACTCCTGTCGATCCTCAATCTCAACTGGAACCTCCATAAAAGTCACCCCTTCATCGATGTCCGTCTCTCCATGGTCAATGACGTGGGAAGGGTCATACAAGTATCTTTTTAGCTGAGATATGTGGAAGATGTCGTGCACCCGGTGCAACTGGGGTAGAAGAGCCAGGCGGTAAGCCACCTCTCCTACTCTGTTGAGGACCTGAAATGGTCCGATGAATCTTGGAGATAACTTTCCGCCTTGGCCAAATCTCCGTAGGCCTCTTTGAGGTGAGACCCTTAGAAAGATGTGGTCGCCATCCTCAAACTCCAGAGGCCTCCGTCTCTGGTCAGCATATGACTTCTACCAGCTATGTGCAGTGTTTATCCGCTCCTGGATGATCTGAACCTTCTCAGTGGTAGCTCGTACCGTCTCTAGTCCCACTAGTGCTGACTCCCCAGGGTCAGTCTTGTACAAGGGTGATCTGCAAGGTCGCCCGTACAAGGCCTCAAAATGTGTCATCCCTATGGTGGTGTGATAGCTATTGTTGTAGGAAAACTCCACCAATGGTAAGTGATCCTCCCAGCTGGGATCGAAGTCAAGGACACAAGCATGTAACATGTCCTCAAGGGTCTGAATGGTCCACTTAGTCTGACCATCTGTCTGAGGATGAAAGGCAGTGCTCAGATGAAGCTGTGTCTCGAAAGCCTCATGCAACCCCTTCCATAGATGGGAAGTAAACCATGCGTTGCGATCAGAGACAATAGAATAAGGTACTCCATGTAGCTGCACAATCTCCTGCACATAAAGGCGTCCCAAGATCTCAACTGAGCTCTGCTCTCTTATCGGTAGGAAGTGGGCCGAATTGGTGAGTTGGTCAACGATCACCCAAACCGAGTCATGTCCCTTGGATGTACGTGGAAGACCCATCACAAAGTACATGGATATCCCATACCACTTCTACTCTAGGACTTCTAAATGCTGAACCAATCCTGTTGGTACCTGGTGCTCTGCCTCCACTTGCTGACTAGTGAGGCATTGCAAGCCAAACTCCGCTACCGCCTTCTTCATACCTGGCCAGTAGTGTTGTCTCCGAAGGTCCTGGTACATCTTCACCACTCTTGGATTTGCCGCTAGATGGGATGTGTGGAACTCCCTCAATACTTCCTCATGAAGTTCCACTGGTACCAAGGTATGTCCTCTGAATAGGATGACGTGCTCCCCACCATCAAGAAATCCATTAGGTGCCTGGCCTATGAATATCTGAGCACATCGTGTCTCGCAGTCAGCATCCCCATGTTGTTCCTCTCTGACTCACTGTTAAATTGGGGGAGTTACTGTAAGAGACTCTAGAAAGGCCACTCCATCTCTATCCACAAAGGATATCAGTAAGGTAGGAAGCTACTCTCTCGCCTCTCCTAGCAGCTATATACTAGTTCCCTTGATGAGTTCAACTACAACAACGGTCCCCTTCCAATGAGTATAGACTATCTCGAAGTCATAGTCTTGGAGGAACTCAATCCGACGTCGTTGTCTTAGGTTCAGGTTCTTTTGAGAGAAGATATACCTGAGACTCTTGTGATTAGATTATATGGTAAAACATTCACCCATAAGATATTGCTGCCACATCTTCAAGGTGAAGACCACTACTGATAACTCTAGGTCATGGGTAGCGTAGTTCTTCTCGTGTTGTCTCAGCTGCCGAGAACCATATGAGATCACTACTCGGTCCTGCATCCGGACACATATGAGTCCAGTCCCTGATGCCTCGCAATAAACTACGTACCCTATGCCTTCCTCTGGAAGCCTCAATACTGGGTCACTAGTCAGCCTCTGACTTAGCTCTTAAAAGATCTACTGGCATCTCTCCATTAACGCGAAGGGTTTCCCCTTCTTCTCTAAGGCTGATAGTGGTGATGTAACTCTGGAGTATTCTAGCACAAAGGTAAGTATGGCCGACTCATGAGTGATCGGCTACACCCTCTTATGCATGAGTCCATCCCGTGCTGCCAGGGTTTTCCTTTTCATCAACCAAGGGAAACCCCATCCCAATGTTGTAGATAAACCACACACTTTTTTCCTAATAAAATCAATCTGAGTGTGAATTGTGGATGTCAAGTCGAAACCCAAACTAACGTCGTAAGGCCTTAATGCTTCCACCAAGAGGTTCCAACCGAAAATCTCACCTCAAGGGTCAGATCACACCATCAGCGAAGGTGTGATTATCGAGTCTCCACCCAATGGTATCTCCAGACGTGATGGTCAAGTCAATGGTTTAACCATAAACTCTAGGTCTTGGACATGATTTGTGGAAGGAAGGAATGATTGATACCTATGTCTATTGATATGGAAGCAAGTAGTAGACACAGACCATACCTTGAATCATTCCTATAGCCCTTGGGTCACACTCCTTGACCGCATGCAGCTACTCTCTTCCTCTTCCGTCCATCTCCCTGAGCCTGGTGGGGACTACAAAGGCAGGTGGTTTTAACATGTCGAAATGTACACCACCTCATGCTACTCCCATAGCTCTACTTCTATATCTGCTACCCTATAGATTCATCTGTCCTTAACACATCCTCTTCTCGAAACATTTTACATGCACAAGTCTCTAAGACTGGCACCAGTTTCATGATTTCCCACTGCTAACATTCACTGGTTGTATCCGCTAAGCCAAAGAACATTCAACTGAAAAGGTTCTCTCTAGAATATAGAGAAAAGGTGTTGGCTCAGATGTCCTTAAACATACCTCTCTCGGTATTCCGAGCCCGAAAGCATTGATTGAAACGTATTCATCGAGTACCGAGAATGATCTGTACGCCTCGATGAATACTCATCTACTGACATGTTATCCTGAAGAATATGTAGAAGCTCTAGAAAACTCTCAAACAACTCTTTAGGATAGTCCTTAGCCTCCTGTTATTTGAGCATGCCTTAGAACCTGAGGGGTATCTGATGCTGAAAAATGTGTAAGGCACTAAGTCTACAAGTGTCCTCTACCAGTACCACTGGTTGCAACTGCTGACCAACAAGCAGTGATATAGCTGACACACTACCCGGAGGTACTATCTCGGGTAATGGTCCACATACTGAGGCCTCATCACTATTCTAACCATCCTCATGGTCACTCACTGAAGAAGTCTTGCGGATAATATCACCATCTGCTCTACTGGTGTATCAACTAGGCAGAAAAATCTAGGAATCGCCTCCTACAAGCCCTCAGCTACGTGGGAATCTATCTCGCCACAAAACCTCAGAGGCCACTACTAATGGAACTCGTAAAATGTACTCAGTCAGCGTGCACTGTTCTTCAGTGTGGCTGGTGGTATCTTCTGCCCAATGGGTGGTGGTGCTACTGGTACAGCACCCGAAGGTGCCAACATAGTAAGAGGGCCCTGCAATGGAGCCTCGCATCTTGGTGGGCCATCATCGTGTACTCTTTAAGAAACCCTAGCTAGTTGTCTACGTAGTGGAATCCTGATAAGGAACATGTGAGCCACGGACAATATGTTATACCTGGTGAGCTAACTCAAAGAGATCACAAAGAAAACTCTTGAAACACACACACAATCAGTGTTTTCGTACACTGAGTCGGAAATCAGAAGTCAGGGTCCTAGTGTATGGATACGTCAGCCGTTGCACCAGCATTGGACTCCCTGAACATAAAAACACACTCAGTAACCTTAAAACTATTGATTTACTGAAAAGAAATATTAGAGTCTAAAGTTCTGTAGCAGAACCGAATCCTCTTATACCAATTTTTCACGACCTCTCCCCCAGGGCCCGTGCCGAGACTACCCCAAGCCCACCTTCCATAGGCCAGGGGATGGAGACTAGAACCAATGGCATAAATACCTATAAATGTGGAGTCATTTCCTTTATAAACTAGAAACACACACAACAGAGTAAGCCGGAAGCAAAACACTATGTAAGACTGTATACAAAAGGAGTAATGAAAAGTAAAGGGGCTGGAAATACAATCCCAACTTGAAAGTGCAAGTACAACTAAAAAAAGTACAACTGAAAGTTGAAAAGAAGCTCCTGGATCATCTACCATGCATCCTACCTGAAGGGTAGGTACAAATATCCTCCTAAGCACTCTACGTATGTCAATCTCTACCGGGTACCGAATCGTCATGAGATCCACCTCCGGGTACCATCAAGTCCTCATACACTCAGTGTTGGTCAGTGCTATCCATCATCTGCATCCAACACAATGAGGTGTGGGCATAGCCCGTGTAGGGGTGAGTATAATGATACTCAGTAGGGACCCCGAGACCCTCAAGGTCTCACAAAATCCACAAAGGATAAACCACAAATCATGTAAACCAGTGACAACCCAACTTAGTTATATGACCATACATATACCTAAGTTATCAAATAAACCCATCTCAATCATGAGGAAAATAAAGAGTCCAATTCAAAGACCAAAGATCAATTGTTCCACAAAGGAAGGGAAACCACAAAGGCAAGTACCACACAGGTACTCCACACTGAAAAATACCACCAAGGTATTACCCCAAAGGATAGTACCACATAGGTAGAGACTCAGCTCACACAGGTATACAAATTTTATAGAGTGATAGAGATGATCAAATATAGCCACTGAATCATCAGAGCTATCAGAAAAACACATTATCTCGGACCTGCTATTCTGTCGGACCAACACACAATCTAGGAATATAAGTTAGAACTGTCAGACCAACACATGATCCAGGAACAGTCATCAGAGCTGTCTAACCAACACATGATCCAAGTCCAGCTATTATATCGGACCAACATATGATGCAAGAAGAGAAGTCAGGACTGTCGTACCAACACATGATCCAGGAATAGTCAGGAGAACTGGAATCTTCGGATGCCCGGTCTGAGGGTTATTGGCATTCCGTTCTGAGGGCCCGGTTGGATTTAGGTTCAATCCAACCCGACTATACCCCAACTATGTCCAAACTTGAAACGGGGTATGCCAAAATTATCGTCTCTCTCTAAGATTTCATTCACCGTAGACGGTTTGTCAATAGGAAATCCGTAGCCCAAGTTATGGGCGAAAAGGTGGAAGAAGGCCAAAATGGGTCCGGGTCCGGTCCGACCTAGTCGGACCGACCCGGGTCTGGATTGGAGTCTGACCTGATCCGCAGGTCTGACCTGGTCTGTGGGTTTGTCCCAGCTCGTGGGGGGCCCGGCCCGCGGGGGCGGCCCTGCCCTCGGGGGTGGCCTGACCAGTGGAGGCGGCCCTCCCCGCGTTGGGTCTGGCCCACAATGGGTCCATCCCGGCAGTCTGGAGGCCCGTGGGGGGTATGCCCGAACCGCGTCCAGGAGGGAGCGCACCCCTATTTCCCGCACATCCTAGCCGTTTGGGTGGGTGGAACTGGTGCCCGGCTGGCGCAAGTGTGTCACACAGGACCCGTTGGTCCGGCACCTCCCGGCTAGCCGAGCGGCTAGCCGCCTCCTCCCGGGCAACGCCGATTGCCTCGCACCACCTCCGATGACCCAGTGGCTTGGGCCGCCGGTCTTCATCGCGTCCTTCTCGAGCCGCCCAGTACTTCACCGCCACAGCTAGGGGCCGCGACCCTCCTTCGGTCCACCGCGTGACGCCAATTGCGCCGCGCCTTCTCTGACGTCCTGGCGGCTCAGGTCGCCAGGTTCCTTCGCAGCCGGCCTTGCGCCGGCTCCCACTGCACTGCCACGGTCCTTCGGTCACGGGTCACTCATCTGGTGGTGCGGTTGCACCGCCGCCACCCCGCGTTGACAATTGTTGCTCCATCCGTCTTCCATTATTCCACGGGTCACCGAATGAGTTTCGGTGGCCCAATTCTCATTCTGGAAGAAGCTGTGCATTCCTCGGGTCATCTCCTTCGATCCTTAACCATTGCTAATGAGAAACACTCAACCCGGACTCATGCCACATTGAGCATCAAAATCCACAAAAAATGTGGAGGGGTTGGACCATGTTTGTTCGGCCTGCACCCTCCGTGATAGGGTGATATCAAGCGGCTTCTAATTATAAACCATGATGGAAGATGAAGAACACAGAACAATTAGCAAGCTTGAACCCCCACTCTCTGGTTCTTTATTCATTGACGATGTCACGAAAAGACGGACGTCGATTCAATGATGTTGGAAAAGAAGATGAAGAAGTCGAGGATGACGTCGCCAGCGTTCCACAAGGACGGTGCTTCCCCCTTTCCCTGGTTGAAGAACGTTCTTCATTTGGCAGAAGAAGTGTTCTTTGTTGGAGAGTTATTTTCCTCCCAAGATCTACCAAAAAGACAAATTCCATCAAAACAATAGATTATGACATCTTATTTAATTATGTGCATAGATTTCAAAAGGTTTAAATTAGTTAATTCAATGTGTTCAATTTATTAATTTAGATTTTTGGCACCATAAGTATAGAGGAGATCAAGAGGCTTCCCCTCATTAATGTGGGGAGTTCAAGAGTTTAAGTGGTCTTAGGTGGTCCCCACCACATTAACCCCATATGAATAGGGGTTATAGAACTTGGGTGGGCCCTACCACCATAACCTCTCATGGGAGGTTAAGGTGTGGTGTCCCCCACCTCTAACCTCCTCTTGGAGGTTTTAACCAACTAAAAATAAATTAAGACAAGCACTTAATTTATTTTATTATTCCCATGTAAAACCCAAAAACTAACTTTTATCCTCGAATCACTTCCGTCGAAGTGAAAGTATTCTTAAGTGAATACCGGTGCTACGAGTTCAACGATGCTCTCAGATTTCAATTCTGAGCACATGTTCAAATGTTATAAAAACCCGGTCATATGTTTTCTGAACGTACCCGAAAAAAAGTTCATAAAATTATCATCAGTCACCCTCGACTTGTGCCAGTCGAGGTTAGGCTCTACCTAGGTAAAAAACACGCCAACAAACTCAACGGTACTCTCATATTTTCAATCCGAGTTACCATTTAGAAATTATGAATTTTTACAATAAAATAATTTTCACTTAATTATTTTTCTTGGGGCCAAAAACTAACTTTTTTCTGGTGGCCCGCACCAGCCAAAGTTAGTATATGCTTAAAAAAAGCTTAAACTCCAGAGTTCAGAGGTAGTCTCGAATTTTTAATCTGAGTTACCATTTGTGAGTTATAAGGATTTGAAAAATAAAATAATTTATTTAATTATTTTATTTATGATTATGTTATTTTTTGTTTTTTCTCACAGGAGCCTCGCACCGACGAATCTTAAGTCACGCCAAGGGTAAACCCACCATCTTGGGAGGAACTATGCCCTTAGATTTCTAATCCTAGTTACCTTTTAATAGTTATTCCACTTTTTCAGGAAAATTGCTTACGTGTGTTAACTTAAGCTTAACAAAAACTTCGACGGATCATTTTAGGCACTCCGGGCCTCGGAATTGCGTGCCGTCAGTTTTCACGGACCCATAAAATTCCCATTTAATTAAAAAAAAATTTACATGGAAATTAAAATTATTTACAAGAAATGGTATCTTGGGTGGGTTTATATTGGAAAATAGGAAAATTTCTTTGTTATTTTTGTTTTGGACTCTACATAATAAAATATCCAAAAACACAAACAAACCCATGATTTTTGCCCATTTTTTCTACCCAATGGGAGTGCTTTTTATTATTTTACAAGGACAAGGTCCAAACATTTTAAAATAATTCCCTTTATTATGCGGAGGTGAGTTCCACTCTTAAAGAAATTACTTTTGAACCTACAAATATATTATTGGTTTTTGGAGGATTCATAATGGCTTTACAAAATAAATCAAATAAACTCGAAATTAAATTATTTTAAATTGAAAACACTTATTTGTCCTTGTATAAAATTTATGGTAACTACTAAATCACATTTGTATCCTTAGGATTTCAAAAACTACAATGTATATTTATACATATTTAATTTTTACCTGAAAATTAATATGTCTCATAAAATTATTAAAAATTCACCGTTGGATATTATCGATGTTAAGATTCAAAAAATAATATTTATTTTATCTAAATAAATTTCTACATATATTAATTTTTAATTTTAAAATATTAATCAACATTTATTTGAAAATGTTATGTTTTTTTGACAATAACAATTTTTGAACCATTAAAAATTACATTCAACTTAAAAAAAATCATATTTTCATTTATATTTAATAGAAATTAATAATAATAATATTTCATTATAATATTATTTATTTAAAAAATCAATTAATTCATCCAAATAAATTCTGTAATTGAATTTTAATATTACCCAAAAAATATGATTTATGTTTTATTATATCTAAATAAAAATCATTTATAAAGTATCCATCATAGGAAGAAAACATAATAATCATTATATAAAAAATAATTTACATAATAATATTGTTAGGGTTTTTATACATATACCTTTAATACACCAGTAAACTCTTTAAGAGTAAGGTGTGTGATGGTTGGACTTTCATGGGCTGGTTCGGCGAACACGGTTTGGCCTGTGATCTCGATGTGGTTGAAATTCTCCCATAAAAAGTTTTTATCATATTTAAGTTATTGGATATAAGATTATAATTGTTTAAGGTAAAATCCCCTAAATGTTATCTCCCTTATAATATTTGATAAATTTGCATCATAGGGTTTGATCCTACTAGTCTAGGCCATCACTTACTTTGTCTCTATCAGTTGGATTTGTTAAAACCCTATATTTATATAGATCATGTGATCAATGTTCAATGGATATATTATTAATGTTAATGACACTTAATTGTATTTTAAATCAATTGGATATAATATATCAAAATAAGTGAATTTGTTTTCTATAACCATTTTACGTAATAAGACATTTAAAAAAAATACGTTTATTTATAACAAGTCGGGTAGTTTGAATATGCACCCCTTATGAAATTTGGCCCTTAAAATTTTCATTTACCATACTAACATAGCCGAGGTTAACTCTACTTCAACACCTTATCCAGTTCCCAAAATTCTTCTTCAAACTCATGGTTCCTACAAAACACTTTGACAAGGTGTATTGCCTTATTTTGTAGAACATTTTCTCTATGATCAATGATATTTTTTGGATTATCCTCATAGGAAAGTTAATTATCCAATGGTAATACCTATAGATTGAGCACATTTGAGGGGTATAGTATGTAATTATTCATGCGGGATACATTAAATACATAAATTACTTATTATATGTTTGGTGGGAGTTCTAGCCAGTGGGCCACTGCTCCGATGCGATCAAGGATCTCAAAGGAGTCGATGGATCTCGGGCTAAGGTTTCCATTTTTCCAAAATATAAATACTTTCATCCATAGTGA
The DNA here is from genome assembly GCA_963277665.1 of Viscum album. NCBI lineage: Eukaryota > Viridiplantae > Streptophyta > Magnoliopsida > Santalales > Viscaceae > Viscum > Viscum album. The sequence continues at coordinate 661,159 of CAUJRU010000260.1, read as the reverse complement.
TATGAGGTGGAATACCATGTATCCAATATCAAACTCTATTTCTCATAGATTATTGTTATCATAGCACTTATCTTGACTCTGAGTATCCTTGATGTGCTACTAAATGGTTATAACCATTTCCACCATTTTCTCAACCATTTATGGAGAAAGTAGTTTTTTTGTTCCCCAACTTCATCATAGTATGTTGGTGTTGTGGATCTCTTCCAATAAATGGATTCATAGGTAGACATTTGGTTCCTTTAGTGGAAACTATTATTGTAAGAGAACTTGACCTGAGGAATATGTTGATCCCATCCCCCTTTGAAGTCAATTGAGCATGTTCTCAACATTTCCTCAAGTTTCAGGATAGTCTACTCAGATTGGAAATCATTTTGAGGGAGATAGTATGTGTTGAAGTTCAAATAAATATTTAGAGCATGTTAGAGACTTTTATAGAATATAGAGGTGAATCTTAGTTCTTGATCAGATACAATTGATAGTGGTACTCTATGAGGCATTACCACTTATATAATGTATATACATGTGTGTTGACCAGTGATAAGTCCTCTTGAATTGTGAAAAAGTGAGTTGAATTTGTAATATGATCCACAATAACCCATATATAATTTTTCATCTATATGTCTTTAAAATTATATTGATAAATTCCATTGAGATTTTCTCCCATTGCCTTGTTGGTATGGGTAATGGTTGAATCATCCCCTTAGACTTCCTCCTTCCATACTTCAATTTTTGGCATACTAACCACTTTAATGTATATTAAACAATCCACTTATTCATATTGTCCCACCAAAAGTACTCATAGAGGTCTTGATACATCTTTATGCTTCCTAAGTGAATGGAGAAATTTGAACTATGTTAATAATATAACAGTTCCCTATGTAACTAAGGATTTTATGAAACATATAGTCTTGACCAAAATATAACTATTACTTCTTTATTAGTTTGAAACTCGGATGATTTACCATTTCTTATGGATTAAAACATCTTATGAATTTACACATATTTTCTTTAAGCATCATTTATTTTCCCCATAAGGTAGGGTTTAGAAATCATTTCAGAAAGGATTGATGATTTTATTTCCTTAATGATTCCCATGTTCATCCTTTGCAGATCTAAGAAGATTTGATCCTTCTGAACTCTAATCATTGTTAAATATACATGATCTTTTATAATTGGAGAATCCACCACCCTATTTTCCTTACTAGGATAGTTTTGTATTGATTAGTCATAATCCATAATGATATATAACCATATTTACTTGTTTATATTAAGATATTTATATGTGAATATATATTTTAGACTCTTGTGATAACTATATATCTCACACTTAAACCCATAGAGACAATACCGCAAGATTTTCAATTAAAATGCCATATCTTACAATTGAAGATCATGTGTGGGATATCTTTTCTCTTGAATTTTTAACTACCTTAAGGAATAGGCAATCAATTTATCATTTTTAATTAGTAAAAACCCAATACACCCTTCAAAGAATCTCTATATACTATAAATATTTCCGCAATATATGGTAGTGTGAGAACTAGTGCAGTGATATGCCTCTTTTTGATCTCCTTAAATCTTTCCTTACATTCTTACATCTTGAAAAACATCACTACTTTCTGAGTTATCTTGGTTAAAGGGTTTGATAATTGAGATAAATTTCTAACAAATCTGTGATAATCGCTATCTAATCCACGAAAACTATGGATATCTGTCAAAAATATTGGCCTCAACTATCCTTCAATTACTTCAATATTTTAAGGGTCTATAGATATCCCATTTCTTATGATGATATAACGCAAGAGAGATAATTTCTTTAACCATAACACAAATATTTTGAAATTGGTGTAAATATTATCCTATCATAGGGTCTTTAGCATAGTTCTTAGATGATCATCATGATCCTCCTTTCTTTTGAAGTATATTGCAATATAATCTATAAATACTACCAAACTTTTGTTGAGTTAGTCTCAAAATACTCTATTCATAAAGTCCATAAATATTACAGGAGAATTAGTGAGTCTTAATAGCATCACTGTGAACTCATAGTTCCCATACCTTGAATTGGAAGCATTCATGGAGATATATTTCTTCTTCACCCTTACTTGATATTATTCAGACCAAATATCCTCCTCGGATATATATTGTGCTCCATGTAGCTGATTGAATAATTCATAAATCCTCAGTAGAGGAAACCTTTTATTTATTATGATCTTTTTGAGCTCATGATAATCAATGAAAAATTACCTTGACACATCCTTCATCATCGTGAAGAGGATAGGTGCACCCCTTGGTGAAGCACTTGGGCATATGAATACTTTATCCAAAATCTACTCTAGTTGTTTCTTCAAATCCTCAAGTACCACAACAACCATTTTATATGGATTCTCAGATAATGGTAATTCCCTAGGTATAATCTCGATTGAAAAATCAACCTATCATCTTAGAGGAATACCAGGAGATTCCTCGGGAAACACACTTATGTATTCCCCCACAGTAGGAATTTCTTCAAAGATGATTATTTACATAAACTCAATCATTTGAGATAGAAACACTTTCTCATTGGTAATTAATATCCATGTTTTAGATTTTGAAAAAAAAGAATATTCATCCACCTACTTCCACTAATACATAATTAGAGAATGATTCGAGATATAAAGATTGATTTCCTTCTCCCAGAAAGTTATGATGGATCTATATAGGGAAAGACAATTCATGCCCATAATTGCATTAAATTCCACCAAAAAGTGTATCTAAAGGTTTTATGGGAAGTTAATACAAAAAATATTTATAGGGGAGGAGTTATAACTTGGGATGCAATAAATTTTCTATTTTCTGTTTTCACTAATATCTCTACTTCCACTCATTTAGGTGTTGTGTGGATAGTTCTACTAAAATTTCATGATATAAAGGAATGAATAGAACCATAATAAAAATGTGAAATCTCTATTATTGAATGAATAACTAGTGTACCTATCACCACTTCATTGTTGGGATCCACCTTGGCAGTTGTGATTGAATTAGCTCTCTATTTTTCATTAGAGGTTATTTGTTCTCTCCAAAAACCCTTGTATTAGGGCATTGGTTTGAAAACGTGCCCAGATTCCTTGTAGTTGAAGCAATGAAAAACATTATGAGGGTTGACCTGGAGCATTAATTTTGTCGATCTCATTAGCAGGTTTCTCCTATGATGTTTTTTTTCTAGGTGTACTTCCTTCCTGCACCTAAAGCATTTCTTCGCCCCACTTATGAAATATTTGGGGTGCTTCTTTCACCACCTTCAACTTGTGGGATGTTGAAATTTCTTAGAACTATTCGATTTCTCCATGAGACTAATAAAATTGTAGTCCAATTTTCACATATTATCCTCATGATACCCTTGAGATTCGTTGATCTTCATTTCAAATTTGAGGGAGCATTGGACATTTTCTTTATAGTTATCAAAGTCTCGGATAACCATAGATTTTTATAGGCTTGGTTTTATCCCACTAAAAAAGCGACTAACCTTTCTTTCAGGTATAATGAAAAATACGGAGGCATATCTTGAAAGTCTTATGAGGTTTTAATTTTAAATCCTAATAGATTTATCATTTTTTTCTTGAGGAAAAGGAAAAACCTTTCCATTTTATTTTGGAGAGTGCAAGGAAAGTATTAATCGATTTTTTTTGAAATTATATCCACTAAATTAATTTGACCTCTTTCTTAAGATTTGTATTCTTAATCAATTTACACCACTGATCAGATTCTCATTCCATACAATAAACATCCATAAGATATATCTCTTTTTCGTAACATTTAAGTATGAAAAAGATATTCTCAATGAAGTTGATACATTGTTCCTTGATTAGGGGATCAGATGATCCATTGAAAGTCAAAGTCCTTTGTCACATAAATATCTCAATCACATATTTCTATAACTTAGGCGGATTTGGTCACTACTCATAATCTAGGTTTCTATTTAGAACCTAATTTACCTAATAGTGTATCAGGGAAAAGTTTTTGATTATTACTCCAATTGGGTTGGGTATCTCATTGGGTAGTCATCACATTTTGCATCACATGGATTATTTACACGATTCATCTTATTTTCAGACATTGGCTAGAATTAAAGGAAATTTAGGGATGATTATTTCAAACAATTAGACACATAAAGGTAAATCCAATGAAATTAAAGGGATAAAATATAAATTATATTTATTTCCTTAACTTTTGATTTTATTGGATTCAATATATGTTATCCACGATCTATTTCTTAATATTTATTTTAATGGTAATTTTATTTGTTCCAGTGATTATGGTTTGTAATGAGCTTATGAATTTATCAAAGAATATACCCCCGGAGTGCCAAACTAGGTATGCAGTAATCCCTATTGTCATGTACTAGGTTACACCAAGTCAGGCCTGACACACCTTGTCAGAGTTTTCACCCATAAGTACATCTGTTCCAGAACCACATCCACTTGTAGTATCCAAACATGGATGAATTTTCATGATAAACCAATTAAAAAATACCTACCAAAATTTAGGGACGTTTTCATATACTTTTCTTATCCCTAAAGCTTTATCTAGAGTTTTCTAATCCTAATCCCAAAAATAACTAAACCTTACTCAGATACCAACTATAACAACCCTACTCTTTATTTTATATTAATTCTTGTTATGTTACATAAAAGTACACATTATACAACCAAAAATATAAAAAATTATAGTTTTTTTAATTAGATATGTAAAAAACATCTTGAACATGGGATACAACAACATTATTGAAAACTTCCTTAACATTCTTATAAATTTCCATATCTTTTTAAAACTACATGGGATAACCTGGGGACAGTCATAGGAAAGGCGTGAGATATAAATCCTAGTATGGGAATAAACATGGAAAAAAGGTGATATATTTGATAAAGTAGTCATATCAATGGGGCGCAAAATAGTAATAATCATAAAGATGAACAATTAGACATGATATAACATGACAATCATAACATGGAAATGTGAAAACAACATAAAACACTGCATCATAAACATAAGTTAAGGATAGATCGCCAAGAATTCATGGTGAAAAATTTCTATAAAGGAATTAGGTTCACTCCCTATAACAACATGATGTATCATGACACTAAACATTACCCAATTAATTAGAACACTTTATGATTCTGAGAGCACCTGTTGTAGTTATTTCATTCTCATTCTTATGTTTTTCGCATAGATCATACAAGATAGATTCATTCATTATAAAAATTTATTCCACAATCAAGTATTTTTTAATACATAAATGTAAATACCCAATATAAATTATATGTTCATAAAGGTGAATAACCTTGATATTAAATGGGTATGGATTTCACTACACAATTGTATTGGCATGGAAAATCACAGTGAAATTTCGAAAGCACAACTACATCACTTAAAAATTCATAATAATGGGTATATGAGTGAAAATGCGTCTCTCATTAAATAGACACAAAATTGTAAGTAACATGGAAATGTAACAATATATCCCATAATTTTAAATTGAAAATATAAGGCAAAAGGTAATGAAGGAACATGAATAAAGAAAAAAATCCAAATTATATTTCGACAAGGTAACGAGTGTACATAAAGGATCATGGGAGGATTAATGAGAGTGAAGGTGGATATCCTAATTTTTAAATAAAATTAAAAGTAAGGGGAATATGGAAGAACATATCCCAACATAAATAAATGGAATATAATAGACAAAACATAAAATAAGTGCTTGAATGGAAATGAGAAGTGAGAAATCCCTTATAGAATTTTGACATAGTAATGACTTAGGTGAAGGTCAAAATGGGAGATAGTAAATGAAATATCATTAAAATAAAATCAATTTTATAGTAAGGGGATGTTTATAAATAATATAAATAACATAAAATAAGTTCATGAATGGAAATGAGAATAGGGAAATCCCTTATAGAATTTTGACATAGTAACAACTTATGTGAAGGTCAAAATGGGAGAGAGTAAATAAAATATCACTAAATTGAAATCAATTGTATAGTAAGGGGATGTTTATAAGTAAATTAAATTATAAAAAATTAAAATTAAGGAGACAAATTCTAAATAAGTTTCTTGAATTGATGGGAGGAGAGGAAGGTGAGGATACCTTACTAGAGTGTGTGATTCCAAATGCTTGGGAGGGGCTCCAGAGAGAATGGGGGAACTCTGGGAGGTCTCTAGAGAGTGGAGGGAAAATAATTTATGTGCTACAAGGAGATTTAGTGAAGATAAATAATATATTAGGTTGGTTTATATAGAAAAATAGGGGAAATTATTTATTCTTTAGTTTTTGGACTATACCTAATAAAATTTCGAAAATGAAAAACCATCCCATGGTTTTTGACCTTGGTTTCTACCAAATGGGAGTGTTTTTTATAATTTTATATGTCCAAGGCATGATATTAATAAAATAATTCCCATTATTATGTGTAAGTGAGTCATGCTCTTAACGAAATTATTTTAAATCCTTAAAATATATTTTAGGTTTTGGAGGATTCATAATGGATTTAAAAAATAAATCAAATAAAATTAAAATCACATTATTTTAAAGGGAAAACAATGATTTGTTTGCATAGACAATTTATTGAAATTACTACAAAACTTTTGGGTCCTAATAAAGTTATAAAACATAAAGTTTATTTATATGAAATTTTATTTTTACCTAAAAATTCAACTGTATCAGAAATTTCTGAAAATTCACAGTTGGATAATTTGATGTTCTAAGTTTAAAAATAATTTACATTTTATATAAATAATTTTCTAAATATATAAATTTTCACTTTTAAAATTGTAATAAACATTTATTGACAAATGATAGGTTTCTTTGATAATAACAATTTTTTAACCCTTAAAAATTACATTAGACTTCATAAAAATTATATATTTATTTATTTTTAATAAAAATTATTTAATTTAATTATTTTAGTAAAAATTATTTTTCAAAAATCCATTAATTTATGAAAATAAATTCAAAAATTAAATTTGAAGATTACCCAAAAATACCATTTATGTTTTATTATATCGAAATAAAAAACATTTAAAAAGTATCAATAATATGATGAAAATATATTCACCATTCTATAAAAAATAATGTAAAAACTCATAATTTTATGGTATTAATACATATCCATTTAATAGACCAAAAAAGTCTCTAAGAGTAAGGTGTGCGATGGTGGGGCTTTCATGGGGTGGTTTAGTGAACATGGTTTGGGATGTGATCTCGATGAGCTTGACCTTCACCCATAAACTATTTTTTATCATGCTTATGTTTTGGGATCCGTGTAACACTTAGATGTTTTTTATGAAATATTTTATTTAAATAATTTTTAATCTTTAGTATCTTGTGTTACACACAATTGTGAGTTTAAAAAAACCATGAGATGCCCTTAATATAAAATTACCGTTATAGCGTAGACGTTAGGTAAGAGGGAATAATTATAACTAAATTATAAAAATACATTATGAATTCATTGGCTGTTGATTATTTTTGTAAAAATATAAATCAATAAGATATTTTTATTTTTTTAGTGAATTACATTTGGTAATGAGATTAGTGGGATATATGTTTTATATAATCAATAAATGTTTTATATATTCATCCAATTTATTTTTTAGTCATAGGGTATGAAAAAAACCCAATTTTATATATGAGAACCTATTTTTCTAAAAGGAATATTTTATACCATTGAATGGAGAACACATTTTAAATTAATATTTTGACACATTAATAATTTCTACTTGATAAAGAAACATATTATTTTGAATCAGGATATAAAAATTTACTTTGGATAAATTTATGATATTTTTATGATAACTTTCATGTTTTGATGAATAATAAAGATATGATAAATTTTAATTAAAAACAACTTTTTTCATTGAGATAATTTATATGATAAAATTATAATATTTAATTTTTTAATGTATAAAAATAATTTATTTTTACCATTTAATATAATGTGTGTAATTAGCATTAATTTTACATTGAATTCATAGGTAATAACATTTCAATCTTTCACAGTGTTTTTACTTTTCAAACCCGTATTCTTATTTGAACAACGGGATTAATTTTAAATAAATTAATGAAACTTATGTGTTTTGAATTTTGAGAAATGAATTTTATATTTGTAATTAAAATATCAAAATTGTGTGAATAGGTACCTTTTATTTTTGGACATTATGAATACTGACTCTAGTAATTATTTTATTTACCATGGATGAAGGGAAAATCGGGTAAATAAGGGTAAAACAAATACTTTAATAATATAATACAACCATAAAACATGTATTAATCATATTAGATAAAATATTTATGACCATGGTAATCCATGGGTCAATTTTTAGACCCCATGTATTCACATGGATGTGAAAATGACATTTTATAAGAATTAATTTAAAGTAAAGATAATTATAGCCTAAACATATATCTTTTACTAAATTGATTTTAATATAGGGTTATATAATTGATAACTATTATTATAAATATTAATTAGAAATCTAAAAATATTTCCTATATCAAATTATTTTTCTATAATTTTTAGATATTATATAAATTGTTTTATTTATGACCCAAATATGATGTAGTGATTATCTCATTAATGAAGATTTAAATAAATGAATTTATATATATTCAAACAAATGTAATTTGGTTATTTTTATGTCATCCACAAATTTTATGGATGGAATTGACATATTATATTTGTTTTAATGCCTTATTTTATAAGTAATAATATTTTTATGTATTTTTAAAAATGTCAAGTATGAATAGTGTCCAAAATTGACACAATTCATAACTTAAAACATACAACAGTTTATTAAATGTTATTAATTTCCTAAAAATATAATATTTGACCAAATGGTTAATATAAGTCCAAATATGTCATAAATAACATTTTTTGGGTCGTTAGGCATGATATGGTAATTAAATTAACCCACAATGTGTAAATAACATGATATCACGGTAGAATTAAAAAGGGTAAAATAAGGGTTAAACCAAAAAGAATAAGGATACAAAAATATATTCTAAACTTGTCTAAATATTATTAGATGATGGGTATTCGAACCAACATAATATTATCTTTGAATTAAATAAGTTTTGGACCATTTTTTTTGAAAATCAATTTATTATAAATTAATATTTTTTAGAGTTTCCTAAATTGCCCCTCTCATCTCTTATAAAAAGAAACCTACTCCCTATACTCTTCACTCCATTTTGAGACTTCAATCTTGGAAAAAACCATCCCATTTATTTTCTAAAAGTTTGTATTTACATTTTAGAGGTTCAGGTCTAACAAAAAAAAACAACTATAGTGCCTTAAGAGAAAATTTACAGGAGGAATGTCGAGGAATATGAGGTTCAGATACATACAAAGCATACCAGACCTAAGGTAAGGGATAACATTTCCAATATTGTTTTTTTTGAGATTGGTTATTTCTAAGTATTTACCGGGGTTATATTTATCATCCATTTCCATGTTCTGTTAAATTGTTTTCATAAAATGTTTACTATTCTTTCATGTATCTTTAAAGTCATTCTTACCCCTTTTTGACTTTTACTAAATGGCATGGAAGGAATATTTCTTTTGTTTACCACATGAGGTACTTTTTGAATTTTCTAGTAAAAGTACAAGGATAATTTTTTTAACTTATACGGTATGGATGAGTTTTTACATCTTAATTTTGTCTTATTTCTATGAAGATTCCACTAAACGTTTACAAGTATATTTTCAACTAAATTCCTTTATTTTAAAATTACATGAAATTTTGAGAAAAGAAATCATTTTTGAAGAAGAAAGGATATTTTCCTCAAGAAATAAGTTCAAGTGTTTTATCAAAATTATTTTCCATATAAGATGACATAGGGTTATGTTTCTATCCCTATTATTAATTTTATTTGATTAAGTTTGTAATGTAATTATTTTTATAAAGTCCATTTATCTTATATAGATTATGTTATGATGGAATGATGCTTAAGAAACCCATTTTATTACATAGGTTATGCTATGATGAATGATTTATGTTTTTGTGGAACAATAATAATGGTTTCATTATGATATGGGTGGGACCTATATCGGCCTCCAATGAATTGGGTAAAGAGTTATATCTCATGAGATAGACATGGCTGAAAGGGCTTGTAAATTTGGTTCAGTAATAGAGGGCCCGAATAAGGAGAGAACTCGATTCAGTAATGGAATTTATCCGCTATGATGGTCTTGGCAATGAACCTTGACTAATATGAAATGATTTTATATACTTATGTGTGTATGACACAAAGTTTCATGTCTAATGTTATTATTATTGGTATTAAATTGCACTTCTATGACTTATCCTATGACATTATATTATGATCACTTATATGCAGGATAAGATTTTCAAATGTCATATATGATTGATATTTCCTTTTTTTACGCTTACTGAGCATTTCAGATCACCCTTTCATTTGTTTCTTTTTCCCAGGGCATAAAGAATATTATTAGGTATGATATTCCAAAAAGGAGTCTGGTTATGATGAAATAAAAGGGTAACAATTTAGATGTTTTATGTACCAGTTGTTTATGTTTCCCAGTTTCTAAAGACACTAGGCCTATACGGTCTTGTTATGGTTTTATTATTTGTTATAGTAAATATACATTAATTCTTAAGTAATATCAATTTATGTAAAGTATGTGTCGTTATAATCCAAACTTAGGATTGTTCAAGGGAAAATCCCATAAATTCTATCTCCCTCTAAAACATTGATAAATGGGATTTATAGGGTACAATCCTACTAGTCGAGGCCATCACTTTCTTTGTTTGTGTCAATTTGATTTTTAAAACCCTATATTTATACTGATCATGTGATCATTGTTAAATGGATATATTATCAATTATAATGATACTTAATGGTATTTTAAATCCAATTGGATATAATAAAACAAAATAACTACATTTTTTCGATAACCATTTTATTTAATAATGCATTTTAAAGAAGGGAATTTTATTTATAACAATTCAGGTTGTTATAAAGGTGATTTTAAATATTCCCACCTATTCAAAGTTCATGAAAGTGTTGGGGTCAAATAAAAAAAATTAAGGAATTAGGTACCATCCCACTGACAGTGTATTGTTCATAAGTGGTGTTCAGGGGCCTACTAAAGAAACAAAGTGATCCATATAGTTTTTTTAAATTCCCATTGACATCTATTCTGATATTGTTTGTGGTGGTTTGTGTCATTTAAGTGAAATATAAATTTTTTTCATATTCAACATTCAATAGTTAATGATTAATATAGACGAATCCTACTCGTTTAATGCTACATCATTTGTATACAACGGCGAGATGTCACCAATAACTATTATAAAATATTATCATTATGGTAGGGAAGTTCAAATGTCCAAGTTATTTCCTTATATAGACATGGATGGGGAGATAAATCAAATAATTTTTGGAAATTACTTCATAGAAATCGGAATGGAACTGATTTATGTACATAATGGATAGTTTTGTTTAAAATTCAGTGGAGAAGAGGTGAAATTTAACATCCATTGGGTGATTAAGAATCTAGAAGTGAGAAGTGATGAATTGAAAATAGAAAATTTTTTGGTAGTTGATGAAAGTACTGCATATAGAATAATATTTTCTTTAGGTGGTTCAATGTGATATAAGAAGCTACAAAAAATACAAAAAATGGTAATAATATGTTGTAAAAATTTGGAGATAATGTGTGGGGGGGGGGCTGCTGTCAAAGTAGAATTCAAGGAGGGTCAACATGTTTGGGAAGTCAGTGATATGACTATTGATTATTCATGAAGGGTACAAAACCATTGGATTGGGTCTATGGATATTGATAACGTTTTATTCAAGGTAAGAATAAAATTATGGTATTAAATGGAAGAGGGGCCATCTATATTAGAGAATCACATCTACAACATTTTATATATTTGGAATGGGTACCTCCTTTTAACCCATAATCACTCAACATCAAGAGTTAATGTTGTTATTAACAAAAATAACCAAATATATTTTTGGATTAAACCCACATTTTTTATAATTTAGTGTTTCTATTTCTATTTTAGACACTATTTTAGGAGTATACCCCATTAATTGTTTTAGAAAATTTATAAGAATATCTATAACATTATTGGTTTGAATTTTATATCTAAGACCATGGAGATTAAATATTTAAGGAACTATTGTATCTGGAAAGGGAAAAAAATAATATCTTCGAATGAAAGGGGAGTAATATTTAGTTTTCTATATTTACTTTAACTCCCCTATATTTTCTAGAATCTATTTTCTACGATTTATAAGTAAAAATAAATTCCCATATTTATAAATTTGTTTTAGTTTTTGATTAATTACTCTACAATTATTAATATCCCCAATATTATATGCTTTAATTTTCAAGATGATGTAATTGAACAAATAAAATGGCTAAATTGAATGATTAGAGTGAAACATAGTAATTTCAAATCAATGAATCATGTTTTTTATTTTTTTGACACATGATGATTAAAGTTTCTTTCCATCCTTCATGCTTTGAATTTAACACCATATCCTATCAACTTGATATAAATATAACTAATCTTGTTCATAGTCTTTCTGATTATTCCCCTCTTCTTAATTTTTCCACAAGGCAAGTGAGGTGTAAGCATTTCTACTTATTTAAATTATGAAGAGAAACATCAAGCTAACATCAATCCATGAGTGAGTCTTCGAATAAGACATCACATGTATGTTCTTGGATTCATCTCTATAATAAATTATGTTTCCTCAATGGTGATTTATAGCCCTAGATCAGTAACCACCCCCCGTGTTTCTAGGACATGGATAAGATCATGGTGTAAAATGAAAGTCTGGAAACCAGTTTGGACAATGACTGGAATGAAACCATGTTTGGTGAGATCTCAAATAAAAAAAATATTTTGGATGATTTGATAATGTGTTATGAGCTTATTATTCAAGAATAATATAGAATTAAATGTCTCTATGAAGGTGATTATAATAAAAATTTATTATAGGATTATATCAAGCAAAATCATTATATCATCCTACCCAACATCCTACTGGATAGTGAAACCTACACTGATGAAAATGGTGTGGTTGTAGGTAGGGTGGAAAGTCATTTAAAATCGCTTCCTATAGGTCCCAACCCTCATATGTATAATTTATATCCCATGATTTATGGTAAGATCCTTGATTCCATTCCTCATACTATCTCTAGCCTCAAAATTGTTTTGTCAGAAATTATTCCAGAAGAGAACTAGATCTATAAGGAATTGTGTGTCCTCAATCAAGAGAGTGTGTCAAACCCAAATAAATTTCTGGGTTCATTCTACAGGGATTTTTGAAATATATTTTGGAGCGACAAGGTTCAGGCTATTCAGTACTTCTCTTGTGGCGGCGGCCTCACTCAAGTGACATGCACCACTACTTTGGTTCTCATAACCAAGATCAAAGACCCTTATTCTCTCTACCATTATATACTAGTAAGTATGTAAAATATTCCATATAAGTTACTGTACATGTTCATCAGTAAAATAATATCCACCCATATCCCCTACTGGATCTCTATAGAACAACACAGGTTCATCAGAGGAATGATGATACAAGGTGCATTAGAATTGGCCAAGGAAGTAATTAGTGATATTAACCACAAGGTCCTCAGTTGAAACATGGTTATCAAGTTAAATATGGAAAAAATATTATATATTTGATAGGAACATTATCATCAATGTGTTCTCAAGTATGGGTTTCTCCTACTACGCCTCCAACCTCATGTTCAAGTGTTTTAGCTCCTTGTGACTATTAATTTTATTTATGGAAAAAACGATGGTGTTTTCAAGGTATTTATTGTGTTAAGAAATGGAGACCCATTATCCCGAAGCATATGAACTATAATTCAATATTTCCTTAGCTGAATCATTAATAGGTTCTTTGTGAGGGGCAATTTTCTATGCTATTGATGTAGATTGCACTCCTACTACATCTCCAATTTCATGTTCACAGATGACATGATAATCTATGAAAATTCCAGTAAATGATTCATACGAGGTATATAGAAATCCTTGATTAATAATTTAAATGGAGTGGATAAATTATTAACTATGATGATAATAGATTTTATATTTCGAGCAGTTTTCTCAGACATGCATGTTCGTGCTCTGGAAGATATCTTGTCTTTGTATAGATAGAAATTTCTTATGGATTATTTGGGGGTTAAAATATCCTCAAGTAGGTTATTTATAAATAATTTTGACAAGGTTTATCAGAGAGTCAATTGATACATCATGAATTGTAAATGACTATTTTATTTACTTTAGTGGTAGAATCACCCAAGTTAATAACATTCTATCCTCTATACCCATTCATGAACTCTCCGTAATTAAGGTACCAAAAGGTGTCATTATAACATTGAAAATATACTAGAATTATTTATCTAGGATGCTAACATAGATTTAATGAATCATTGGGAATATTGAAAATAGATAGCTAGGCCCTTGGAGGAGGGTGAAATTAATGTTATAAATATTTTGGATATACTACAGTGTTTGCATGCCATGGTGATGTGGGAGGTTCTAGAGGAATCAAATCTTTGAGGAAGGTTTATATTGGATTAGTGGAGGGGGGATATATGCACTATGCGAAGGAGTACCTCATATTTGTGGTCCACAATGAAAACTTATATATTAACTCTTAAACTCACATTTTATGGATTGTGGGTGGGGATTATATTCAATTTTAGAACCAAAACTAGGTTATCACCAATCTTGGTTTTCCTAGTTTCCCCACATCAGATAAAACCTTTAGTAAAACAAGAATGGATTTGAGTTTAATCAATAGAAACTTAGATAATGAACACTGAGAGTCCTTTGACCTCATTGAGATGAATACAAAGCTAGAAAAGTGTGTCTTCATAAGATCTTTTTCAGGTGCCTTCTCTATGAAGGACTTTTTTATGGTGATGATGGATCTTATCCAAATTTAAAAGTTTTGAGAGGAATTATGGTGTAAAGAGATACCCAAAGAATAAAATTTCATCATATGGAGAATTAGGAATCAGTCATTACCAATATATGAGAACATTAAATGAACATGAATCAATTTTGAGTGCATGTTCACATGCTACAAATACCATAGGGAGGAGGCCTCGTTTTATCTATTCTTTGAAGGTGATTGGGCTCATATGGTGTGAAATTTATTCAAGTATTTTACTAGAATTTTATCCTAGGATTCATGGGATCTACCATTCTAAGATCGATGGTTCTAGGGAGAAGGGGCCACTAGACCTAAGAGTAAGGAAAGATCCATGGTACTTTCATTGGCCTATTGTACTTCCTTTCCTCCATAGCTGTCCTAGGGGTAAGTAATACTTTATTCCAGATAACGAGTTCATTGAGCATGAGGGTGTAAACATTATGAGAGGGGATATAATTGGGCTTCCTTATTTTATACCTACTTAATGTTTCTTGGCATTCTTCTATTTCTTGTTTTATTATTGTGTACTTTTACGTTTCTTCAAATTCTTACTTTTCTTCTATTTCTTGTTTTATGATTATTTTATTCCTACTTAATGCACAAGATCTTGTGCATTATTCTATTCATTGTTTTATGATTGTGTATTTTATACCTACTTATTAATATATATTACCCAAGTGCTTCTCTTTAATTACTTGCACTTATTACTGATAGGTTTCGAAGATAATATTTCCAAATTGTCTTAGTAAATTTCATAATAGAACTTTGGGAATGTCACCTACAAATATTTTAATTTGAACTTTTTAAAATAATGACTTTAAAAATTAAGTTAAAAAAATATTGAGGCATTTTGTTTGATGCAGACATTATCATTTTGGCCCACCTAATATTAATCATCCTTCTAACAATTAATGAACACAAATGTAATTTTTTTGGGAAGAATCACATTTCAAGCCAAATTATCCATTCCTACACATAAGATAGTTATTTTCATGATTTTCAAAGTTCATGTATGGGAGAGAGGGGTTTTATGGAAAAGGGGATATGATTCTTTGAGAGAATACATTGTGTGTGTTTCATTGGGTTTTGGAAAATTTCCATTCCATATTTCATTATGTTTCATTCTTACCCTTCTATAAAAAAGGAAAAAGGAAAATGGAAATAATACGGGTTGAGTTATGTAAGGTGAAAACTCTCCATCACTTGACAAATGATTTCAATCATTTGGGATTGGGTGATAGATTTGAGACTTGACCAAAATCAATTTTTAAAAAAATTAAATAGAACTGAAAAAGGAAAAAATTAGATGGGTAACCCATTCATCATTTTCATTAATTAATGACCTTAATTGAGCTTCAAAAATGTGGGAACGAATTAATTTATTAGAGGATATTGTCTTTAGATTTATATTGTTTTTCATTCTTAACACTTATAGATAAAAACCTTTTTATGATTTCAATTTTTTATTAATCAAATTCCTACCACCCCTAACCATAGATTCATATTATCATAAGTTTCAAAGTCCAATTGATTTTTAGTGGCATTTTTCTATACTTATTAGATAAAGTATAGAATTCTAAAATTCATATGTAAGATAATGTACTCAATGAATGATGTAAAATATACTTTTTAATTTTACCTTTAGTGATGGAATAAGAAAAAATGGTGAGATAGATAATTATTTTTCATGTTTGTAATGATAAATTAAATGACTTGAATAGAATTGATGAGAAGTCCCCAAATTTTTCATTGGGATTTTCAATTACATTGTGTATAATGAGGAGTTGGAATCAATTTATATATATGAAAATTGAAATTTTCTCACTATTGATAATTGTTCAATTTGATTTATTTTAAATTTTTATTATTGTTTGAATGTGTGTTTCTTTTTTAATTTATAGTGGAAATTTATTTTGAGGAAAACCATGATTTATTTATGGGGTATTTAATGAGTTAATATTTTTCATTCAATTTTAAAAAATTTATTTTTAAATGTTTTATGTTTTTAATTGAGAGTATCCATGTTCTATTTAATAATGTTAATTTTTTGGTATTTAGTTTAATTAAATGAAATTATATAAAAAGAAATAAAAATAATAAAAATACATTATTTTTTCTTATTTTATTCTTATTAGTATTTTTTTAGTGATATGTTTGTGGAAATAGAAAAGTAATTGTAAAGAGTGAATTGAAAAAATAGGTAGAGGGATAGACCTCAACCTATGGGAAAGAATTCCACATAGCCGGTTTAAGAGGGTCCCATCAACCAAGCCACCCAAATGGGAGATCTGACCATAAGGAAGAAAATGTGAATAACTAGCATAGGTTAATGCATGTGTGCACACCGATGTGTGGGTAATGGGTCCACACAATGGAGGAATGAATGTCTCACCCATTTGGGTAAACACACAATGATTAAGTGAATCATCCAACACTCATACAATTAATGGTTAGCTAAGGGGATAAGTTAACCTAAATAACAAAGTGAAACTACCTAAAACTTCAATGGGGTAGGCCTTCCTTGCATGAGTAATGTTCACCTACATAAACAAAATCATCCCAACTTTTTTGTGCTTCATCTTTATCAGATATATCTTCTATACACATTCCACCCTCCACATCATCAGATCGCTGATCCGGGCCATTGATAACTACCATGGTCAACACTTGGGAAGCTTGGGATCAAGAAAAGTTCTATTATTAAGGCCTGAGATCCTTACAGATCACCTTCAAAGCCTGAAAAGACCAAAAAAATAGCCATTTGGTAGAAATAAATATTCTTATAAGAAATAGGATATCTATCCATCCACTTTGAATGATAAATGGTTTGTGGAGATACGCTTTAGTGGAAGCCATTTCCACTACCCCGTAGGATTATGATGAAATAATGGCTATGTCATGGTCTTCCAAATAAACTATTAGTGTGTAAAAATTAGAAATGGTGGGGATTTCGAGAAGACAAACACTACTTCATAGCGCACAATTCTATACCATGGTCACTGTAGACTCAATGTTGAGGAAGGGAGCTGCATCACATCCTGAATATGAAGTGTTTTGGTTCTCAATGGTTTAATGTTAAATAGAATGAGGATATTCTGTAAGGAT
Organism: Viscum album; assembly: GCA_963277665.1. Classification (NCBI taxonomy): domain Eukaryota; kingdom Viridiplantae; phylum Streptophyta; class Magnoliopsida; order Santalales; family Viscaceae; genus Viscum; species Viscum album. The sequence continues at coordinate 643,083 of CAUJRU010000260.1, read as the reverse complement.
GATGTTGCATCGTCAAGGTGAAAAAATGGGAAATAATAAAAAAAACAGAGGAATTAGAAATTGGTCCATGGTGATCAGGCTACACTATAGCCATGCATGTCTATTCAAGGTTGTTCTACAAGGTGAGAACCAATTATATAGGGGTGTAAGATCCTACATTTTTAAAATTCCCAAAATATTCATACTATCAATAGATAAAATGTGACTCGAGGAGTTTGAAACATAAAACACATGTAGTTCATCACCAATATCCAAGGAGTTCAAACACTCCTGTTAAGAAAATTAAATCCTGAATAATGACCATTCATTCAAGGTGATTCCCTGAGGTTACTAGTTAAAAATAGGAGAAAAAACATTGGAAAGATAAAAATACAACTCGGGTGAAAGGGAATTAATATTTAAAAAGGGAAAATTATCTCAGAATAAAATAGGATAGTAGGATGATGTGGGGGGGGGGGAATTTGGACATCAACTTCAACTGGAATAGGAACTTGATAAAAAAACTAGAATTTTTGTTGGATCTGCTATGGATTTTTTCTATAGTAGGTGACATTAATCTTCTTATCCCCTAATGAAAAATAGTTTGGGGTAAACATTCTTGTTCCATTCTATGTAAGGTCCAAGATATTGAATTTAGTGTAGTTATTTGTTGTCGATTGAAATGTTAATTGCTTGATTTCATTATTTTGTTTCAGGTCTTAATTCTTACCCTTCTATTTCATCCACTATTATTGCTAAAACAGAAGGGTCCAACTTTTTAAATTCTTCGACCCGTGAACCTTACTCATGGTACAAAAAATTATTGAATTTGGATTTACTGTGTTTAAATATGGTTTCATAGACCTAACTATGAATAAACATAATGTCTAAAGGGGGATAAGGTGGTCCATTGTATAGAGGGTGACCACTCTGAGGGGACTCCAACTAGAGTTTAGTTCGAACACCATTTAGATTAAAATCACAACACATAATCATAACTAATTAACAAGCCTAATATTAAAAAATATATAAAAATTCATCTCATCCATTCCAAAAAACAACCAATTTATTATTCAGGTTTTTTATTCCTTAAATGTTTTATTAAAACATTTTTAGTCATTTCTACACCATTCTCAATGGACCGACCTTGACCTTACACCCTACTACATTTCAAAATTAGTTAGTGTAATTCAAGATTCATAAATTTTGTTATTTGATATCGCTAAGATAAAAAATGATTCTTTTGGGTAAAATTAATAGTACACACTATGTTATAAGATTTTTGATTATATATAAACATAATTTCTATGTTAAATTTTAAATCTATAATTGATGCATGGTACTTAATTATAGTATAATACATGTGCATTAAGAGAATCACATGAAGTGTAATTCACTTGACTTCAGTGTGTCACTATCTTTATAGTTCAAGACATATAATTACCTATTATGCATGTATGTCAGATACTAAGAGAATGCACACACACAAGGATCATGATGGGTGGTTTGGATGAGTTTATGTTGTTTCCTCCAAGTACAAATGTGTATGTTTCTAATTTTAAATAAAATCAATAATTTAGTTTGTATATAATTATGGATGATGGAATTTCCATGATTCATGGAAGAAATTAAGATAAATTGAATAAATTGTATTAATTCATGGAGTTTTACCTTAATTAAACAAAAAATTGATGTAATTGATAAAAAATTTATTTTTTTGTTGCATGATAATTGCATGATAATGAGCTTAGACAAGACCCATTTAAGTGATTGGTCTCCTTTAAATATATTATTATTAAATTAAACATGTGTCTTTCATGTCATTGAATCATCCTTATTATGTAAGATCCTACATGTGCATGGTTTCTTTATGTAAACCCCTCTTATCCAATATATTGGATCCCCTCACCCACAAGTGAGTAAAATCATATGTATGGAATATATATACCAAGAGAGATAAGTAGTCTAACATTCAGAACCATAGAGAAAAAAATTAAGGTGATACATAGAAGCTGTGGTGGATTACTGCAATACGAACCAGGCTGTAGTTCAAGGTGTTTCCCCTAGGGTTGAGGGATAATTTATCCTATACTATATAAACTAACCGTTAGAAGATATCATGATAATGCCACTTATATTTTATTTTTGTCTATTTCATGGTTGATTATTTATAATTTTATATATTACACAATTACTTAATAAATGAATAAACAATAATGAAAGATGAAATAAAATAAAACCATATTATGTATAAATTTTACCACACATGGTTATTCACTTAAATAAACTCAAAACAATATCAACAGGGAATGCGATAAGATCAAACTAGAATTTTACAAATAAGTATAAATATACCTAAAATAAAATATTATGTTAGTATATCCTTTCACTACAGAAGTCAGAATCAAACCAATAGTTCAATGTTTTTGACCAACCCAATTTAGGGTTATTTCAACCATTATGGAACTTTTATCTTGATTTTTGTGTGTGAATTAACGTAGTTCAAATAAAGGGTTGAGTTTTCAAGTAGGAATTGATGTAACTAATAGGAAAGGGTTGAGGAAATATTTATCCGGTATTTTGAGGATTGGGGAGTCCACTCCATGAATCAAGGAAATGCGAGTTAACAACGTTGGAAAAACATTCCCACCTAAATCGCTTCAAATAACTTGTCTGGTCTAAGTCTGGTTAATGTGAAAGGGAATTTCGGTCCTTATCACTGGAATATCTATAAAATAGGGTATTATGAATTTAATGGTGAGTACAATTTATTTTTTGGAAAAAATAGTAGGAGATTAATAAATGTTGATAAAATTTAAATTTATTAATCTTATTGTGTAATCAAGAAAGAAATAATTATCTACTCTTAATTTTTTAGAAATATAAAACCACAAGACATTAACTATATCACCACAATATATAATAGAGAAGGATAACCTTCTCACCATTGTGAATTTATTGGAATGGTATATAAAATTACACATTATACTAGGCCATGAACAAAAATTATATGTTTTGGAAACCCTACTTATTATGTTTCTTACTAAAGAGACTAAAGTGGAAGAAGTATCTCTATACCCAAAACATGTGGATTCCACAATGGATGTATGATTTTTAATTATATCAACCATGAATATTGAGGTTCAAGTGTAATATGTGTATGTGGATTCATAGATAATAATTCCTCACTATCATTATCACTATCATGTGAAGGTGAGGTATGAGAGATATGAGATCTCTAATGCACTCTGCACATGAAATCTTGGATAGTTGGAACTACCTGGCCCTAATTTAGTCAATATGATTGACTGCATAGAATTATTAGATATATTGGGGTTTATGATCCCTAATTAGTTTCACACAAATCTAATTTTGTCTTCACTACCTTAAACATTATATTGTTTCATTGAGAATTAAAAAAATAAGTAATAGTGAGAGGACTCTTCCATAACTTATTAATATTATTTTTCATGATGATAAATACAAATGGTGTGAAAAACCTCCATCCTTATGGTGAATAATAAAAGTAATAATAAAGAAATGTGTATGAAGAATAATTCTAAGTATAATACTCTATAGGACTATACTTCCAAGAAGAAGAATATGCAACAACAAGTAGATAAGAATGACATGTGTTTTTTATGTGGCAAGCAAGACCACTAGAAAAGTAATTGAACCCATCTAATGGAAAGAGGGGAATATTTTAGTTAATTTTTTTTATCAAAGTTTAATATTTATATATCAATTTTTTTGTATTGGATAGTTCATGTGGTTCTCAGATTTGTATACTAATATTGGAACCATGTATATATTAGAAGGATTCTAGAGGAGAGATGGATCAAGGAGACGATAATGGAGAGAGGTTTGAAACTCTATCCACTAGAGACTTCCACCTCACATTTTCAAAATTAATTATTTTTTCTTTAAAATAATGGTATTATATTCCATGTGTTACGAATAACATCAACTTTATTTCTTATTTTTACATGGATGTATTTATTTTCAGTTTTTGAAATAAGAGTTTCCACTTTTATAAAGATAAAATATGTTATGGTATGGAAAAAGTGATTAATGTTTTCCATTTATTAAATTAATAAAACCAAATATTGGAAATTTACAGTGAATTAAATTCATTTAACCCATTTAACACCAAATTATGGCCTAACCATCTTGATCATGTAAATAAGAAGTGTTTGAAAAATCTATATCAATATGGTTAACTAAAATCTTTTGAGCATAATGAAAATGAAATAATTAATCCTTATTTACAAGGAAATATGGTCAAGATACCATTTAATAGTCAAGGTGAAAGTGTTACAAAGCTTCTAGAATTAGTACACACTAATGTGTGTGGACATTATTATTTATATTCTAGAGGTGGAATCTCATAATTTTTTGAATTTTTCTAAGGACTAAAGTTGTATAGTTATTTATACTTGATGTGGTATAAGTTTGAGTCCTTTCAAAATTTCAATGAGGTAAAAACTGTTTTTTAGAATCAACATGGTACGAAGACAAAAAAATGTCAATCAGATTGAGGTGGCGAATATATTCACCAAAAATTATCAAATTTTTATGGGAGTATGAGATTTTATACCAAATCACTCTTCCATATACACCACAATGGAATGGTGTTAGTGAATGTAGGAACTATACCATGATGGAAATGTTATGGTTGATGATGAGTCATAAAATCCTTTCACTATCCTTTCAGGTATATATATTGAACACAAAACATAAATTCTAAAATGAGTACCAACTAATGTGGGAAAATATATTCCCTTTGAGTTATGGAGTGAAAAGAAACCCATATTGTCACATATTCATGCATGTGGGTTCAAAGTGTTTTTAAAAATTTGTTAAGGAACAAACAAACATCCTAAGAAATAAAGTGTATCTTTTTTAGGTTACCCTATGGAAATTAAGGGATAATACCTATTTGATACCTCAAGTAAAATGTTATTGTTTCTAGGAAATATGAATTATTTTAGATGTAACACACCTGCAATAAGAATAGTGAATGAAATATTGACCTCTAGGAAGTTTATTCTCAAGATAAATTTTAGTTTTTATGAGAACAGAATCCACAAGTCATTATGGGAGATGCATTTCCTAAAACAGACCTACTTCTTAGGAGAACCAAAGAGGGTACTAAACCCATAAGATTTTGTTTTCTTGTAATAGAAGAGAGTGACTAATTATAGGTTGACAATAACGAACCAATATCTTATTAATAGGTAGTAGCAAGGTCAGAAGCTATATAATGCCAAAAATATATGAACAATGAGATATATTCCATTTACCAAAACCATATGTGGGTGTTAATCGATCTAATAGAAAATATAAAACCCATTGGGTGTAAATGAAAAATCAAGATAAATCTAAACATAGAAGTTCATTTTAGTACCTATAATAACATCTAGTAGATAAAGGGTTTAAAAAACATTAGCTAACAGACTACGATGAAACCTTTCATCTAGTTTCTATGCTTAAATCCATCAATATTCTATTTTCTATAATAGATTACCATGACTATGAGATTTGGAATATGGATGTGAAAAAATATTTTCTTATTGGGAATCTTCATGAATATGTGAATATGATAAAACCATATGGGTTTATGAATATAGGGAATGTAAAGGAAGTATGAAAGTTATATAGATCCATTTTTGTATTGAATCATGCAGCTTTGTCATGGAATATTTGGTTTTTTGAAGCAACTAAAGAATTTTATTTCATTAAGAAATAATGTGATCCATAAATTTATGAGAATTTTAGTACGAGTAATATCATTTTAATTGGAGTATATATTGATGACTATTACTAATTTTAAATGAGATAACAACCTTTCAAGAGGTTAAAGAATGGGTGAACGAGTTCTTATCCATGATGTACTTAGGTGAAGTAGCCTATATTCATGGGATCAAGATCACGTTGGATAGGTCAAAGAGTATTTATGAAAATTTTCACAGTATATACATGGACCAAATAATGAATATGTTCAGCATGAAACAATCCATGAGGGGATTAGTTCTAGTGTCACACGGTATGATTCATTCCTAGAATATTTTCCTCAAAAACCATATGGAAGAGAGAGAGTGAGTGAGATCACACACGATTCTATCATAGGATCAATCATGTATTCCATGTTATATAAAAGGATTGATATTTCCTATGCTTTGATCATTGTAAGAATATATAAAATTGGTCGAGGTGAATAACCCTGGGCTACTGTTAAGGTTGTCATTAAGTATCAAAATAAAACCAAGGATATGTTCATGGTGTTTAGAGGAGATTAAGAGCTAGTCATCCAGTTTTATACAGATTCTAGCGTTCAAATATATCAGAATTATAAGAATTCATGGTCAAGATATGGATTCAGTACCAATGAATGATTGGTGAGCTAGAAGAGTTCAATGTATCCAGTTGTTTCCAATTCCAATGAAGAGTCTAATTATATTGTGTCTTCTAATGCATCTAAAAAGTAGTTTGGATTACCAATTATGTACAGGAGATTGATTTTGTGTCAAAATTTCAATAAACTATCACAATTTACTATGATAAATATATAGTGAAGATTTTTTTCCAAAGATCTATGGTCAAATAAGAGAAATATCCTATACATTTTATGTTTCATCTCTTATGGTATTTTTCTCAATGGGAGATGTTGCAGTGAGGCTCTATCTTATCAGATTAAATAGTATCATGTGAGAGATAGTGAACTGAATATTGTTAATAGTTGTCTCCAGTGGATGTTAGAGTCTATGGGAGTTCATATCCTAGGACCAAATTCTAAGTAAATGATAATTACATTCTTTCATTTTCATGAATATTAAGTATGTCTCTCATAACATCAGGTTTTCCCTCTACATGACATAGTATGCGAAAATGTCTTGAGAATATCTGTCATACTGAATGGTTATAGAATAACACTACTATTATGACAACTATTAAGTTCCATAAAATTGTTCATGAATATATGTTCTATATCTATATTATATAATTTTATGGGTCACAAATGATATAGGATATCAGAGATGGATACTCCTAGGAAATTTAGTATCCCTATAATGGTGTAAACCCTTGATAATTTTCAGAGTAGAAGATTATGAGAATGATACCCACCAGTAGAAAATCCAAATTTAAATGTGTCATTGAATTTTCATATATTCGGGCATGTGTGTTGATCCTTAGACTTTAATATTACCATTAATGAATTACATAAGTCATTTATTTTGATGTATTGATGAAATCAATGACTACATAGGCACATAATGTAGTATGATAGAGAGGGTGAATGAAAAGTGATATTGCATTAATGGATAAAGAAATAACGTATTTATACCTTATATTCATATAAAAAAGTTGACATTTTAGGGAATTTGATGGAAATAAATCTTCTTGGATTAATCAATGGACATGGAGTTATGTGTGAATGTTCATTTATAGAAATTAAAAGGATAAAACATCAAGAAAATTGGTTGTTGAAACCAGTATGAAACTTAATTAATTTAATATATAAATATAAATGGATTATATTATATAGTTGGTGTTCTAAGGAGTTTTTATGTCATTGAAAAATTAACTTCTTCCTCTATGGGTTAATTGACATACTGATAGATGATATTCTTTGAATTTAGACAACTCCAACTATTTCTAATGATAAATTTTCTTATAGGGTAACACACTAATTTTATCCAAAATGTTAGTTAAATTCACGTTCGAATTTAACATGTTAGAATAAATATTACTCATACTTTTTGGTCAAATAATTATTCTTGTTTGATTACTCACCAAGATTTAATCATATGTTATTGGAGTTAACATTTGAGTTAAATAATAATTAATATTTATTTTCATGGTTTAGAGAATATAATATTTATTATATTTATCAAAGAATAATGGAGAGGTTTTTAATTATTAAATAAATTTTCATTATTTAAAATTCAATAAATGTTAAGGAGGATAAGCAGACCGAGTTTAATGGTCTAATTGGAAATGATATAGATTATATTTATTTATTCATTGGTTATGAATATATCAACTAGATCATTAATAAATAAAAAATTAAATGTTCAAATAATTTGAGATCTAAATTTAAATTAATTAAAAATTACATATGATGATACTCCTTTTTGGATTCAAGTGTTTGAACATTTATAGTAATCTATGATTTAAATATTTTGGCAAGAATTCATTAGTCACGTACAACTCAGATTATTCGTAAATTATGACTAAAATATGAGCTAGATGTGCCCAGCATGTGCTTCTTCTATGCCTGAAACCTATTATTGGTGTGTGTGAAAAGTATCATTACTATCACTTTAATATATGGTAAGGGTTGTTTCCAGAAGAAATAGAAAATACAATTGAAATCATTGATTCACCCCACCTTTTTGGGATTTCCCAAAAATCGTGATGGTATTTAAATATGTGATGTATTTATCAATAGAGTAATTAATATTTGGAGAGTAAAGAAAGTATGAGATGTTCTATAATAGAGTAATATTTTTTCAATGTCTATTTTTCACTTGTTTTCAGGAAAAAAGATAATATATTTGTATACATATGATATATTCGATATATATTACAGTGGATATGATTTTATAAGACGTGGGTTTGTTTGATAGAGATCACCTCAAACCCCTTAGTAGCATGAGTAGAACAAAAAATTTTAGAGTTGATTCAATTTTCTTACAACTATGAAATGGGGAGTATATATGTTTTTTTTAATTCTACTAAGTCCCATAGGGTCACACATTTAGGGATTTGGATAAGGATTATGTTTTTTGAAAAAAGTACTTGTTAGAAAAAGAGGTTAGTATAGTAAATAATATCAGAAAGTGTTTGGAAATATTCAAAAAGAGTTTTATAGTTTTTATTAAAGTAATTTTGGGATATAAGTGCGAGTTTGATATTAATTTATATACCTTTAAAATCAGCGGATTCGTATTATACGACTACTTGGAGTCGCATGGTGTGATATTTTTGAGATATATATCATACCATATGATATAATGGAATTGTAAAAGGTTCATATGATTCGCATACTACCTATATCACATTATAATATATAAATATGATAAGTTATTAATGATATAATTCATGCATGAAAATCATATCCTATACGATTTCCTCAGTTTTTAATCCATGGGATGGATTTTTTTTGGAATTGCCATAATTAATTAAAATGTTCATTGAGGAACACTCCTGGTGGAATTAATTCACATATTACATGATATGAAAATTTATAAATTCAAAATGAATGATTATCTTTATTAAATTAATAGAGTTGGTCATGAATATAAAAGGATATTATGCTTCCTCATTATTGATAACACTAATATTTAATGACATTTACGTACCCCTATTCTCCCTTAATCATTGTTTCTTATTAGTTAAAGGTGTTTGCATTCCTTCAATGATCGGAGATCCTCAATATACATTATGGGATCCATGGATTGGGTAATCCCCTCGTATGAAGGAAGAATACATTTGTTTATTTGGTGATCCTCATCAACTGGTTTTCATTGAAGAATAATATAGAGGCTACCACTACTGTATTTTTGGTATGAATATCTTTTTTTCATTTATGTTTATTATTGAATATAGATCGAGCCAGATTTGGGTTAGTTTATAGTATATTATATCATAAGATGATCCCTTAATACCCATCACCACCCCCTAATTCATTATGTTATCCATTATTTACAAAAGTTATAATGCCTCTTTCATAGTATTGGATGTATTTTAATAGAATTTAATTTAGAGTATAATGTGATGATAAACCACTATATAGGGTCTACATCATATCAACTTTAGAATACTTATAGGACACCTCAATAACTAATAAATTCTATTGGGTATTCCATTTATTATAAGAATTGAAAAAAGAATTTTTAATTTTACTACTTTAGTATCATTGTAATAAACATTTTATTGGGGTGTCCAGGTCAAACACACCGTATATTAGTATCCACAATAGAATTAAATGAATTTATCAATCATACATTTTTTTGAATATTTTCTTAGCTCACATTTAAAAAAAATTATTTTTATCCCCATGATTTAACATCTCTATACAATTGAAGGATTCATAGATATACCATCACATATATGTTTTGGGTCTATAAAAATATTAACCCAAACATATTCATTCAAAGATAAATCTCCTTAGATTGAAAATAGGTTCATTAAAAATAAAATCCTTGTTGTTATTTTTATTTTTTTGTAAATTTATATTGTTCCATCTTCTCATGCTTAATATCCATATTCTTTACCTTCAAATAGCCCTTAGTCATTATCATGGTATTAATTTATATATAAATCAATTTTACATTAGAGTTTTTTGTACCCTCGCAAATTTTGGAAAAAAAGTAATATTTCATTGTAGGTTATGTAATCACCTTATTTATTAAATTATTGCATCTTCCACTATAACAATTGTAATCCTGAGTATCCAAACAATTGTTCATGGAATAATAAAATAATAATTGGGATTCCATGAATTAGAAACATCTTTCACCACTATTTTAGATCATTCACCAAATTTATTCATTGAAATTTTAAATTCCAAATCATCCAATTTTCTCAAGTAATTTTTGGGTTCAAATATATTTGAATCAATATCGTTTACCTACTCATTCTAAGAAATTATTTTTACAATGTCTATCTTAATCATTTTATATCTAGATTCAATAATTTCTTATAGATATTACATCTTTCATTTTTACTCAATTTCCATCTCTATACTGTATTCATCCTTTGAATAATCAAGGTATTTACTTATTGAATCATTCAAAATCTTTAATTAATTATCCCTTAATAGATACTTTAATTTTATTTCATGAACTCTCAAAGATCCACTCTCAGTTGTAACTCTTTTGGTGTCTCCTCATTCTTAATTTCTTCTTCACTTATCCATTATTTACCATCATCACTCAAGTAATGTTTATTCTATTTTGATTTTTCCATAATTTATTTTCCCCCTCATTACTATAGTTTATTAATCCCTTTCACTTTTCTCATTAAAAGATGTTGATTCATGATTTATGAAATTTTTTATTCTATATTTTACTTTCTTTCCCTTTGAATGTAAATAATTTAATCATTTAAATATGTCTAACAACTTTCTCTTCCAAGATGAAATTTTCAGTCCATAATACTTCTCCCCTTATTATTTATTTTTAGGGAAACCTACTAAAAAGTTAGCAATGATTCAATAATTAAATCATTTAAATTGATCCTCGCCTCTATACTTACCATTATCTCACTATATTTATTTTGATAATAAAGAAATTAATTCTTCAAAATACATCAAATCATTTTTGATATCAATTTACTCCTTATGGAACTCTATTGACTTCATATTATTTAAACCACGTAAATATTTTTATATAATTTTCTTTCTTTATTTTATCTTTTTTACCTTAGGAATTACCATCTTCTCATATCGTAGGATATCAAAACATTATTGAGTTTATCTATGGTTCACTCATATATTCCTTAATGTTTTAGAGATTTTATATTTTGTTCCAATTTATATATGGGTTTTCGCGTTAGTTTCTTGAAAATATTAGAATTTTCACTTTTTTAATGAAAACCATGAATTGAGTCACACTTTTATCAAATTGAAAAATAAATTCATCTATAGATTCATATATTCCCTTTCAGATAACTTTGAATTAAACTTGACTAATTTTTAATCATGTAACTTTGGCCTTTAAATATCCTTCATGGATATCATAGAGTTCCATATATATTTCAGTAACATTATTTACCCATAGAACTCATTTCAACTATTTCTTATATAATGTTGAAATAAATTCCTTATTCACTCTACCATCTTCATTGATATTATTCTTATCAAGAATGTGGTAGTACATCCCTATTTCTGAAATATTAACACCATTATCAGTGATAATAAGAAAATATATAATGAGTGATAAAATATAAAAAACCATCCTCTATCTTAATGAATGGAATCCATTTCCATTCAACATGGTGACTCCCTTATTTTTTATGGTGTTCATTGACTCCATGGATCTCCTCATTCAAATATATATATAATTATAGGAAAACTAAAATTTATGAGAATAATAACTATAACCATTTCATGAATTTTCTCATACCACTTATAAGTAGAATATGATCAAATAATTTGAAAAATATTGTTAAGTAACATTTATCCAGTACCAATTTATAAGGCCAAGGGAGAGTGTGCCACTAATGGGGGGGGGGGGGTGAATCAGTGGTAACCAAAACAACTAATAATAACTTATGGAATACATAACTCCCATAACTTGTTTCTATGGAATATATATTGAAGGTGATGATGGGATTATGAGATTTTGATTAAGAGAGAACACAGAAAAACATAAGGTTTATTAATGGTTTAATCACCCTTATTATATCGTGGATATTCCTTGGTGTGTTTTTTTTCAATCCCTATAACCATATTTTAATTTATTATCAATGGAATAAGGAGATGAGAAAGAGAATTGTATTTAACCTTTTATTACATGATGAATGAAAACTGGATAAAAGTTAAATAATTTTATATTAATGTATGTCAAGTTATTAGTGAATTCTGACTTAGTGAGAACCATTTTTCTATTTCATAATATACAATTGAATGTAACTTGGAATTATCCTATAATAGGTGGATTTATAAATTTTTTTTATTATACATACCTCTATCTAGGTGAGTTTAAACATATTTATAAACATAACACGCATTACGGTGTGACAGATCTAGTTTTTTCATGATCCTATGATCCAAAATATTTTGATGAATATATTTGAAAGACCATTGAGAATATTATAATATATATTATTGGATAGTTGGGATGACTGGTAGACTACTCTGTGAATGCATTTAATTTTATATAATTAACAACCCCCAATTTCACCTTGTCAATATCACTATGTAATAGTTCAGGCTCTATAGTAGGATTACTAAAATTTTCCAAACACCTATGAATTATGAGAACACCATATCCTCAGTGTCACTTTCTATTTACTCAAACTTGATTGATTAATATATAAACATGCCCAAAGTCAAAGGTATGAAGTTAGATAAAATACTAGAAAGGTATCACATAGTATTCGATAATAAGATTCCAAAATAATACACCAAATAATGATTTCAATTTTAATAAAACAAGTAATAGAGATACAACTTCACATTAAAAAAAGGAAATTCATTTAAAATGATGGAAACATTTATATAAATGGATTAAGAAAACATTTTTATATAAAAAAATTATATAAACTACTAGGAATGAGTAAATAATTTTCAAAATCAATGGAATATATATCAAAGTAATCATAAAAAAGAAAAATTTTCATATATATTACTATATAATAGTTTCAAGTTATAAGATCCTAAAACTCTTGTATCAGTGAAAAATGAAAAACACGATAAAAACACTAAAAATCCTTCATTTGAAGGCAATAAATTCTAGAAAGGTGTAGCATATAACTGGGATTTTTAAGCCAAAACATATGAAATGGGTGAAGGATGAGGTTTCAATGAAATTGAATAGGACTTCTATCATGGGATCCTATTGATCATTTTAATGTCATGAGTAATAAATTCCATGACTGTGGAATTATATAGGAATATGGTATATGGCTTTGTCCACCTACTTGGGTGGGAGGATTAACCATCCCTTGATGAAAATTCAAAATCTAACAAAAAATATTTCAAAGGATTGGAAACAAGAGGGGAACTATAACAATGACTACTGGTGGAATTGAATGGAAATATGTAACCCTTAAATCACAAACAAACAACTCATAATGGGTTTATCTTCATAGAAAAAACACTCCAACTATAGTATGGTAAGTCTCAAGTAAAAATAATTCCTTCCTCATATCCGATTTATTCTATGACACAAGCTCAAAAATAGGAATAAATGATTTCCCTATCATCCACAACCTGACATGATCTAAATAAGTTCAGCATGATTCATATCTCTTGATATTAATTAAATTATGCATTATAATAACTCAGGGATGCTACCCTATCATGTTACTTTAGTATTTACCATGTGATATTAGCTCAAAATTGATATTACATGATCACCATAATTCATTTAGTGACTTTTATATACAATATAACTTCACACTTTTCTCTCATATGCATCTCTACTCAATTCCAATGTGATTACTACTCATTCATGATCACATTTTTAACAATTACAATATGAAATCATCCCAAAATCATCATTGAATTTCCATAAGAAATAATTCATATCACGCCTTTAATGCGAAGGTCGTCTAAATACGTCATCATTAGATAAAAGGATGGTTTTGAGATAACTTCATCACTTGACATACAATAATTGACATATTGAACATTTTTCTATTGAGATTAAATCTGATCATCAAAAATTCCCACATTGTCAATTCAACTTAATTAGAGTCTTTTAAGATTAAATCACCTAATGTTCACTTTAACCTCACAACTCCAATTTGAGAATCCCAAAAACAACGAGTAGAACTAAGACTCATTAGGGTAATATATATGAACTATGAGTATATTATCCTTAAAAAACCCATTTCTTATTGAAAAAGTAAATTTATAATTCTACTAAGAACCATTCAAATTCTCTCTACTATATTGGGGGGTCTCATGCCTCATAGAAAATTTTCTACCAGTGGAGGGGGCTACCAATCCTAATGGGGGACCATTACATCATTGTTTTATATGTTCATAGGCCAAGGGGGATACCTAATCTATATGTTGATATTCCATGCAACATCATAATAGGTTGGGATTTAATAATATACTAAATATATGGAGAAACCATAGCCTAAGAGATTTATGTTGTCAAGTGTGACGACCCATCCCCAAGGGCCCATGTCGTGACAAATATAATCCTGCTTCTGATAGGCCATAGGATGGAGACTAGCGCTGAGTAGGAATATCCCACAAATGGTAGGAATTTTCTTAAGAACCTATTTTCACACACCTAACTCTAAGACAAGGGGGTGGAGAGTGAAAGCACTAAGTAAAGAAAATTCATCTACACCACTACAAACAAACAGAAAAGTAAAATATAAAGTAAATCAGTAAAGTGAAACTAGGCTAGAAACGAGCCTATTAAAATAAAGTAAACAATAAAGTCTGACCTGTAAACAAGGGCACTGAAGCTATCATAGGAAGCTTCCAGAAAACAAATTGGCTCGTCTGATCTCACAAGGCACCGTATGGTCGTATTCCTATTCTTAATCCACCTAGGACTCCAACAAAGCATCGATCAACTGCACAAGACATAACAAATTCTAGAAAATACCTTGTAGGGGTGAGTAAAACAATATATAGTAGGGTACCCCCAAACAAAAAGTAAAAGAGCACAAGGAAACCCCACCAGGATGGTACATTCATATCAACAGAGGTATATGTCAAAAAAACATATAACAAGAACATCCAGGTATACTCATAAAGGATTCCAAGACACAATGCATCATCTACTACTAGCCATATAGTTACGCTAGTAGCACACTCAATTACATTAGATCTCACTCCTCGGGATATTTGAAAGAATGAATGTATAAAAATTCTACCAAAAGTATCTGAGAGAACATATGGTCATGATACATCATGATGTTTCCCTGAGATGTATAGTATCACTGAGATAAGGATTATCGATATCACTGCCAATTTGTAATCATTTTTATTCTTCTTAAGGCACACTCATTCTGGGAGAACTCGCTCCTCGATCTATGAAGTCATTTGAGACCCTCGCAAGATGTCTGGATTCTTTGGGCCCCACCCAAAGAGAACACACTGAGAACTACTCTAAGTACACTGATGAGGTGATGTCACAGAGGAAGGAAAGATCTCGAAACATAGGTAAGGGGTCCTACACCCAAGGATCATTGGGGGAAATCCTAGCCCTACTATAAATATCATCGAAGATAGGGGATGGGTTCCCATGTAAGTATTGGTCACACCCATGCCACAAACACTATTTTAGGTACCATGAAGAGAAGTTAGGAATAATCGGGCCTCTAGCTGGGGTACATTCTACACATAGACCTGCTAGGGAACTGAGAACTGCAGAGTCATTTCGCCCTGCTGGGTCACCTAGATCCACTCGTCACTTAGGCCTACTGGGTCACCAAGATATTCTCCGAGCCACCTCACATTAGTACATCAGCCATTCTCTATTATAGCAATGAGATCCTAAATCATACCCTCATATAGAATCCAAGTGTATCATGTCATTATCTACTGCCACCCCCTATGATGGGATCAAGATCCTGTATCGATCCCTCATAATAAATATTAAGAGAATGCCACCGGGCCCTACTGGTACAACTAAAACCCCACTAAGACATCTCAAAAGGAATGAATCATCTCAAGGGTCTAAACTATGTAGATGGATCGTCAATTGGACTTATAGTTTGAAACATATTGGGGTTTTAGTGAAAAGGGTTCCAATTGGGTCTATGTCTGGTTCAACTCGGGCAGACCGACCTGACCCATCCTGGGTCTGCTGACTTGATCCAGTCTAGCTGGGTCTAACCTGGCCTACTGTAGTGTCCATGAATAATGCGCTAGCCTATAAAAAGGTGTTGTTCCTATCCCTCTTGGCCAACCGGGCTTGCTGGAGCGGGCCGAGCTTCTCCACCCGAGACACGGTGGGCATCAGGGGTCACCACCGTGGTCCGACTAGACCACAGACTCCAACCATGTACCACTAAACCACCCAAGATGTGGAAACTGGTCATGTACATCTATATAACATAATTGACCATTGTTTCTGCATTTGCCCGTGGGCAGAGCCGTGGGTCCAGCCGCACTCGCTGTGACACCACGCCACAGCTCCTCCGACATGGCTGCTGCCGCCACCACCACGTTACACCGGGTGGACCTTCATCAGGCCACTGAACATTATATGATGGTCTATTATTTAATCCATAAGACGATAGGGGATCCTCAGCCACGTTCATTATTTTCAAGTGTTCAAAATTATCCCATGACCCCTTTCCTGTGTGAATCCATTCATGTGTGCTATCTCCTTCACTCCCTAGATCCAATCACCACCATCATTGTCACACCTCTGTCGTGTCGTCTACACTATAGATCCATGACATTGGATCATTGTAACAAGAAATGGTTGCTCAATTATCGATCGTTCATCAACCCATGAACAATGTGAAGAGAACAGGGCGAAAAATAATAATAAGAAACCCGAGGATCGAACCTCAACCTTTTGTCCATTCCGACCTCAATCCGGCCCATTAGCAGGATCAGGAAAATAATGAACAAACTAGAAAATAGTAAAATAATAATCAATAACCAATAAAATCTGCAAGATGAAGCCCATCCTACATCAATACCCATAATCCATGATTTGATCAGTTCTTCTATCGATTCTTGTTCATCATAGAAATTCAAATATGGGGAAATGATTGAATTTGAATAACAACCCCTACCTTGAAAACATGATAGGTCAGCACCGAGGTTTGATCTTCATTGGAAATTTGTTGAGAGACACCATGATATGTCATCATTGGTGATCCTTCATTCACCACTGTTTGTCATTGTTTGTCGCTCGCCAATTGAATTCATCCAGAACCTTATAGAAAACTCTCTTTTCGTCCCCTGATTAATGGAGAAAAGACATTAATGTGTTGACATGATTTAGCATTACTGTTTCACTTTGAAACAAATTCACCATGCTGCTTCATTTATGAAAGGATAATGGGTTTCTCTGTCGCTGTGTCATATCATCACCATGCTTTAAAACAATAAAAGGAAATAAAATAATCTTTATTATGTTTATTTTATTCTTTTTTAGAAAGTCCTAAAATTATCTTTTACCATCAACCTGCGCTGGTCAAGGTTAGGCTCCGCCTAAGGAATTCACTTTATCACGATATAAACAGTACTTTCATATTTCCTATCAGAGTTACCGTTTAAGTGTTATATGTATTTGAAAAATAAAAAAAATTTATTTAATTATTTTACTTACGGTTATGCCAATTTTGGGTCTTCTCACTAGATACCTGCGTTGACTAAAGTTAAGTCCCCCCTAGTAAAAAACTTCCATCTTGAATTCAAAAGTGCTCTCATATTTCCGATATGGGCACCTGTTTAAGAGTTATTCTATTTTTTTGGGAAAACCACTCATGAACAAAATTTAAAAACATAACATTTTTCAGAAGATCATTCTAGGCACTTCAAGTCTCAAAATCACACACCGTCTTAGCGCATGGTCTCAAAATCTTCCCAATAATTTTATAAAAATATGACATAGAAAATATGAGCTGTTACATTCTCCCCACCTTAAGGATTTATGCCCTCGAAAATCCAAACATGGTTCACTCGAACAAAAGGTGAGAGCACCGAGCATGAATCTAAGTCTCCTACTCCCATGTGCTCCTATTAAGGTCCTCGTGCTACCTTCATACATGAAATAAGGGAAAATATAATCCATAAAGGATCCTCAATCTTCATTTGGCACTCAAACCAAGAAACTCCAATGCCGATGTCCAACTCACCCCATATTACGATGTGGAAAGAGTTATGAACGAATTTCATTAGCTGTGACACATGGGAGAAATTGTGTATATGGTCCCACTACGGGGTAGAGCCAAGTAGTGTGATACCTTTACAACTCTACTCTATACCTATAAGGAGGATGATTAACCTCAGAGATATCTTTCCACCCTAGAAACAATCTCCGTAACCCCCATCATGGTGAGACCTGAAGGAATACATGGTCTCCTCCCTCAAACTCCAAAGGTCTATGCCGTTTTCCTACACAAAACATCAGAAGACCCTATGCATTATTCATCCACTCCTAGATTACCTACACATTCTCTAAAAATAAATTATTCAATCCCTTCCTTAACTAGGATGTAAATATATCATCATGATCTAAAAAAATCGTCGATGAAAACTCCACGAAGTTGAACTATCTCTTATACGTAGAGGCATCTGAGGCCCTCTAATAAATTTTGATCCTTGGTAGTTAAGAAGTTGTCCGAATCGGTGAGTCAGTTAATGATCACCCATATGGTATTGTGAATCCTAGACATGCGTGGTAAACCTGTCATGAAGTCTATGATTATCTTTTCCCACTTCACACCATATATCTCAATAAAGAAAGGTAAAAACCCACAAAACTGATTCAAATAGCGTTCATATTTTTATCTCAATAGGTAAGACTAGATTTAACCTGTTTATTCATCCCTGACGTTCACCGTGACACCAAAATGAATACCCTGATGCATCTCTCCACTTCAGGCATCCACTACTACAACTACACATCCCTAGAAAAGAACAACGTGCTCCCCACCATTAAAATGTCTATCAGGGGTATTCCTTTTGGAAAACTGAGCACATAATGACTCACAGTAGGTTTCACCGAGTTGTGCCTCCGTGACTCATTTATGAGCGGAAAGGTAACAACCAATGGCTGAAGATAAGCTTCTCCATCCTCATCCACAAAGGAAACCAACAATGAGGCCAACTACTTAGATTCCTCGCTCAGTGACTGCTAATTAAATTCCTACTAGGAATCTACTTCTACATTCCTCATCATTGAGTTCACTGCAACTCTAGCCTCTGAGATTACCTATCCTAGGAAAAGGGACCTTACAAATCTAATATAGACACTTCAAAATATTTCTGTGTAGATGGTGCTTCTAAAGTGGGTCCAAGACCACCATTAAGTTTCTCCTGTTCCCCCCCTTGGATGCTGAGTACAGTAAGATGTACTAAAAAAAGATCACCTTGGGATGCCCAAGGTGAAACACTAGGTCTTACTAAGCCCTTATTCTGCATGTCCCCCATCTTCACCCTCAGCTCATGGATATCTTTGTGAGCTATCTAATATACTTGTTTAAATATCAGTACCACCCTAAGTTGTAGAATAATTAAGAAGTCTAACTCTCTATAGAGATTTAATCCTAGAAAATATTCAAGGAAGAAGTCCTTATACTTTGCCGCCACTATGAAACATGAGGACTCATAAAATCCACTGTACCGAGGGCCAGGCTAGCCAACTGAAAAGAATTAGGTTGCACCCTCCTCTGCTTGAGTCCATCAAGAGTTACATGGATTCCCCCTTTCTAATAAAGGTAAATCTAGCTTCATCACTATGGATGAACCACATACTTTTCTTATAATAATCAATCTAAGAATTAATTATAGATTAGTTCATTCTGATAATGACATCGTAAGGCCATGACGCCAATACCAAGAGATCCCAACTGAAACTCTCACCTCCAAGAGTTAGGTTACACTGTCATCACTAGTGTTTGGTTATTGGGTCTCCTCCAGTAAGAGAATCTAACCATGAGGGTCAAGCTAACGGTTTAATTAGAACCTCTAGGTATCAAACAAGAAAATTTGCAAGAAATGAAATCACTAGTACAAGTGTCTATCAATACTACACCTTAAGTAGAAAGACACAGATCATACCTTGAATTGTTATTGGAGTTCTAGGGTCATAAGCCTCGACATCCTGCAACTGTCTCCTCCCCTATCCTACAACTCCCAAAGTCTTGTATGGACCACTAGGAGGTGGTTGTGGAAACATGTCAAACTTTCGACCACCTCCTACCGCTTCCCCAACTCTCCTTCCACATCTTCGGCCTGACAGATCTATATTCTCATTCTATATCATTTTACTTAGAGGTTCATCAACTGACTCTCTGACTGCATCATGAACGGTGGGGTAATCTCACATGAGATGCACCCTTTTATGAGTAGAATAATAAAGCATTTTATTTTGGGAACTAGCATGTCCCAAAAACGTCTGATGAAACATTCATTTCTATAGCTTAAGTTGTGCACTTTCTATCAGTAGGTCCTGGTGACCTTACTTCACATGAGATCGCTACCTCAGAAGCCAATGAAACATGTTAGAACCCAATTCTTCATCATCTAGAACCAATAGAGAAATCCCCAACTCAGTCTGGAAAGCTAAAGACACCAGAACCACTGGAGGTGGGTCTGCTAACTTATCATCAGGAAAAACCCTCACCTTCTGACCATCCTGAAGAAAAAAACTGCTTTGTGACTGACTCCCGTCAAGGAGGCCTCATCGAGCATCAGAAAAAACTCCCAAACCTACAACAAAAACCTCATTGGATGGCGTCGTGAACACATCCTGAGGAGAAAAAGATGTATCATGGTTAAAAGTGTATAACTGGAGAGCTGACTCAAGAAGGGAATGGAAAACCCAACCCATTCTTATATGATGCCTGTACATTTATTTCCCTGCAACAAGTTATTTTTTGTACCATGTCGAAAAACAGGTTCCCAGAGTCCTTGTGTTTGGATACATCAGCCTCTACACTAACACTGGAGTCCCTGTCCTGAAATCAAAACTCAAAACACTTAATATTATTTCCCCAAACTAATATCATAGACTCTAGATCCTAAGGTAGAACCAACTGCCTATGATACCACTCTATCATGAATCATCCCCTGGGTCCCATGTTGTGACAACCACAAGACCGACTATGATAGGACATGGGATGGCGACTATTTCTAAGTAGGCATATCCCACAAATGAGAGGCATTTTACTAAGAACCTACACACATGAACCCAACTCCAAGAAACATGGTTGGAGAGTGAAAAAACTAAGTAAAGAAAATGAATGTATACCACTACAACAAAATAATGGTTTAAAACTGAAAGTAAATTAGTAGACTGAAACTAAGACAGAAATGAACCCACTAAAATAAAGAAAACTATAACGTCTGACATGAAAACAAGGGCACTGAAGCTGCTTTAGGAGGATTCCAAAAACACCTCGTCTCATCTAATCTCATAAGGAACCCTTAGGTCATGGTCCTGATCCTACTTCAATTAGGACTCCACCAAAGTGTTAGTCAACTGAACGAGACATGACACATGCAGGAAAAGCTCATGTAGGGGTGAGTAAAACAATTATTAGGTGGGGACCCCGAAACACAAAGTAAAATTCTCCAAGGAAACAACACCAGGAAGGTACAATCTTCTCAACAAAAGTATATGTCAAAAAATAGATAACAGGAACATCTAGGTATACTCATAAAGGATTCCAAGAGTAAACATATCATCCACTACTAGATATATATCTCCTATAGTAGCACACTAAATTTTGGAAGATTCCACTCCACGAGATATCCGAAAGAAAGCATGCGAAACAAGTATACCAAAATTATATGAGAGAACATCTGGTATTGATACGTCCTGAAGTTTCCTCAATACGTCTAGTCTCACTGAGATAAGGAGTCTCAATATCACAACCAATCCATAGTCACATGAATCTACTCAAGGCACACTCATTCCTAGATAAATCACTCTTTGAGCTATCAAGTCATCAGAGACCCTCGCAAGAGGGACCACCGAAATAGAACACACTGATAACTTCCTGAAGTACACTGATTAGGTCAAGTCATAGAGGAAGGAAAGATCTAAATACACAGATAGGGGCCCTGCACCTAGGGCTCACTGGGGGACATCCTCTCCCTACAGGAATTATCATCCTAGAGAGGGGATGAGAGCCTGTGTAAGTATTGGTCACACACATGTCACAAACCCTATCCAAGGTACCATGAAGTGAAGGGAGGGCCATCCACCCCTATCAGTGTGGTACAAGATCCACACAGACCTACTGGGGTACTTAGACCTGCAAAGTTGTTTCGGCCTACTAGGTCACCTAAATCTGCTCATCACTTAGGCCTGTGAGGTCACTAAGATTTGCTCGGATCCAACTCAATTCAAAACATTGGACGATCTCTATGATAATAAAGGGATCCTACATTGTACCTTCTAAGAAAATCCTAAGGGTATCGTATCACTCTCTATTGTCACCCCCTATGACGGGTTTGAGATTCTGTATCGATCCCTCATATGAATGAAAAGATAATTCCACCAGTCCCTATTGGTTCAACTAAAATCCCACTAAGATATCTCAAAAGGACTGCCTCATCGTATGGGTCTCAACACTATATGTGGATAATCAATAAGATTAATAGTTTGAACGATATGCACGTTTTAGTGAAAATGTGTCCGATTCGACCCGTGCGGACTGACCCAACATAGCCCTGGGTCCACAAACCCGACTCGTCGGGTCGACCTGGCCCATTGGGCCTGGCCCAGACTACTAGAGAAGTTTAGTTTTTTCTGCCTAACCGCGTCCCGCCAAACCACCCTAGACACGAAAAACTGCCATTTCCATCCATGGCACACAACCAGCTCAGTCAGCTGCTATTTCCACACGCACTGACAACTTGAGCCCTATGTCCATCCCCTCTCGATGAAACAGGAATCCTCAGTGAGCCTTCGGAGCTTGCCACCTCCGCTACACTGGTACGTGGTCACCGCTAGTGTCAGTGTGCAGGCAGGACCTTCAGTGGGCCTCTAGATGCACTCCGGTGGTCTGTTCATCAATCCAGAAGAAGTTCTGGGATCCTTGTTCCACGTTTGTCGTCTCTAGAGGTTCAAAATCATGCCACAATCAATTTATGGTTTGAATCCATGAACATGTGTTATCTCCCACACTACCTCGATACGATCATGACTGTCGTCATCGTACATCCATCATGTTGTGTTTATTCCAGTTCCAAGATATTGGATCGTTGAAATAAGAAATAGTTTCACACTGATTTATTTTTCATCAAACCATGAAGAACACAAATAATGTGTGGAAACAAAACACAATAATTAACCCAAGGATCAAACCTCAACCATTATTTCATTTCGACCTCGATCTGATCAGTTAGAAGGATCAAGAAAATGATGAACAAACTAGAAATCAATCAAATGATAATCAATATCCAATAAACCCCACAAGGTGAAACTCATCTCGCAACAATAAACACAATCTTTGAATCAATATGTTCATCAATCGATTAACATTTGTCATAGGAATTAAAATACGAGGAAAGGATAGAATTTAAAGATTAACCCCTACCTAGAAAATGGGATCTATCAGCATTGGGGTTCAATCATCATTGGTGATCCATTTAGAGGAGAAAAAATCTGTCATCATTGGTGATCCTTGTATAATATTTATTCATCCCTCGACAATATAATTCCTCCATAGCTTCAGAGGAAACTCTCAGGTTGTCGCCTGATTAATGGAGGAAACGCGTTAACGCGTTAACACATTTCTGTGTTATGGTTTCTCTTTGAAACAACATCACCACAATGCTTCATTTATAAAAGGAGAACAGGTTACTCCGTCGCTGTGTCGTAGCATTGCCACACTGTGAAACAGTAAAAGAAAATAAAATAAAATTTATTAAGTTTGTTATATTCTCTTTTAAAAATTCCAAAAAATTAACTTTTACCCTCTACCCACACTGGTCGATGTTAGGCTTCGCATACGGAAATAACATCATCAGAAGCTCAACAATACTCTTGGATTTAAAATAATAGTTACCATTTATGAGTTATATGGATTTGAAAAATAAAATAATTTTATTTAATTATTTTATTTACTGTAATTCTATTTTTGGTTTTTCTTACTGGAAATCAACGCCGACTAAATTTAATTCATGCCTAGGGTAAACCAGGCTTCATGAATGCAATGATGCCCTCATATTTCTGATCTGGGTACCCATTTAATAGTTATTTCCCTTTTTTAGGAAAACTGCCCCTGTAAACAATTTAAAAACATAACATTTTTCGATGGATCATTTTGGGCACTCTGGGCCTCAGAATCTCATGTTGCTTCAGCATCAAGTCTCAAAATTTTCAAAAACAATTTCTACAGAATACCAAGAAAATCTGAGTCATTGCATAAAGGGTGATATCAACCCCATTTATACTCCAGATATCTCATCTATCCCCCTCATCATCCCAATGAATATAAGAATATAATGTCACCTAAAACTGTTAAAAACACTACTGATAATGAAACTAGAACAATCACATTATATGAATTAAATCACCCAAAATAGACTATTCATGAGTCATTTTTAAAACATAGGTATGAAGTAATGAAAAACTCTAAATAAGTAAATGGATACAACATGTAATTTTAAAGTACAAGATGTGTTGGCCTCAATCAGAAACTGGGAATGCACATAATTTTTCCAATTAATGTGGATATACCTATCATACTTATCTATGTTGGGTGAATGTAACATGGGAACTTATTATCTTACAAGTTTATACTAGTAGGATATGGAAAGCTTCACTTCCTAAATATATGATACGTAATATAACACATAATGTGAGGAATTACATAGATTTTACTTCATGTACTCGGCTAGAGTCTATGGTGTGTATCAAGGTACACAACATGAACATTATGGGACAAGATATATAGAATCATATGGGATGGCTAGGGTGTACATAGTTTGTACACTAAATCATCTTTCCATATGAATATAATGTGTTATCCATACCACAAAATGTGTGGGACCAAAGCATTAACCTAAATGTCTTGGGTACATTCCAAGGAACATGATCCTGAGATACATGTTTTATGAACCATGGAAACATGATGTGGGATATTTATGAAAAAACATAACCCCAATTATATAAAATTTGAAATATATAGCATGTGATCTAGAAAACTATACAGTGTATAGTCAATATTTCAAGGATTAAAGGACATAGTAATACATTGTTTTTTTTGTGTGGAAATCAATACCTTCATCCCCATCCTTGGATGCACGTACAATTTTGGTCAAGTACAATACCCTTGGTTCCCCTCCAACCCTCATTGAAGTTATTTATAGATATCCATAGAACCATTCAATACCATCATAAAATATATCAATGATACTATCCAAAACCATGATGGAAACCCATCACTGCACTCTCACTAACCAATGTGGATCTGTTTTTATAGCCCTAACTTATTGTAGCTCAAATTATCCATGTTTGGAATGAAGTGTGAAGAATGAAAAAAGGGGGAACTGAAGGATGATGATTAGTTGGAATCATAGTCACCGAAAAACCAATTCACACTCATGTTTTTCAAATAACATAGAATACAAAAATAAAAAGGCACATTTTAGGATGGAAAAATTTCAGGATTCTTCACTATTAATAATCATCCATCATTATTCTTCGTTATTCATCATGTGTTTATCATAATCCATCAATGAATAATAATTATAATGATATCAATTATATTATTATTCAAATTATAACATAATAACATACCAATATCAATAATAATAGATTATTAGTGACAATTCAGGAATAAATTCATGGAAAAAAATATTTATCAGAATTATTTTATTGTATAAATTTGTTATGAAAAAAACATTAAAAAAATGATTTATTATAATTTTCATTAGACTTAGAATAATTTTACTACATGAAAAATATTTGGTAAAATTTCATGTAATTCAAGAAAAAATCTGAAATAAATATTTCATGTTAATCAACCAGTATACATTTTTATTTTAATAAAACACATTTTTTAGATTGAGTGGGAACCCTCACAATATTACCAAAACAATAATGGAACCCATAAAATAATCAAAAAAATAATAATTAGATAATGATAAACTTATGTATCTGGATCATTGAAAAAATATTTACATTTCATGTATATGATCTCATGATCAGGGTAAAGGTGATTATTAAACATTAATATTAGCATCTATGAGATTTATCAAATTTAGAGAATTCTAAAAGGAAAAGATGACCAAGTTTAATATAAAATAATCTAGTTAATAGTATATCCATACACACATGTCTTCCACTAGGCCATGAGGATTGGATTGGTTAACAAGCTTCCATCACTCCTCTAGAGTCATGTTAATGGAAAAACTTTGTGTCTCTTGGATATTTTTTGATGCATTTCCAAAGGGATCATAAATTAATTTAAATTTTAGTGAAATATGAGAGTATAATTACCCAGAATACTATCCATATAGAAATTCATCAGAACATTGGTTATCTACAGGTTCCAAAAACTCCCCAACCACAATAAAGTCTTGAGATTCCTCACCAACTGATTTGGAATCATCAACCTAATCATCATATTCCAAAATAATTTTGTGATCCGGTTTCACAGTCTCACCTTATTTTCACGTCAACCTGATCTTTATTAGACTTGGAAATTTGGAATATTCCTTTAAAAATCATACCTTCTCACCCAATGTCAGTAGTTGACCCCATTAACTCAATTAGGCATTTCCCATTTCTTCATTTTTTTTATAAAATGTTCTTCATAATTTTACAATTCCTTATTATTGGAGAGGTCTCAGATGAATCCTCTATATCCTTCATATTATCACTAGCATGGTTTTTATTCCTTATATTATACAATAATATCCACTCATAATTGTTCACTTCTCCCTCCTATATATTTTTATATTGGTCCACGAGATCTATGATAATTTTAGTTTCCATGCGTACATTATGACTGCGTTCTCGCCATACAATAGCCTATTTTTAAAACATATTACATCAAACCACAAATTGAAAACCAAGATCTATATGACCAACTGTAGATATTCTTAGAGTTATAGAAATACATCTAGCCACTATTTGTAGACTATTAGTCAAGGATGAAATTTATTCCACTGCATTTTTATGGGTGGGGTTCTCAATGCTCAAAATTTATGTTGTCAAGTTAACAAGTTTTTTCTTTAAATTCATGTTGTTCACATATTTTATAGATGTATGATTTATGTCATGAAATCCAACCTTGGTCACTCTAAGATAAATCATCAACCAAGTAAAAATTTTACATCTAATTTGATTTGGGTGTTGTTCACTCTTCATCTTCATAGTTATTAAAACCATATACTCTAGAAACTCTGTGGCTCTTGAAGAGGCCAATAGTCAACTAGATATTAGATAAGAAAATAATACTAGATATCCTAAGGATAAATATGGAATAGATACAAAAATCTATAAAACCTTATTGTATATATTGAATCTATCATTTTGTAAAACCAGTGTGAGAATTAGAGGTGATTGGATCACCAATAGATAGATCTTGATTACATGTATTTTCCATATAAACTATGTCATCCTAAGATAATTTTTTTATGTTGTAAATATTTTTGGAAATAACTAGCTTAAAAACATATTAAAAGGTAGGTTGATGATATCCCAAAAAACTACACAAAGAACAAAAATAAGGAGATTTTGGATGGTAAGAGGGGTTCTCATTATATCTCAATCCAAGTGTATTTCACATGTAATTTAGAAGAATTAATTTGGGCCAAAAAATAAGGGGATTTTTTATGGTGTAAGGAATTAGTCATTTTATTAAATAATAATAATTTAACAACCATATAATTGAGAATTACAAGGCTTACTATGTTCTAAAAGGGTAAGGTCATGCTTGAAATGCTGACGCCTATTTTCATAGAAGTAGGATCCTATATAGACTTAAAATCAAATAACCATTGGAATAGAGAGAAATAAAAAAACATTAAATACATGTAATTAATTTTACCATGATAATACTGGGCCATCCTCAATCATAAAATATATTAGAAGATATAGAGAATCTGGGAGCCTTATAATTTCCCAATTCTACAAACCCTAGGATTCAAAAACATGCATGTCAAAAGAGTCCACCTAGGGATTCAAACTACTAATATGATCTAGTAGAGATAGATTCAAGAGGAATAATGACTCTATGAACTCAATAAATGGAATAAAGTTCCTGTTCATTCCATTATATTATTATAGAACCTTGTGGATTATCCCAATATCTAATAAGGGGGGAGAATATCCAATTTTTTAAAGTGAATACATAGATGATACTGAGTTTTTTGAGGAATCTAGGTGAGTTCCACCACCTTATATGGGGGGATAGAGTGGTGTATTTACTCCTTAATCTATCACCATAGTGTCTCATCAGTCACCTTATTGAGATTTTGATATCTATATACACCAACCCATGATATTCTATTTTAATCTCATGAAAAAAAATTTATTATAAAATGATCAAGACTATGTGATTAGTGATTATTTAAATATGAAAAAAATATTTCCTACACAGTATAAGAAAATAATACTTGTTTAAACCTAATCAAATATTTTTCCTAAATATTAAATTTATTACTATCATGGAAAAATAATTATCATGTTTTCCCATTTTGGGAATTTTTTATTTAGGAAAATAATTCCTGCATGCAAGGAATGAGGAGAACTATATAAATTACAACATCAATTTCTTGTATAACACTATACTATAAGGAACTAATAATTTCCACTAGCTGATTGTTCAATGTACCATTATTTATCTATCCACTTCTATTCCATCATGAAACTATCACCAAGGGTTCTTTCTTTATATATAAATTAGATATAATTATGAGTGTAATGAATATTTTTGAAAAAGATAACCCCTTAATAAATTCCTATTATATATACATTTCCTCATACATTCCATTTATAACCACTAATTAAAAAAATTCAATGACTTTCTAGTAGAACCAACCATTATATACCCCTTATTAATTCATTTAACCTACCATTATACCCACAAAAAAACATCCGGCTCTATTTCCTCTAGTATTTACATGTCACCACCATCGAAACACCTCAACACCACATAAATAACCTCAAATAAAAATAGTTTATTATCATGAGGTAAGAGATGAATTATTCACACGTTAAATAAAAGAATTGTAAATACTCGGTCTGTGGAAAAACACCCCAATAAATAATTTATACCTCACCAAGTAAAAACAACCTTTTATGATCATAATTGTGATTTTGTAATTTTAATATATGGATCCACCTTGGAGTTATCACTGCTCAAATATAGAGGGAATGTATTGATTAATTAATTAATATTAAATATCCCATAAAAATAAAAATACTCAAAAATTAACCAGAAATCAACCTAAGAGTAATTTATTTTGTTAATAATAAAAGAATCAAAAAATATTTTGTAACGACCCGGCTCTGGAATCCACCCAGAGGCGCCCCATACCCGGTTGGTCACATGACCTCAAGTGCATTTCCCCAAATACTAGAGGCTACCGACTAGCATCGAGGGCCTTGGGTGAGATAGTGGGGAAACTATTCCGTCATTGGCAGAGTACACAACAGAAGAGAAAACAAATAACAACAATAGTGGAAGCAGTAAACATCCATACAGGAGTAAAAATCATAGGAATTATAAATAAACAACTGGAGAGGAAATAAATGTAATGATTCATGATACACATATGTCTAGGAATATATCCAAACAATTCACAATGATGAATATAGTACTATACCAAAGTACAAAATAAAAACATATGAGAACTCTTCTATGACAACCCGACTTTTTATTAAAACTTAAACATGATTTGTTACATAAAACATCACTTGATACAACAAAGAAGATCGATAGGTTAAGTATTTTTGGGGCTTAGGATCATTACATAAAAACTTGAAACATGAAATACAATATCTCTATTGAAAAATTCCTTTATATGACCACTACATTCCCTCGTACTTAGCATTGCATGGGATAACCTGATGACATGCATAAGAAAAGGGTGAGCTGTAAATCCCAGTAAGGGAATACACATGGAATAACATGAGTAGTACAATAAATTTCAGACATTAGGCATGTCAATAGAGCAAAGGAGAAACATGAACATAAAGGCATGATAAATCATGATAATCATAACATGGAAATGTGGCAACAACA
Source organism: Viscum album (assembly GCA_963277665.1). Taxonomy (NCBI): domain Eukaryota; kingdom Viridiplantae; phylum Streptophyta; class Magnoliopsida; order Santalales; family Viscaceae; genus Viscum; species Viscum album. The sequence continues at coordinate 612,507 of CAUJRU010000260.1, read as the reverse complement.
TTAACATGGAATTAGCATGAGCCAAGACTCATTGCACATGGAGAAAGAGTAAATCCTCATTGAAAATGAAGAAAGATTAAAACCTTGCTGTAATTTAATTAGCACGAGTCAACACTCATTGCACATGTAGTATCATGATACTATACTTTACCCAATGCATTGGAGCGCTATAAGGGTGCACCCTTCTTAAACATTTCATTTCATGCATAAGTGTGCCACATGGATCATAAAACATGGATTCATAAAACATAATAATTTATTACACGATAAAGGAATGGGGAATTCATACTTGAATCTTTATAATCAATAAGTAAATGTGCAAAAAGGTGAATACCCTTGATGGAGAAATGGGCATGGTATTCACTACACAATGGCATTGGCTTAGAAAATCAGTGTGATTTCGATAGCGTAACGACGTGACATAAGAATTCATAAAAATGGTTGATGAGAGATAAAGGGGTTACTAATAATATGTAAATTTTATGTACAGTAAGGAGTTCATATAGATACATTTCCCAACAATTGTAATGGAATTTATATTCATGATACAAAAGTATTGCTTGAATGTAAAAGAGGAGAGAGAAGTTCCTTTCGGAATTTCGGCATAGTAATGGGTGTACATGGGAGTCATTTAATGAGAGATAAAGGGGTCTCCCATCATTCAAACATAAAGAGGGAAGTATTTGGGAGGTTCAAAACCATACCCCAACATTCATAATTGAAATTAAAAGCGCAAAACAACGTAAATAAAATTGGACAAAAATGAGAAAGGAAGAAAAAACCCTTACTTGGAAGTGTGCTTCCAAATGCTTGAGAGAGGCCTTTGAGAGGCTTCTTGGGAGCTTGGAGAACCTTGGGAGGATTATAGAGAGAGTAGGGAAGAGTTTTTATGAACTCAAAATGCTTTGAGTGAGGACTAAGTGGGACATTGTGTGGGTTTATATATGAAAGGTGAGGGAATTCTTTATTATTTAGGTTTGGGTCCCCTTACATTAAATTAATCCAAACTAAAAACCATCCCATGGTTTTTTCCCATGGATTTTGGAAAAGGGAAAAGGAAAAAAATATTTTATAAGGACAAATCCAGAACTTCTTAAAATAATAGGGTTGCTTATGTGGAGGTGAGTCACACTCCCATGAAAAACAATTTAAAAAGACAAGGTGTTTAATAATTCTTAAGGGGTCCATTAATGCTTTGAAAATAAAGGAAAACAAACCCAAAATCGCATTATTTTAATGAAAAAAACATATATTGGCCGAACATAAAGCTTATAGTATTTTATTATATCACTATTGGGTCATTATGATGTCATAAAACACATTATATATTTAAACGATATTTAATTTTTACCCAAAACATTGGCTGTCTCGGAAAATTATGAAAAATTCACCGTTGGATAATTTAGACATCCTGATTCTAGAAATAACTTTTATTTTATCTAAATAATTTTCTTAATATGTTAATTTTCACTTTTAAAATAAAAACCGACATTTATCGAAAATTCACGGGTTTTGACAGAAATGGATTTCAAACCTTAATAAAAATTATAATTGCATTCATAAAATTATAAGATCATTTATATATAATAAAATTAATTTAATAATAATAATAATAATAATTTATTAAAAAATTATTTAATTCAAAAATTCCTTAATTTAATAAAATAGATTTTTTAATGAAATAATAACTAAAAACACCATTTGTACTTTAAAAACTATTTACAATATATCAATAATGACAAGAAAGTATATTCATTATTATATAAAAAAAATAATGTATCTGAACATAGCACTATTTATTTGTTACATAACCCCTTAAAAGAGCCGCATAAGACCTAAGGGTAAAGTGTGCGACGGTGACAGACTCTTGGGGTGGATCAGATAACATCGCTCGAGTGATAATTTATAACAACTTTCACTTCTCCCATAGACGGTCCCATTCGATCTTGAAATGATGAAGCTCTTCTTGGGCTTGGTCAAGAGCGAAGCACAAGGATGCCACCTCTTTTCCGAGCTCCGACAAATGGGCTTCTTATAGGGCAATTCTATTGGATGAGGCCATCGCTTCCTTTGTTTGAGTAAATTTGGATTTGTTAAAGCCTTATATTTATACTAATCATGTGATCACTGTTCAACGACTATATTAGCATCGGTCAAAAATCCTTAACATAAAACCAAAGAATTTGACATTTTATATAAACATAATGAGACATTTAATTAGATTAACATGGATTTCCATTAATGAAACTTTGGGTCATTACAATATTCCCCTCTTAAGAAATTTCGCCCTTGAAAATTTTCCTTTTCCCACACTAAAATAGATGTGGGTAACTCAGCTTCATTATTTTCTCTGATTCCCAAGTCGCTTCTTCAAACTTGTGGTTTCTCCAAAACACCTTGATGAGGGAAATTGTCTTATTTTGTAGAACTTTTTCTCTACGATCTAAGATCTTCACTAGTTTCTCCTCATAAGAAAGATCATCTTCCAATTGTACCACCTCAGAAGTGAGTACATGTGAAGGGTCTGGTATGTACTTCCATAAGAGGGATACATGAAAGACATCATGTACTTTGGCCATAGTAGGTGGAAGTGCGAGTCGATAGGCCACAACCCCGACATGATCAAAAATCTCGAATGGGACGATGTAAATTGGACTTAACTTACCTTTCATTCCAAACCTCATGACCTTCATCCACAGAGATATGCATAGAAAAACCATGTCTCCAACTTTAAACTCAATGTCTCATTGACGATTATCTGCATAACTCTTCTGTTGACTCTGGGATGCCTTGATATACTGTTGAATGGTTTTCACCTTCTCTACAATTTCCTCGACCATTTCTGGTCTAAGAAGCTTACGTTAACCGACCTCATCCCAACATGTCGGTGTTCTGCACCTTTTCCCATATAGGGCTTCATATGGTGCCATTTGGATGCTCGAGTGGAAACTGTTATTGTAGGAGAATTCAACCAGTGGAAGATGTTGATCCCATCCTCCTTTAAAGTCCATTGAGGATGCTCTCAACATTTCCTCAAGTGTTTGGATAGTCTGCTCGGATTGGCCATCAGATTGAGGATGATAAGTCGTACTAGAGTTCAGTTCAATACTCAGAGCATGTTTAAGACTTTTCCAAAACATAGAGGTGAATCTTGGATCTCGGTCAGACACAAAATATAGTGCTACTCCATGAAACCTTACCACTTCCCTGATATATATATGTGCTAGTTGATCTAATGAGAAGTCCTCTTGAATAGTAATGAAGTGGGAAGTCTTTTTAAGATGATCCACAACAACCCAGATTGCATTGTTGCCTTTGGATGTCCTTGGAAGTCTGGTGAAAAAGCCCTTGGTGATGTTCTCCCATTTACATTCTGGTATGGGAAATGGTTGCATCATCCCCTTAGACTTCTGCCTCTCTTCCATCACTTGCTGACACACCAGGCACTTTGATGTATATTCAGCGATCTCCTTCTTTCTATTATCCCACCAAAAGTTTTCTCAGAGATCTCGATACATCTTTGTTCTCCGTGGGTGAATAGAGAAATTTGAACTATGTGCATCATCCAAAAGATCCTTCTTCAGCTCTGGACTTGATGGAACACATAGTCTTTTCCCAAACTGCACAATTCCTTCTTCATTAACATTAAACTCCAAGGATTTCCTTTTTTTGATATCTTCTAATTTTTATTGAATTCTCACATCATCCTTTTGATCATCCTTTAACCTTTCCAAAAGTAATGGTTGGGCAATTATTTGTGAAAGGATTTATGATGTTCCCTTCTCTATGATGCCCATGTCCATCTTCATCAAGTCTAAGAAGATTGGATCCTTCTCAATTCTTATCATTGATAGAATTGTTGGATCCTTTATACTTAGGGCATCTGCCACCTTGTTCAGTTTCCCAGGGTGGTAATGGATTGAACAGCCATAATCCTTGATTAGATCTATCCATCTTCTCTGGCGCATATTAATCTCTTTCTGTGTGAATATATATTTAAGACTCTTGTGGTTAGTATTTATCTCACATTTCTCTCCATAGAGATAATGCCACCAGATTTTCAAGGAAAAGATCACCGCCGCCAACTCTAGATCATGCATTGGATAGTTTCTCTCATGGATTTGCAACTGCCTCAAGGGAGAAGATATAACTTTATCATTCTGCATCAACACACATCCTAAGCCCTTCTTTGAAGCATAACTGAATACCACAAAATGTTCCCCACTTGTGGGTAAAGTGAGTACATGTGCATTGATAAGCCTCATTTTCAACTCCTTGAAGCTTTCTTCGCATTCATCACTCCAAGAAAACTTTGCTCCCTTTAACGTTAGCTTGGTAAGAGGGTTGGACAATTGTGAGAAATTTCTCACAAATCGTCGATAATATCTAGCTAACTCCAAGAAGCTATGAATATCCGTTAACGATGTTGGCCTCGCCCATCCCTCAATTGCATCTGTTTTGGAGGAATCCATAGATATCTCATTGATTGTGATGATATGGACTAATAATGAGACTTCCTTCAACCATAACTCACACTTGCTGTACTTTTCATAGAGCTTCTCCTTGTACAAAGTCTCCAGTACAGTTCTTAAATTCTCCTCATGATCCTCCTTGGTTTTGGAGTATATTAGAATATCATCTATAAAGACTACCACAAATTTGTCTAGGTAATCTATAAAGACTATATTCATTAAGTCCATGAATATTTCTGGAGCATTAGTGAGTACGAAAGGAATTACTATGAATTTATAGTGCCCGTATCTTGTGAAAAAAGTAGCCTCGAAGATATCTTCCTTCTTCAGCCTTACTTGATAATATTCTGACTGCAAGTCCACCTTGGAGAAGTATTGTGCTCCACGCAGCTGATCGAACAAGTCATCAATTCTTGGGAGAGGTTACTTGTTCTTTATCGTGATTTTTTTAGGTTCACGGTAATCGATGCAAAGCCGCATTGACCCATCCTTCTTCTTGACGAAGAGGACTGGTGCACCCCATGGTGAAGAACTTGGGCGTATAAACCCTTTATCCAGATTCTCCTGTAGTTGTTTCTTCAGCTCTTCAAGCTCTATACAATCCATTTGATATGGAGTCTTGGATATTGGTAAAGCCCCGGGTATAAGTTCAATTGAGAATTCAACATCTCTTCTAGGAGGAAGACCAGACAGTTCTTCGGGAAACACTTCAGCGAATTCCCTCACAATAGGCATTTCCTCAAGGATGGTTTCTTCCTTTGAATCAATCATCTAAGCCAGATACATGTGCTTATAATGCATTAATATCCATGCTTGAGATGATGGAGCTAAAGAAGATTCATCTTCCTCCTTACACTTGTAAAGAATCAGGGGTCGATTCTCTATATGGAGTGCGATTTCCCTCTCCCGACAATTTATGTTGGCTGTATATAAGGAAAGCCAATCCATGCCATGAATTGCATCAAATTACACCAGAGGGAGTATGATGAGGTTCTCCAGGAAATTTAATCCACAGATTATAAAACGGGAGGACTTATATTCATGGGATGAAATTATTGCCCCATTTTCCGTACTCACCAAAATCTTAACTTCCATGATTTGTGGTGGTGCTGGGATTATTTTACTAAACTTTTGAGATATAAAAGAATGCTTAGAACCTGAATCAAAAAGTACATTCTCTATTCTTTAATTAAAAACAAGCATACCTGTCACCACTTCGTTGTCGGGGTTCACTTCGGCAGAAGTGATGGAAAACGCTCTTCCTTGCTGCCATGGAGGTTGTTGGTTGCCTCTGAAAACCCTTGGATTAGGGCACTGATTTGCAAAATGATCCGGTTCTTTTCATTTGTAGCATTGAAGAATGCGTTGAGGTTCGAACGAAGCGTTCCTCTCCTCTATCGCAGCCGTGGGTCTCTCTTGCCGACAATTAAAAGCTAGGTGCCCTTCTCTTCCACACCTAAAGCATTTCCTCGTCTCCTTAAGGCAATTTCCAGGGTGCTTCTTTCCGCACTTTTGTCAAGTGGGGTATTGGATCTTCTTAGCACCGTTGTATTTATCCATCGGACCACCAAAATTGAAGTCCACCTTACGCTTATTATCCCCATGATACCCCTGTGATTCTCCTATCTCCATTTCGACCTTGAGGGCACATCAGATAATTTCTTCATAGCTGCCAAAGTCACAGATTTCTAATGATTTCTGTAGGCTAGGCTTCAACCCACCAAAGAAGCGGTCAACTTTGCATTCTGGGGTAACGACAAAGCCGAAAGAATATCGTGAAAGACTTGTGAAGTTTTCCTCATACGCTCCAACATATTATTTGCCTTTTTTATTGAGGGAAAGGAAGTCCCTTTCCATCTTAAGCTGGAGGGTGCGCGGAAAATATTTATCAAAAAAAATCTTCCAGAAATCCTTCCATTCCAACACCTCGATCTTCTCCTCAGGCATCATATTTTTGATCAACTTCCACAATTGATCAGATTCACCCTCCATACGATAAGCTTCCAAGATAACCTTCTCTTGTTTAGAACATTGAAGGATGGAGAATTTCTTTTCAATGGAGTTGATCCATTATTCAGCGATTGTGGGATCAGATGATCCACAATAATTAGGGGGTTGTTGTCTCATGAAGCTCTCGATAGCGACCTGTTCTTTCCTGGGGGGGAGGTTGAATGTTCATCTTGACCCATGTTTCTATTAAAAACTTGAGTTAGCTGAGAGAGAAGCATGAATAAGTTCGCAATTCCCCCTCCCATTGGATTGGGCATCTCATTAGTACAGTCATCACACTGATCTTCAAAATGATTGTTAGCCCAAGTCCTCCTATTACATGCCATTGGATGGAATAAAAGGAAAGTTATGGGTAACACATAAAGGGTAATCCAATGAAAAATGTTGATGACTTATAAATAAACTTTTATTTCCTTAACTCATGAGTCTATAGGCTTCAATCTAGGATTTTCATGGTCTACTTTCTAACATATGTTCTTAGGTGATTTTTTTTAATTACCTTAATAAGGGTTCATACTAAGCTTGGGAATTTATCAAAACATATCCCTCGGGAGTGTCGTAACCAAGAGTGTAGCAGGGCTTGTTGTCGTGCACCAGTTCCTGTTCGATATTAGCTCAAAGCGATGTTTTCGGGGTTTACCCCTAGGATACATCTGTGCCCGAGCCGCCTCTACCTGCTCGTATCCAGACAGGGATTCATTTTCTTGATAACCCACATACTCAATACTCACCAAAACTTAGGGACGTTTTTATTATACTTAGTATTGTCTCTAAGGATTTACTAGAATTTTCTAATCCTAATCCCAGAAATAACTAAACCTATCCTCTGATAGAAACTATTAGAACCCTGCTTTTTATTACAACTTAAACATGATTTATTACATAAAACTTCACTTGATACAACAAAGAAGATAGAGAGGTTTAGTGTATTTTAGTCTTAGGATCATTAAATAAAAACTTGAAACATGAAATAAAAAATCTTTATTGAAAACTTCCTTAACAGGACCACTAAATTCCCTCATACTTAGCATTGCATGGGATAACCTGAGGACATGCATAAGAAAAGGGTGAGCTGTAAATCCCAGTACGGGAATACACATGGAATAACATGAGGAGTACAAAAAATGTTAGAAATTAGGCATGTCAATAGAGCACAAGAGAAACATGAACATAAAGTCATGATAAATCATGATAATCATAACATGGAAATGTGGCAACAACACTTAACATGGAATTAGCATGAGCCAAGACTCATTGCACATGGAGCATGAGTAAATCCTCATTGCACATGAAGCACGAGTAAACCCTCATTTCACTTGAATTAGCATGAGTCAACACTCATTTCACATGAAGTATCATGATACTATACTTTACCTAATGCATTGGAGCGCTATAAGGGTACACCCTTCTTAAACATTTCATTTCATGCATAAGTGTGCCACATGGATCCCAAAACATGGATTCATAAAACATAATCATTTATTTCAAGATGAAGGAATGTGGAATTCATACATGAAACTTTATAATCAATAATTAAATGTTATTAAAGGTGAATACCCTTAATGGAGAAATGGGCATGGTATTCACTAAACAATGGCATTGGCTTAGAAAATCAGTGTGATTTCGGCAACATAACGACGTGACATAGAAATTCATAAAAATGGTTGATGAGAGAGAAATGGGTTCCTAATCATATCTATATGTAATGGACAGTAAGGAGGTCATATAGATACATGTCCCAACAATTGTAAAGGAATTTAGATTCATGATACAAAAGTATTGCTTGAATGTTAAAGGGGAGAGAGAAGTTCCTTTCGGAATTTCGGCATAGTAACAGGTGTACATGGGAGGAATTTAATGAGATAGAAAGGGGTATCCCATCATTCAAACATAAATATGGCTGTATGAGGGAGGTGACAAACCATACCCCATCATTCATAATTGAAATTAAAAGGCCAAAACAACTTAAAGAAAATTGGACAAAAATGAGAAAGGAAGAAAAAATCCTTACTTGGAAGTGTGCTTCCAAAGGATAGAGAGAGGCTTGTGAGAGGCTTGATGGGAGCTTGGGGCACCTTGTAAGGATTATAGAGAGAGTAGGGAACAGGTTTGACGAAATACAAAGGCTTTGAGTGAGGATTAAGTGGGAACATGGGTGGGTTTATATATGAAAGGTAAGGGAATAATTTATTATTTAGGTTTGGGTCCCCTTACATTAAATTAATCCAAACCACAAACCATCCCATGGTTTTTGCCGATGGTTTTTGGTAAAGGGAAGAGGAAAAAAATATTTTATAAGTCCAAAGTCCTATCTTCTTAAAATAATAGGGTTGCTTATGTGGAGGTGAGTCACACTCCCATGAAAAACAATTTAAAAAGAAAAGGTGTTTAATTAGTCTTGAGGGGTCCATTAATGCTTTGAAAATTAAGTCAAAAAAACCCATCACATTATTTTAATGGAAAAAACATATATTTTCAGAACATAAAGCTTATAGTATTTTATTACATCACTATTGGGTCATTATGATGTCATAAAACACATTATATATTTAAACGGTATTAAATTTTTACCCAAAAATTTGTCTGTCTTAGAAAATTATGAAAAATTCACCATTGGATAATTTTGACATCCAGATTCTAGAAATAACAGTTAATTTATCTAAATAATTTTCTAAATATGTTAATTTTCATTTTTAAAATAAAAACCTATATTTATCGAAAATTCACAGGTTTTGACAGAAATGGCTTTCAAACCTTAATAAAAAGTATAATTTCATTCATAAAATTATAAGATCATTTATATATAATAAAATTAATTTTATAATAATAATAATAATAATAATAATAATTTATTAAAATATTATTTAATTAAAAAATCCCTTAATTTTATAAAATATATTTCTTAATTATATAACAACTAAAAACACCATTTGTACCTTAAAAACTATTTACAATGTATCAATAATGACAAGAATGTATATTCATTATTATATAAAAAAATAATGTACATGAATATAGTACTATTTATTTGTTACATAACCCCTTAAAATAGCCGCATAAGACCTAAGGGTAAGGTGTGCGATGGTGACAGACTCTTGGGGTGGCTCGGATAACATCGCTCGAGTGGTAATTTCTATTAACTTGCACTTCTCCCGTAGACGGTCCCGTTCAAGGTTGAAATGATGAAGCTCAGCTTGGGCTTGGTCAAGAGAGAAGCCCAAGGATGCCATCTCTTTTTCGAGGTCCGAAAAATGGGCTTTGTATAGGGAAATTCTACTGGATGAGGCCATAGCTTCCTTTGTCTGAGTAAATTTGGATTTGTTAAAGCCCTATATTTATACTAATCATGTGATCACTGTTCAATGACTATATTAGAAATGGTCAAAAATTCTTAACATAAAACCAATGATGTAGAAATTTTATATAAACATAAAGAGACATTTAATTAGATCAAGATGGATTTCCATTAATGAAACTTTGGGTCGTTACATCCTCAGCATCTCAAGCCTCAGCTTGGTCTGATGATCTCCAGCTCCAGTGCAATCAAGAACCTGAAGTAGAAGGGGACTTTACCTTATCTATACCTACAACAACATAATATGTTTGGGCCTAAAATCCTGACCCAAACATGGTGTGAGACAAAGTCCCAATAGGAAACTACCCAACGATCTGTGCCTAACAGTCAGTGAATATATGGCAGGTAAAGTATAGTAAGTGATAAACAGTAAGCAGTAAACAAGATAATACACAACATTAAAAATCCACAGTTTCTAGCATATGATCTACAACAAGAAACTACCACTCAAGCAAGTAGAACAAAAAAAGTTAACCTCTAGGTAGTTCTCACAGTCTACCTCCTAAGGTTCAACCTACAAGCACTAGCAACCCTCTGGGAGGCACACACAGTCTCACCCCTCTGGTTCAGCTAAAAAAAAGACTCTCTAAGAAAGAACTCCATCAATTTCCCCTATAGTCTCGTATCATACTAAAGGCTCTCTGGGAAAGCACTCAACATAAATTCCCCATGTGGCCCTCACCAAGGAACTATAGACTCTCTAAGGAATCACTCAACATCAATTCCCCCTATGGTCTTGCATCGTAAATTAAACACACTCTGGAGAAGCCCTTACGTCCATTCTCTCTATGTTCCACTACACTAGGTTCTCACAGTCCTGTGTAAAACAAACATGCATAGCACGCGTATAGGCCCAGGTAAACCTCAAGAACTACCTAGATATCATTCTAAGACATAACAAAATAACATTACAACAGTTCCACTATCCTAAAACTAGGCATGGCAACTTGAAAAATGCCGAACAAGAAAACAATCATGGAAAACCATCCAGAGTACAGTACAATTTTTCCTATTCACAATCAAAAACCTCTACTCAAGCAATCAAGAAAAGCAGGAAAACAACAAGGGAAAAACAGGAACACGCAATACCCCATTCGAGGGTATTGGTGGAATTTGTACAAAATATTCACAGACTCCTACAGAAAGGCACAAACCACCTACCTCTATCCTAGGAGATCGATATACCTGAACCACAATGATTGATTCTCCTTAGAACATTGTAGATCTAAGAACAATTCAAAAACGCTCAACCCATGATAACATTAAAATGAGGAGGAAACATGGAACAAGGATAAAGCAGAAGGAAGAACTGATCGCTTCGGTTCCAACGCAATCGACGGCGGTCGATTCAAAGAACAGGAGAAGGCTCGAGAATCCAGAGAAGAAACGCGGACATACGGGTCGCTCTCGGATGAAGAACCTGAAGAAGGAGAGCGTTCTGTCTGTAAGGCACGACCCCGATCCGTTTAATGAAAAAAAAAGAAAATACACGGCGTGTACTTCTGGGGTACATGGCGTGTACTCTATTTTTCTGTAATCTTCTTTAAGCGGCCTCCACATCACACATACACACCGTGTGTGTGGCCCGGACATGGCTAACAAACGGCCTGGTTCGGCAAGGGAGTACACGACATGTACTCAGAATGTACACGATGTGTAATTCAAAATTTTCCAAAAACCCCTATTTTCTCAAAAACACCAGGAAAAGAAAGACATATCTGAAAACTAAGATCCGGGTTCTTACAAACTTCCCCCCTTAATGAAATTTGTCCCCGAATTTCCCTAACGAGGTGGAGAATGAGAATCCCCAAACAGCTCCAGCCACTGCGATCGTACATCGGCCTCCCTTTCCCAGGTCTCGTCATGTACTCTCCCGTGCTACAATATCACCCGTACTAGAGGAACAGACCGCCCATGGAGAACCTTCGTACTGCGATAGACAATAAGAATAGGATTCTCTTCAAATGATTCATCCACTTCAAGCTCATCCTCCTCGGGCTGAAAGACATGAGACGGGCCTGAAAAGTAACATTGGAGCTGAGAGACATAGAAGACGTCGTGCATGGCCTGGTAGCTCAGAGGTAACTAAAAACGATAGGCAACCATCCCAACTCTCTCCTATACCTCAAACAGCCCGACTTACCATGGTGAAAGTTTACCCTATCTCCGAATCCTTTTGTGTCCCAACATAGGTGTGAAATGCATGAAAAACTGATCCCCGACCTTGAACTCTAGAGGTCATGTCCGTTGATCAGCATATTCTATCGAGACTGTGCTATATCCATCCTCTTCTAAATCAAGTCTATCTACTCTGAGGTCTCCTGAACAAGACGAGGTCCCAATAATGATGCCTCTCCTGCCTCCAGATAGTATAAGGGTGATTGGCATGGCCTACCGTACAAAGCCTCTTAAGGTGCCATCTGAATAGTCGCCTGAAAACTGTTGTTGTAGGAAAACTCCACCAGAGGGATATGCTTCTCCCAAGAACCACCAAAGTCTAGAATGAAAGCTCGGAGCATATCCTCAAGCACCTAGATCGTACGCTCGAACGCATATCCTCAAGCACCTGGATCGTACACTCGAACTGTCCATCTGTCTGGGGATGTTATGCTGTACTAAGATGTACCTGTGTACCCAAAGCCTTCTGAAGTCCCTGCCAGAACCGAGAAG